>ML681996.1:3196581-3294919 GCA_007922195.1 Podocnemis expansa
GCTCCACCACCCTCCCTCCTCCCCTCTTCCTGCTTTTCTTTCTTATTGTCTCTTAGGTACTCAATGCACTTGAAAAGGAACTGAGGGAAGCAGGCAGTGTTCGCGCCAAAGCTGCTCTGAGGGACCGCGAGCCTCACTTCTGCGCAAGCGCTGCCTTTGATCTCTGCTTTTCAAGATTCCGTTGCGAGTGCTGGGACGATGCCGCACCTAAGGTGGAGCATCACAGGACACACATCTCGAAGAACAGAGTTTACCAGGTGAGCAACCAACTCTTCTGCAAATCAAAAGAGTTGTTTTGATTCAAACACTGTGGAACAGCCCTGCCTTCTAATATGTTGTTCCACACTGTTTGAATCTAAACAACTGCTTTGATTTGCTGAAATAGTCTGATCTGATCCTATGACTTACACTTCTCTGCATTGAATTTTCCTTCCATAAGGTAAATTTTCCATCTTTTAGCACCTGATGAAGGGGGATTTTTCCCATGAAAGCTCATGTGCTAAATAAATCAGTTGGTCTCTAAAAGTGCCACAGGACTCCTTGTTTGTTTTCCTCTATTTTTAGCATGCTACTGCAACGGGAGCTAACAGGGGTGCTAGAATTTACACAGTTCAGTGCAAAGTGTAGATGTACCTGTATTCTATTCCAGCCCCATTAGCTAACTGTACTTCTTTAACATGTCCTAGTTGCAACAGCCCCTAACCAGTTCTCCTTGCTTCTTTCTACCATGACACACATCAACATGACCTCTTGTCCTTTCTTCCACGCTCAGTCCCGATAGTTCTTCTACTATGGCCCTGAATGCGATAAAGAAATTTAAATGTATGTGATAAATACATTTGCTAGTCTTTAAAAGTGCCACAGGACTCCTTGTTTGTTATGCCCATGAAATAGCTCATTGAGTCCAGGGCTGTGAAGTCAGATATTCCTTATGAAACCTAATAGTAACACTTTAAATGTCAATATTGTTAATTACTTCTGAGTGTTTTAGCAGAAATATTGAGTTAGATGCAAATGTAGGGACTGGCATCCAGGCTGGGGGCAGGGAGGCTGTTAAATGGTGCCAAGTCTTGTTGGAGAAGGGTGGGAAAGAAATTGAGATTTTCTTTCTTCCAACTCTACTGAAAATGAAAGAAAGGGGAAAAGAAGATGCATACTCTTTACCATTAAATAAGCCTCATTTGTCTTCTGAGTGCCAAAACTGCCTCCTACACCTTTCTAGGAGCCAAAAGCCCCAGCTGCAAAAGTTTGTAGGTTCCCTTTAACAAGCTATGGGAAACATTTATGTTTTCAATATAAAAATCTGTAGTTCTTTGAAACAGCAAATTTGAGGGCAGCATAAAATAAATTGAATTAAATATATAATGAACAACAGGACTAATGAACTGAGTGACTTATGCTGGGGAGGAAATACACTGAGGGTCCAATGTCATATAAATTCAGGGTCACTCAGGATATGTCTAAACTGACAGCATCAAAATCACCACCGTCAGCATGATCTTCCGGCTGCAATTCAGCAGTGAATATGAACCTGTTGAATCACTCCGGAAGTCATCATAGCTACTCCAGCCCCAGAACTGGAGTTGGTGTAAGCCAACCGAAAGGGATTTGTGATCAGCTTACCCTAATTTGTATTAGCTGATTAGTGAGTTGTCAGCAGCTACACAAGGTATTTTACGTGCCTTGTGTATCTGCCGTCAAGTGCCATTGAGAAGTTCTGTGAGTATAAACTCAGGCTTATTTAAGTCAAACTTGGCCAGAGGCCACAGCTTTGGATATAGACTTTGGAAATGCTTTACAGCATTTTAATGTATTACTCTAATGATACAACCCCAGAGATGAGGAAGAGGAGGAGGGAGTCTGGACAGAGAAGAGAAGTGGGATGGATAAGGAGAGCTCAGAGGGAAGAAAAGGTAGAAGCATGAGGAAAGAAGGTAATCTGGGTGGGAGAAATTTTGAATCAGAGAAAAAAATGGAATTTGTTTTTAAAAAGGATTCATTTTAAATAAGCTATTTCTGTAGTATAGAATCATAGAATCATAGAATCATAGGGTTGGAAGGGACCCCACAAGGTCATCTAGTCCAACCCCCTGCCAAAAAAAGCAGGACCACTCCCATTAGATCATCCCAGTCAGTGTTTTGTCCAGCTGGGACTTGAACACCTCCAGAGATGGAGATTCCACCACCTCCCTAGGCAACTTATTCCAATGCTTCACCACTCGCCTAGTAAGGAAGTTTTTCCTAATATCCAGCCTGGACCGCCCCAGCTGTAACTTGAAACCATTGCTTCTCGTTCTGCCCTCTGTTACTACCGAGAACAGTCGAGCTCCCTCCTCCTTGGAGCAACCCTTCAAGTAGTTGAAGGTTGCTATCAAATCCCCCCTCAGTCTTCTCTTCTGCAGGCTAAATAAGCCTAGTTCCTTCAGTCTTTCTTCATAGGGCTTGTGCTCCAGCCCTTTGATCATTTTGGTTGCCCTCCTCTGGACTCTCTCTAATTTGTCCATGTCCTTTTTGTAGTGGGGAGCCCAAAACTGGACACAGTATTCCAGATGTGGCCTCACTAGTGCAGAATAGAGGGGAATGATCACATCCCTTGATCTGCTGGTAACACTTCTTCTGATGCAGCCCAGTATGCCATTGGCCTTTTTGGCAGCAAGAGCACACTGCTGACTCATATCCAGCTTCCCATCCACCATGACTCCCAGGTCCTTTTCTCCAGTGCTGCTATTTAGCTGATCACTCCCCAGCCTGTAGCAGTACATGGGGTTTTTTCGTCCCAAGTGCAGGATTTTACACTTATCCTTGTTGAACCTCATGAGATTCCTCTTGGCCCACTGCTCCAGTTTGTCTAGGTCTCCCTGAATCCTGTCTCTGCCCTCCAGGGTGTCTACCGTTCCCCCCATATTCATATACCGTGGGGAGATGTGCTTTAAAATACCATACAAAAGATCAAAGAGAGGGTACAGAGCTAATTAGTCAATTAACCTCCTGTTAGATCATAAATGCCACCGCTGAAGAGGACAAGAAGAAAGAATGGAGGGAGAGAGAAAGCACAGGGGATGGCTCATTAAATTGATCCTGATCTCTGAAATCTGTTGGAAAGAATGTCATGGCACTTTTGTCCAGCAACATATATTCCACAGGGTATCTGCAGAAGGAGAATGTAGGAGAAGACAAGGAGAGTGCAGCATTGATCGTGACTGTCTTGGTGACCGACCTGTCAGTTAGCACATTAAAAATAGTGATAGTATCCCTTACATGTAATAATGATAATATCTCTTACATGAATATAGAGCTTCAGAGCACTGTACTGAGTTTAACCAATTTCTCTCATTTGTATAGTTTCCTTCATTCAGAAGGATCCCAAAGCACTTTATATTATAGAAAAATCAGTTCAAATATATTGTGAGTGGAATACAGATGATGAACTGACTGGAGGAGCACTATGTGGACAGAAAACAAAAAAGACCATATGAGACCAAGACATATGACACTATGAGAGGAATTTTGAGTTCAAAGAAAATCATCTACATTGATGTACGCCTGATTAATCAGGGTAATAATTTAATTTTTGTAAAGAGTGCTATAGGCTTGTCATTGAGAAGTGGACAAGACTTCAGTTTTGCCTCACCTGAACAAGACATTATGATGCTAAAATATTAATACTGTACTAGCAATTTGGTAGGTGGGACTTCTTCCTTAGCAACACCATCAGCAACTCTTCCTTTCTGATTTTTCTTTGGATAAATATTGAATATTTTTATTGCCAGTCTAATAGCCAATAGGTAATTCAGGAGAGAGTAAATATGATATTCACCTTTTTATCAGTGGGAAATTCTAAACTTTCTAATGGAGCTTCAGGTAAAAGTAGCCATTTTACATAACCTACTACAAAAAAAAAATTAAACCAAAAATATCAGTACTTTACTACTGTGTCCAAATGAAGTGTTCATTAAAAATAAAAAGAATTTTGGGTGCTTCATTCTCTAAAAAATGTTGTTATTTTATCTAAAGGCATAAGAGAAAATAATCCATACCGAGAACAATATTTAGATTCTATTTCTGGAAGCAAACCAAGATTCCAAAGGTGAAAGGACACTCTTCTAACTCTCTTAACCAGTCCCTGGGAAAGTTAAAAATAAGTCTTGCTGAAAAAAAAATTGGCATTTGTTATTTGAGAAAATTTCTTTATTCCAGGAACTGCCTCATGGAGCAGATATTTATTTAGCATCTGTGTAGACTTTTAAAATTTTCCATCTTAACAGATACACAACTGAAATAGAAACAGATTTTCCATGCGTACGCTTTCCACAGGCTTCAGCTTTAAAAGTGTGCTAGCTTAGAGACGTGTGAAATTTTTGCAGTCTCCAAAATGGAAATCTCAGTTACTGTCTATTGCTTTGACCCTGAAATTCTGGACGTGACCTCTGCTGATGTCACTTCCATCCTACAAAAGCAAGTTCTTCTGGGAGCTTACTTCAGAGCTCTCCAGATCCTTATGTGAAAAAGAAATTTATTTATTTATTTATTTGATACAGTATTTACCTAGGAACTGTTGAAAAATAGCTTTGAAAATCAAGAATTGAATTGAGAATTTTGAGAAATTTATTTGTTTTTTATACAAAAATGGGCTTAATTTAGTACAGCTTGACTTTTACTACAGTCAAGGCAAACAATAAAATAAAGCAATGCTTAATCTGGAGGTGACTGATACTTTAGATATAGAAATCATCCTGTTATAGGTAATTGTATTTATTAATCCTAATACTACATATGTGCATAAACTACGAACATGTACAAGCAATTAATAACAGCTGGAGTACGAGACAGACATTCTAAACCCAGTGGTAGAGGAGAAGATTATTCTGCATTTTATTAAGATATAGTCTCTGAAATTCTATTGCTGATGAGAACTTCATTTTCTTAACACCTGTTAGTTCTGTAGTGGCCTGTTCAGTTGCCAAAGCAGATCTGCCATATGCAGCTGCTACCTGCAGCTCATGGTTATTTTCTCTGCCATTAACTTGGTGAGTATATTTTACTTTTGTGCACACACAAGCAATGAGATTTCTGTTCTGGAGTTCTGTCTGATTTTGTATAGATTCTTTGGTTCCTTCTGTAAGACTGGCACTCAACAATATTAAGAATTTATGTGAGAGGCATACCTCTTACCCTGGTAGGTTACAAAATGCTTCGTTTGGACTCCACTGTTGTCATTCTCAATGAAATTATCTGTCTGGCATTCTTGCCATGGTGTTTCTCCTGTCCTTTTTTAGGATGGCAGCTGTGTTTGACTGAAGATGCTTGGTTTTCGTTTTGTTCTGTTTTGTTTTTAACACTTTACTAAGGTTTGTGTCTTTCAACTCCTAAGTCTGAATTGGGAATTCTAATAAACTGAGTCATGCTGATATATAGAACCAGAGATTCTAAGGTCAGAAGGGATCAATATGATAATCTACTCTCACCTCCTGTACAATACTATTAACAACAAGAAATATGCAATCCTTTTGCCCACCAGTGCTATTTAAAAATTAAGTTCACTTCTGTTTTTATGGGTTCTTCCACTGACCTGTTTGATCACACATAGCAAGGGTTTTCCATGGTGTGACCAAGCTGCCATGTCAGAGAACTGTCAAAATGAGCACTGTCTGTCATTAATTCACTTGGAGTTCCATGGTGAGCAACCTGCAATTTACAGAATGTTACCAGATTGCTGCTGGATGTGTTGTGCAACAATTGTTAATAAAAAATATTGCCATTTGGTACAAGTAGTCTTTCCTATTTAGTTCACTTAGGTCTGTGCCAATGAGAGTTAGGTTAGGGTAACAAAAAATAATTTGCCCTTCCTATGTAAACTGATGCTTTCTGAAAAAAGGACAAAGATCCAGGAATAACTATGAACAGCTCAACAAAGATGTCTGCTCACTGTAGTACAACAGTTTCTTACTCTGAATGTCATCTTTAGGTTCAGTTACATCATCTCGAAGGATGTAGAGTAAGAGAAAAATATATAACCAAATAGCGCAGTAAAAGTGATTAGTGGCTTTTGTGTTCAGGGATCAACCTTGCTTACATGAAAACAGTAGGATGCTCAGGGTTAATAAATTTGAACTGAACTGAGAGCGAAGTGATATGAATAAAGTATAAAATTATTATAGCTGGTCATGAAACTATTTTTCTTTCAATTTTTGTGGGGTTTGTAAAAACAAAACAAACAACTTAACACAAGGGTTTTTTTCAGTTTTCAGCAGTTGAAAACCAAAAATATTCAGTTTTCAGTTTCTTGATGAAAGCTTAACTTTCAATGAGAAGTATTTGGTCCACAAATATTAGTGTTTTGTTGAAAAGCCATTTTCTGTCTGAAAATATTTTGACAGAAATATTTCAATTAGATCTAAAACAGAATATCAGCTAGCTGCAGCTGCAGAGCTGCATGTGGGTCATTGACTGCCCCCTTGCAGCTCCAGGCTCTGCACCCTCCATCTCCCAGAGGGTGACCCTGCTGGTGGACCATGCCAGGCTCTGGGCTCCCCCCATCCTCCAGGGGACTCTGTGGGGAGCCCACTCCTAGTTCCAAGCTCTCCTCCTGCCCCCCCCCCCCCCTACAGTGGACTCTGCAGCAGGTACACTGGTCCAGCTCCAATCACATCTCACCAGGAGGGTACACCCATTACAGTTCTCAAAACACTTGGTTATTGAAAGAGTTTTTAAAATGGCTCTTCTTATCTTATCTTTTGGAGGGCTGACCCCAGACTTGTGGGCTGTACTGGTTAGAAACAGAAAAAGTCAATAGAATAGCCTATTATAGTTCATGTAATGTAAGTAACGGGTAGCATTTGCAGTGTCACTAACTAAACTAAAAATAACAAAGACTCCATCTTCTTGTACTCTTGATGTTCTCACCTCGAGCTATCACAGTAAAAGTAGTTATGTGGATTTTGCAGCTCAGGCTGAAGACTGAGTTTTCAAGATTACAGGCATGGGTGGCCTGTCAGTACATACTCAGCACAGCTAGAAGTGCCACCACTGACTGCTTCCCATGCTACCATGGCTATGCTAACATCAAGCTAGTGAAAATTCATTTGTGCAACCTAGGAATTACACCCTCCTCTCCAAGTGTAGACATAAGCTTGAGATAGTGCTGATGCCAGCATGTGGAGAAAAGCTCAGCCACAAATTACTTCATATACTAGGTATTCAAAGTACATACTGTGGCTTTGAGACATTTATTTAGTTGTAATGTTCCCTTAAAATGTCTGACATGAGTAGAGAAACAGTGTGTGCACACCTAAACCACATGCCAGTGAGCATACCCATGTGTATTCTGAGTTAGCATCATAACACATGGAGAAGATTCATGTGAGAGAGGCGTCTGTTGCACCTACTTCACGTATGTTATCAATCATTCTGCCTGTGACTGGTTCCTATTAATCCATGACAAATACTGAAATTCACCTTCTCTACCGTGACCAAAGCATGAAATCTGCCATCTTTCCAAATGAGCCCCCATGCTGTATGTATTGTATGGCAGCCGCTTTAATCATTTTTGGCACTGTGTGGAACAGTTGCTTTGAGATTATATCACTTCACTTGCCCAGAAGAGAAATAAAGATAAGCATTCATTTGTTCTAGTCCAGTAGGTACTGTACACATTTTCTCCATCTGTGCATTACTTTCATCAGGAGAGGTACACTGGGGGGACCTTTAGAAATGTTTTGCTATAAAATTGTTTCTGGTTAAACTCATACAGTTTTGTTAATAGCAACATACTTAGTTCTTACACAGTACTCTACAACATCACAGTTTAGGACAGGAAACAAATTGAACTTCAGCTTCATTCAATTTAGGTGACTACAATTTTCCTACTATAGACATAGGTAAACTGAGGAACAGAGGTGGCTCAAAAGTCAGAGTAAATTACTAGCAGAGCAGGAATTAGAATTTCGGAGTTCTTGGATGCTATTACCACACAGACTCCATTGGCTACACCTAATAGCCTCTCTCTTAAGCATTTAATTAGACAGATTATATTTTATTAGACATACATGACTCCAGTGGAACCTTCTTAAACACATATCCCAGGAAAAATATACTGATTAAAAGAATATATTTTCCAGGAACTAAGGAAAAATATACAATAATATTGAATTTTGACTCACTTTGAAATCACTACTCAATAAAGGAATAAAATTCTGATATTTTCAGCCAAATATATTGTATCTTTCCCATGTCACAAGAATAGCTCTGTCAGATGAATTCATTTTTAAAATATGTTTAGAACTAATAGCCACTAATATTAAAGTATTAGTGAAATTTATCTATTGGTATTTATCCATTTAAATTGAAGTTTTCCCAAGTGATTTACGTATAATGAAATCTGCCTTACAGGTGAAAGTATGCAGTGTTGTAGCTATGTCAGTCCCAGGATATTAGCAAGACGAGGTGAGTGAGGAAATATCTTTTATTGGACCAACTTCTATAGTAGAGAGTGAGGCAAGTCTTCAGCATACACTGAGTTCAAGTCTGGGAAGCAGCTCTGATTAAGCTCACAGTCTTGTCTCACCAAGTCGGGGAAGAATCTCTGAGTAAGCTCGAAAGCCCATCTCACCAACAGAGAAAATTAGTGTAACTCATTAGTGAGTTACACTCTTTAATGAATATTTTTATGAAAGTTTCTGTACAGAAAATGCACAGAGGACTCACCTGACAGTAGAGGTAGTACATGGGACTATTCAATGAGCAGTCAAATTTGGATCTCTACCTCCAGTGAGTCACAATGAGCAGGCAGGGTGCTCAAACCCTGGTGGGAGGAAATGCCATGGCTGTTTTGTGTCTAATGTCAGCTGGAGTGGCTTTAAGTGTTGCTCAGAGTACTCTGCCTATAGCCCTCTTTAACTGAAGGGGATGTTATAGTGGTAGAAATGGGGAGGACAAATGGCAGGATTGGAACATTGCCTGCTTGTAATCTGTCACCATTCCTGTCTTCTCATTATCCACACCCACACACAAGTTATGCACAAAAATTCCATTATTTGTTTGGAATTATTTGTCCTTCTTCTGGGTGTGTGGTATATAATCACTGCCTTATTTTTTTTTATAAAGAATAAAAGGGTTTCCAGTCTATGGGAAAATATATCAGTACTAAGGCTGAGAAGTTTATACAGAAAAAAATACGTTCACAAAGGTTGACATTTCACTTGAATAAACTGGTCTGCGTGAACTTGGGACTTCTGTGATTAGGCAGTCCCTGCTAAATTATATTACACTGGAATTTACTAAGCAGAAAGATAATCCTTTTTTCTTGAAGCAAAAACTCAAAAGATCGAGTAATTAGCTCTCAGAGGAGTCTGCTGGTTACTTTACAGCTGGGAAAAAAATAGTAGAGACCTTATTTATTGACCACACTATCTGATAAATCAGAAGGAGATCAGCGTCTTAGAACTTTTTGAGCCGACCACCTTCTGACACTCGGAAAGATCCGAATGAGGTCAGCACCCTCAACTTCCTGTGCCAGAGAGAGGAAGAAAATCTGGTCCACACAAAGCTGGGTGGGGCTGCTGTGAAGATGGGGGAAGAGGGAGAGCTTTTAAAAGAAACTGTTTTGTTAAATGTAACAAGACAGACCCTCCACCAAACAGCAACACATGCTGATTTATATTTTCCCGTTAAATTGCACTATCAGATCTACATCATGAAAGATAAAGGTCAATAGTAAAACATTACCCACCAGACACAGTGAGAGAGAATACAATTGCTGTCCCAATTGCCACAGCCTTAGGGATATTTCTAAAGTCTGTTGCTCTAGAGCTGGGCCAGAAGAACAGGCAACAAATAGAGTGGAAAGATGGTTCAAAGGTAGGATTACCAGACATGTCCTCCCTTTTACCTTCATGTCCTCCACCCGACAGCCATTTTAAAAATACATGATTTTGCCTGGCTTTTTACTTACAGGGGTTAAAGTATGCTGGAATGCCCTGGAACACCCTGTTTTTAGGGGGAAGTGTTCCAGGGCCCCCTAAAAACAGAAGAATATTACATTAATACTACATTTTCTCCATATGTCCTCCAATGTCCTCCTTTTCGTACTTCCCTGTCCTCCTTTCCATGCTTTGATACCTGGTAACCCATTGGTGAGCCTGGGTTCACATCTCTCCTCCATCAGAGACTTCCTTTGTGAGTTCAGTGAATCACTTTGACTGGATCTGAGTTCCCCATGTGTAACATAAAGATAATAATACTTCCTTACATTACAGAAGTCTTATGAGGATAAACACAGGTGGTGAGGTTAAAAATTGCAAGATACTCAGATGAGCACCATAGAAGTACCTAAAATTGATAGGTAAAACAAGTGTAAATATTCTTCAAGCAACCCTACATAAATAGCCAAATGTAAATTTCTTTCACGTACCTCACAGAAGAAGCATTCTCAAAATGCAGCTTTAAAGTGGCTGGCATCAGTGGAGTACTCGTAAGAAAAACTTGGCTCCTGGGCTTTTCAATGTATTACTAGAATTACACTGAGAACCATTAAAAATCAGCATTCACTGATGCAGGTATTTGCAGTGACCACTGTTTATGTGTAGAACTGGAGGTAGTACAGTATTGCAGACACTGGTGAAACATTTCAAGTCTTAACGGCAGCTAAGGTGCCTTGATCCAGAATGGAACTGCTAACAGTGATACTGTAACATTGTATTATCTCCAGTCACCGCAAACACCTGGGTCAGTGAGTGCTGATTTTTAGTGGTAGCAGTGTAATACCACGAATACTTTCAACACCCCAGGAGCCAAGTTTATCCCTTGAGTAACTCCACTGATGCCAATCACTGTTCCGTGGAAATTGCCCTTGACGATTTACATGGCATGAGTATCACAATTTTACAGATGGATGAACTGGTTGGGACAATATATAAAGCAATCCAAACCTTCACCCCAAAACCAAACAATTCTTGGGTTTTGAAAAACCCTTTTTTCCTTGTTATTTTTCATTGCATTGCATCTTTTCATTTCCTGTTTCAAGCTGGAACTAAAAATCCTCTAATACCACAAAAAATGTCTTGTCTTTTGGTATTTTTGAGACAGAGCATACCTGAAATCTCACCAGAAATCTTTCTCTCGCAAGACCTGCAGTTTTATAGATTTCATAAATTCAAATAAGATTCAGATAAGCTTTTGAGGTTTGCCCATCTCTCATAGGAATTAGTAGTATACCCTCCCTCACAATATCCTATTATGAAGTTACCTGATTTTTTATTCTGTTTATTGGCATTCCACTACAGAAGAGTGAATAGTCCATTGAATTTTCCTGTGTATAGATGAACTAATAAAATAGGCATACTTACAAATATCTTTTTCCCATGACTATCACTGAAAGATTAGCAGTATGTTGTATGATTGTGTCCAAAATGCTAATATAAGCATTTCTGGGTATTTATTTAAGATTCTGGCACAAGTCTAGTACATGCTTCTACAGAAATACCGATTTAAAAGCATAGATATGTAACTATCCATAACATAGCAGTTAACAAATTAGAAAAGAGTGATATCCTGATCCTTTTGAATTAAATAGGAAGTTTCCCATTCATTTCAGTACAGCCTCAGTTTCATCCATTGTCTTTTTCTGATAGGGACCTAACTGTCAAGAACATAACCATTAATTCGTGAAATACCAAGAAGAACCACATTTTGCTCACCTCATTTATGAGAGTAAATCCCATCAATGTGTGGAACTTCAATTTTAATCTAACCTACCTATTGGCATTTTTATAGAATTTTTTAAACCAGGATCATTTTATTTGAGTAAGGCAAACAAGATTTGATGCAAAGAATTTTTAGAAAGTATTCTTTTTTCCCTCTTAAATTATGACTCTAAATATCAATGATTGAGTCCTTAAATTTTGACTCTAAATATCAATGATTTTTCCTTACCAGGGACAGAGACAGAAAAGAGGGAGAGAAGGCTGAAAGAACTATACATTGTATTTAGGCAGCTGAAGTTGGACTGAAGCTTAATAGTAAAGATGTGTTATGATTTGTTATTAATTAAGGTTATTTCATGGACTATGAGTTCACTGTGTTTTACAGAATATTGGATCCAGAAGTTACTGAATTCTAAAACTGATTCTGCACAACACATTCTTAGGATACCATGAGCTGAAACTACTCAGACTTTTGGGAGGGGATAATATTCTCTCCAGCTGTAGCCAATACGCAAGTGTATGATGTCTTTTTCCCCACTGTAAAAACAGATATGCATTCACCTTAGCTATAAAGGGAATGTGAAATGGACAAGAACAAAACTTTGAAGTTAGTCATATTTGATCACACAATCACACTGAGTTTTAATTTATCATCATTTTAGTGAGAGATCAGTAGCAAAGCATTATTCTCCTGCAACACTCAAAACATAATATGTCATGATGAAAATGATTAATTTAATGTTCTTTTTAAATACAGGAAAACATTTTGGGGTTCCAAAATTCTTGTTCTGTAAATAGAATCACCAGTGCTTTAAAAGCCATTGGCTTTGCTTTACTCCATGGGATCCAAAGTACAGCACCTTGAGCCAGTGCCCCCCTCTTTCCTAAGGGAGGGCAGGTCATGGGAGCTTGGCGTTTCATCAGGACTCCCCAGGGAGACTCCCTGACAGTGACAACTCATGGAGACTGCCTCTCTCTGCTGCCAGTGCAATGTATTTTTAAAGACGTCATTGCAGGCTTTTGGATCTACTTCTGTACCAGTAATGGGGATCTCTCTGTTCTGCCACAATCTTCCTGTGGGCAGAGTGTCATGGTAGACCCTCTATTTGCGTACTGGCAGGTGTCGTTAATGAGGAATCACTCAAGCTCAGTAACCTGACGTAAAAGAAAGCTATTGCAGAGGCGGTAATTCTTAAATTCTGCTGGAATAATGCTGTCATATCTCATGAGATAATACTTGATTACAATGAACAAAATATTGAACTACTCTTAAATAGTTGAAAGGTAGTTATTTGAAGTTCTCTAACTGAAACATTTTTGGTATGTCTACACTGGAGGCTTAAATTGTCTTAACCTGCCTTAAGTCGACTTAAGCAACTCTGGGGCTATATTTAGAATTTATTAGTTTGACTTAATAACTCCTGTCCTGGAAGTTGACTTAAGATTTAAGTTGACTTTAAAGGGCGGGAAAGGGTCCGGGCCCCACCTCCTGGCCCACTCCAGGTTTTGATCCAGCTCCAAGGGCCCGATCCAGCCCCAAGGGCCCAATCCAGCCCCAGCCACTAGTGGTGCAGGTGGTGGGGGCTGGAAGTTGGCTTCCGCTGCTGGCGGCAAGTGGCACAGAGCCAGATCCAGACCCAAGTCATTTGCCACTGGCAGAAGGAGCCGGATCGGGGCCCTAAAGCCAGCTCGCACCCTGGGGCAGGGCGGGGGGGGGCAGGCCTGGGGTATATCTACTAGTGTAGACATATCCTTCGGTCCACTTAAAGTCGAGCTTGTGAAGTCGATTTAAAACGGCCCCCCAGTGTAGACACAACCTTTGATGGTATGAGGACATAAACTAATCTACACCAGCTGTTCTGTAGTTAGCCTTTCTAAAAGTCTCACTATTCCCTACCCATGAGCAATTTTTTTCCCAAGAGGCATACTTCATGCAAAAATTGTGCCTCCTTTAAAAACTTTCAGCCTTGTGTGACAAGATTTGATGGCATTGTTCACCTAATTCCTTTAAATTTCAAAAACTACATTTAAAAGTTTTAAAGAAAAATAACAGAATTTTGCAAGTAGTAATACTTAGCATACAAAATGCCTCTTCATAATGATATTTAGAATATAACAATGTCTGCTTCACCAGACAGAAGATGAGATATTTCTATGGAAGATGGTGAGTGTTAATCCTAGAAAACAGCCTGTCATTTATTTCCTAATCTGATTCACCTACTATTTGGACAGATTATAACATGTTCAATTTATGCATGTCTTTTAGAATAGATACTGATTTTTTTGTGGCTCATGAAAGATTTGTGATTTGCCTATAGCAACAGGAGTATTTGCACAACAAAACGTTCAGTTTTAAAAGTTAAGGTGCTAAGTAATATAGCTACTGGAATGTATACATCAAGAATATAAGAATTTTTCTAAAAAATTAATCATTAAAAAGTATGCAGATGATCAGTTAAAATAATGAAAATGCATATTTGTATTCCTACAAGTCATAATTTTTTATAAAAATAGGTAGAAGTTGAAAAACCAACTCTGCATGCAGTAGGCTTTTATGTATATTGTTTATGATTTATCCAGTTAAAATTTCTGACCTTAAAGAAAAAATTAAGTGAAATAAGTGTTATTTAACAACTTTCATGTACATTTACTTATGCATCGTGCAGATGTAAGTAAGTTTTGTTCACAGGAATTCTTGTCTGTATTTTGTTTCATTTGTTGTAATTTTGTAACAGAAATCTTCAGAGGCCTCAGCACAGCTTTCATTTGGGCATTCCCCGTGCAGTGCTCCCCACTCACTTGCATGTACTTTTTTTTATGTATATATACATAGTATCACTTGCAAGGGGAGATAAAATTTACAAATGGGCTTTGGAAATCTTGCCATTTTCACTAGAGGGAGACTGCTCATGAAAAACAGTACACAAAGAAAGTTCATACTTTGCAAATTTAACTTCATATTATGTTAATACATAAAGTGGAACAAAAAGTGGTCCAAGAGGTAGCATGCATATTGCTAAAAGCATTTGCTGTATTTGGATGAGGTGTGATGATGTGAACCGCAGTAAAGCAGCAGAGGTTTCCAACCACAAACATCAAACTAAAGAACTTCAAACATGAAAGACTGTGTTTCAGCTTGTGACATCAGTAAGACTTTATGAGGGAAGAAAGCAAGATTAAAATGTGAACATTTCCATTTAGGGCAGATTCTGAAACAAATTTTCTGTGTCAGTTTTGAAGGATATTTATATATTTTATTTCAAGATGTCTTGTTGATACAACATTCATTGTTTCATGATTCATGAAACTTCTTTTCCATTTATGTAAACAGAAATCTTAGTGACATATCATGGACTGCATGGTCACAAAGGAGAAAGAGTCACCTGAAAAAGAAGCCCAGTAGTGCAAACCTTAATCTTGTGGGTAAATCCAAGACTACATGATCTAAGTAAGGATCATGCCATAGGGTGGCAAAGTAATTTATATTCAGTTGCTCTAACAATATCATTAATGCTTTTTTAGGTTATTCTGTGTAATATAGTTCCACCAAGAACCCCAAGTGACTCTAAATTATAGGTTTTTTCCATAGTCAGTAAATTCTAGGGTTATCATATCAGGAATATCGTAGGACTTGATAGGGCTTTTTTCCATTGTGCTCTTAGGCAATGTAGCTAGAAAAAGAAATATTATTGTGTGCTTTCATATCCTTTTTTCATTTTGGATCACAGGATTTTTTACATTATTTGAAATATAACTTCCTTGACCACTTTACTATGACATATTCTGTAGATTAATGATTTCCCATCCAATAAAAAGCACCAAACATGGCTTATGCCATAGCCTGCTTACGCCATAGCCTAGTTACACTCTTAATACTCTGTAAGGCACCCCATTATGGCTGTTTAAGTGTGAGTTGAGTTTTTCCCTTTTTCCCAGGATTTAATCACCATTTGTTCTTTATGATCTGGGAATCTTAAAATGTTTGGGTTATTTTTATGTTGCTTTTCCTTCTTTACGGACTTTCCACCTCAGGTGAGGATGACATCACTGAGGAGACAAGAGTTTATCTCATTTAGACATAACGTCTAGGTGCTTTGCAAGCTGTGCTCAAAATGGAGCCAGGGATATGTCATTCAGGACACTAACTTTGTTCCAAATTATACTGTGGTAATAACCAGGTGTTGTACACTATGTGGATATTAACAATCTACAGTATTTATTTCCTCACCTTATGTCTATATTTATATTCTTGTTATACTAAGATGGAAAACCAGATATAATGTGGCTCACAGCTGTTATCGTATTCCCTTGCTGACATGTTCATTGTGCATTTCAGTTTTACATCTGTGCTTTTGTTTTTGCTGTACATCTGGGCTTTTGTTTCTATAGTTTGTTAGTGCTGATTCTTCCCCTTTTTAAATTTACCATTCTGCATCCCCAAAATATCAGAATTGTGTTTTCTCTAGCTGGTAAAAATAATTCAGTTAGTGGAAAACTTTCAATGAACTTTGGGTGGAGGGAGGGCAAGGAGGGATATTTATCTTATGCAAACTGGCCATTTTATTTTGTTAGGGTTAAGTTTGTAATATCTTCTCTGAAATTCAGCAAAGAATCTTGGAATTCACTCCAAGAGAAGAGAGTTACATCACTTCAGGAAATTGATGGCTAAATAATCATAGAACTATTAATGTTAGAATTGTTTTACTTCCAGATGGCCTTCTGCTTGTTTAGCTCAATCAAAGCTTTTCACTAAAAATCTTTAACATTATTAAAAAAAAACTGCTACAGAATTTTCTGCAATATTTCATAAAAATGTAATAATTATTGCAAAAACTACTCAATTTTTTCATTTACGAACACATGCCAGTCAATTAAAAACAGGCTTTGATCAACAAAACATTTTAATAATTACTTAAAAACAATTTTAAATAAAATTTCAGTGAAATGTTGATGATATTTTTGGGGGGGTGATTCACATTTAGTTAGATTTAGCATCCTAATGGAGTTTGTTGGCCAAAAGGAATCAAGAACCTGACATTACCCAAGAACTGTCAAACTAAACAGGACTAGAAAGCAGGACTCTACAGTTTATTCTTGAATTCAGGTCTTCCACCTGATAGAACAGTAACAGGTCGATCGTGCTCTTTGTGACTTTCTTGCAGTTAAGATAACAATCATGCTTAGAAAATTGATCTAATATTTATTCAGACAATCCCATGGTTGATATATAAAGAATAAATGTTTAAATAAATAATAAATAAATCTAAGTATACCCCTACTATACATACCCATTTTCTGTGATTTTAAAATAAGTTCCGGTTTGAAATAAAGCTGCTCAAAACATAAATGTAATGGTAATGTCTGTGCAGTAACCTACCACCACAAGATTTCATAGAATCATAGGATTGGAATGGACCTCATGAGGTCATCTAGTCCGACCCCCTGATAAAAGCAGGACTACTCCCACTAAATCATCCTAGCCACAGTTTTGTCTAATTGGTCCTTAAATGTTTCCAAAGATGGGAATTCCACCACTTCCCTAGGTAATTTATTTCAATGCTTCACCGCCCTCCTAGGAAGACAGTTTTTCCTAATAGCCAACCTCGACTGCTCCAGCTGCAGCTTGAAACCACTGAGAACCACATTCTATGAGAAGAATAACACAGGCTGTGTGTCAGGATTTGCAAACAGTCCTTAGATATGGAAAAGTATAGAGTTTTGAAAATTTGTATTAAGGAGAACACTTACTGAATGGATATTCATTGCAGGTGACAGTTTCAATGTTCACTGGTCACCCCATTGCACAATGAAACATATAATCAACATCACTGGGTCACTAGGTTGCCCATCTAGGGGCCCATATTTACCTTGACCTTCTTGTTTCTAACATGCTTTTAGAAGCCCTTCTTGTTGCCCTGCAAGTCCAATTGTGCTTTGGCTTTCCCGATTTACCTCCCTCAGTGCCCAAGCAATATATTTATATCCCTCCCTAGTCATCTGTCCAAGCATCTACTTCTTGTAAATTCAAAGATTTCTGTCTTAAGCCAACCTGATTGCCTGCCATATTTGCTATTCTTTCTGCATGCCAGGGTGTTTTATCTCTGTATTCTCAATAAGGTTTCTTTAAAATACAGTCAGCCCTCCTGGACTCCTTTCCCCTTCATATTAACCTCCCAGGGCATCCTGCCCATCAGTTCCATGAGGGAGCCATTGTCTGTTTTTCTGAAGCCCAGGGTCTGTATTCTGCTGCTTTCCACTCTTCCTTTGTCAGGATCCTGAACTAGATAATTTCATGGTCACTGCTGCCCAGGGGATTATACAGTTCCATGGTCCTATATATACCAGTTGCAGAGGTTGGTCAAGAGTGGGTTAGCCCCTGACAAGCTGTTCCAACTCCTGGTCCTGCTCCAGAGAAGTACAATGAGATGCACTTACCCAAATATTCATGAAAAGTAAACATCAAAGGATTGTGAACCTGGCTGAAGCAAATACAATTTAAATTTGAACAAATATTTGTGGGAGCAGAACATAGTATTGATCCAGCTCTGATCATACCTTGATGTGCCAAATTTTAGATCAGGTGAAGTTGGAAAAAAGGCAGTGAGGAAAAACCTGCTGCCTGGGAAAGAAGAGAATCTAGGAGAGGACTTGAATCTATAAGAGTTTGGAGAACACAAATCCCCTCCACAGTCAGACATACAATAGAAAGAGCAGAAATAGCTTCAGTAACACTTTCAGATGAATTTGAAATTAAGTCAAGGTTTATGAACAGTTGTTTAAACAATTGTTATCTCTTGTAGAATTTGTGAAAGCACACGAGTGAATTACAAATTCGAGTTAAGCCCGGATGCAAGTTTATCCAAAAATAGCTAACCCAGTTACTACCCTTTACAAGAACTTTACTGTGAACAATGCAAACAAAGAATGAAGCTTGTCAAGCTGTAAACAAAACATCTATCATTTTCATTCATTGTAGTTCTGTCGGAATTAACATATGCTAAAAATATTACTAAATACTTTTCTGCTGACAGTGCTAACTGATATACTAAATTATGCAACACATCAGATGATGTGATGAAGTATTCACAGTACCAGGTATATTTAAATATAAGCCTGCCAACTGTGTACAATTCATTTTATCTTGTACATTATGATCAAATACATATTTCAGTTTTGGTAGGCCTAAGGGTAACTGTTTAACTATAATTGACTGTATAGTGTTTATATTTCTGAACTTCTGATCAAAGAACATAGTAGTTATTTATTAAAACTAATGAAGCATCTGATTTGAATACAAGGATCTAGAACAGTGATACTCAGATGGCTGCTCAAGAGTCACAAGTGACTCTTTAATGTGTCTTCTGTGGCTCTTTGCAGCACGTTACTAAAACACTGTGATTTAATTATTAACTAGTCAGGATACTTTTAGTATGTTGTTAATCAATTAAGTTATTAACTTGCACTAAGTTATTGAATTATTTGCTATGAGAGTAATATATAAATTTAATATTTACTCTATCATAATGTCTAAATATGAACATATAGTACTGTAGTAAATGAAGCCATGCTTTCACGCTACTGTGGCTCTTTTGGGGGTAATGCTGATTGCTAATTTGGCTCCTGAACCCCCCAAGATCTCAGTATCTTTGTTCTAAAATATGTTTTAAAGGGTAGGTTGGTCCTCTGCTATGCTCTTCATTTGATCTGAGTTTCAAGATTTGCATCCAATGTGCATAGGTGATAACTGGCTTCTAAGTCCATTAGCCAAAGTGAATTTAAACAGAGGGGGAAGCAGACCTTCCAGTCATCTTTGGAAAAGGAGACTCGCTGTTAGAAGAGGGAATTAGGCTACCCCCCCATTCTACCCCACCTCACTAACTAATGCTAGCACACCCTTTTCTCATTTAATAATAATAAATGATAAAATAATAATTGATTAAAATTTAATAAAGCACTCACAAAACCCAGAGAGGGAAAAAGAGCCCCCTCTCATATAGTGGTAAGAGCCCAGTGGTAAGGGGACCCGCCAAGAACACTGGAGACTCAGCTTCAAATCCTTGTTTCCTGTGATTTGGAACAGGGACTTAAATCCAAGTCTTCCACCACCTATAGAAGTACCTGAACCACCAGCACATTGGATACACTGGGGTGGATCTCTCAATGGTTGATGGGCAACCATTCTGTCCTCTGTTACTACTGTGATTTGTGCTAACCTTCTTCCTGTCAGCAGGATTACCTACCTACACCAGGTTCTCAAACATTCCATACCTCTCTCATTTAATGATAGAGGAAGTACAGACTAGTGGTCACAATCCTCAGGTCAAGAATCTTCAATCTGTATTTTCAATGTAGCATATAACAGTTGCAAGGAATCATCCCTTTCCTTCATTTTGAGCAGTATAGACAATCTTAATAAGGATGTTGCATCAGTATGTTAAGATGGTATGCAATGGAGCAGGAGGGTTGTAATCTCTAGAGAATAACTAAACTTGTCGGGCAATAGCTGGATTGCAATAAAGAATTGTTACTGATAATCATCGACATCATCATCAAATATGATAGACTATTGACATCTGCTATTGATAACACTGTGAAGAAGACTTCTGAGTTCTAATGCACAAGTACTGCTGAGTATACTGTATGGCCATGAAAGTGGACCATTTAACCTCTGTTTTCCCCTCTGTGTAGTAGGATTGGGTAAGTAATGATTTTTTATTAACCTGCCTCACAGGAGAGTCAATTAATTTCTGTAGACTTTTTAAAATGTAAAGCACAAGGCAAGTGTTAAGTATCATTACTATTTAGTATCTCATACTGAAAATAAGAAATTTGCAGAAAAAAACTAATGTTGCCGTAACTTGTATGTTCAGTTTTAACATAAAGTACTGCACTGTGGTGCTTGATGATCTCCCTGTGCAAGGGAGATCCTTCTGAAGGCCAAATTTGATTGTTTTAGGACTGCTTTGCACTGGTAAAATGTCAAAAAGCAGCTAGAATGCATCCCAAGATCAAAGTCAAGAAATTCAATGACAAGATTTACAACAGTGCTGGGAATATATGCATGTGTGTTGTCCATACTTTAAAAGAATAGGCACTCTTATAGTAAAGGTAAAGTAGGGAACTATTACATTCAGGTCATTTCAGTAAGACTTACTTCCTCTTCTTTGAATGATCCTTCTTTCAATTATTTGATCTAAATTAGCGATGTGATCTAATGTCTACAAAATTTCACTGAGGTAGGAGTAAATAGAGATTATTATTGTTAGATTAAAATTAGTGTGTTTTGTTAAAAAATCTTGTTTTAGATATTTACTGAGTGAAGTCAGGTTTATAATTTTTGTACCGCTGTAGATATGTTGTTATTTTTGTATATGTCCTTAAATTAGCTCCTCACCAGTCATGGCATTGAAAAACTACTTGCAGCATATGACGTGATCATTTGTCTTGCCCAGAATGCAAGGAAAATGACTTAATGAATCAGAAACTAGTCAGTACTGTACATCATTTTTTTTTTATTCCTTGTCTACACTGCCATGCTAAGTTGACAGGAGATACACAATCTACATATAGTAGAAGTTCCAGTGGGGTTGCCATGTTAGGCTATATATAGCAAAAACAACAGAAGTCCTGTGGCACCTTAAAGACTGGCCAGTTTCTTCAGACATAAGCTTTTGTGGGCTCCTACCCACTTTGTCAGATGCATGAAGTAGAAACTCCAGTTAAGAGTTATATATACAGTTGCAAGAGTGAGAAACATTACAATGAGGATGTCAAGTGCTAACAACAGAAGAGGCCGGTTCACAGTATTAACTAGAAAATGTGAACAGGGTGTGTTTTGTCTGATTATATCAAATTTGTAGATGAGTTCCAGCTGAATTCCAGCATGAAACTGCAGAGCTGGAACTCATCTGCAGACTTGACATAATCAGCCTGAGTCTGAATAGGGACTTGGAAAGGTTAACTCATTACAAAAAGGACAGTTCAGCAGATGGATCTAGTCTAGTACATAGTCTTGGCAGTGGTTATTCAAGCTTTCATTGCCACAAACTGTATGTAAAAGTCAATCCTATTAAATCATGTTTGATAACTAGAATAATTCAAATATGCATAAGCATATCAAAGGCATAAATGAAATACCTGAATATATTATAAAGAAAAGTTGCATAACATGTCTGAATTACAGACTTTTGTAAAATTCCATTCTACTGTCTAGTATTTATGATTTGCCATTTAAGTTATGAAATGTGATATAGAGTAAATTGATGTTATTCAGTGGTGTTGGAAGTGAAGTAAAGGTTGGGGGTTCCCTGATTTTGGGGAAATTATCAGCATAATAAAAGGGATCTGATTCTGCAGCACCTCTGTGTGTGTGTGGGCGTGGGTGGGTGGGAGCGTGGGTGGCTAATTACTTAGTTATTCATATTCTCTCTCACACACACATGAATAAGGCACTTAGATATTCATTTTCTCATATATATGAGAATATGAATAAATATGTGCCTTAGCTGTTTGTTTCAACTCATTATGTTAAAATTTTAATTTTAATTTTGATCTGAAGTTCCATGGTTTGTAACTTCTCGTGTTTGAGATAATAACAAAGTCTGCGAAATAAATTTTATCAATAAGCTACTGAGATGTACGTTCAAACTTAAGGCCATTGTAATACTTTTTGTTTGGGAATTCTTACAAAGTTCCTTGTTCAGTGTTAGAGATTTACAGCTAGTCTCCTACTGTGATGACATGACAGGTTTCAGATCCAAGTTATCAACAGGTACCAATCTCTGTAATGAGATTAATCCAAACATCCAAATTTAAGGAAAATCGGCAAAAGGAAGTTGAACCTCAAAGTTCAAGAGAGTTCAGATGTGGGAGGGCTTTGTTTTGTACTTGTTTTTTTTAGTAGCTCTGATCTTAGTGCCCAAGTACTGTACAGAAAACTTTTCATCGACTTCAGCCAAAGCAAAACTGTATTTTTCTGTTGAGATATTTTAGTTCACTGGTGTGGGGAAAAGAATGAAAGTAATTACCAATAGCTATATTATGACCATGTTGCTCATTCAAAATTTCCCTAGTGTCAGAGATGACTATATTAGTAAAAATAGAAAGAAGGAAGTAAATCACACAATAATAGTGTTTGTGTACTAAGCATTAAGAATGTGAAAAAAATACAGTAAAATGAAATCATATGAAATAGAAAAGAGTATGTTGAGAGTTCATTTTAACTTGCCACTATGTAGTGAAAAAGTGATTTCTTTCACCTTCATTTTTGAAGACCTCGCATACTGACATGGACTGGTTTCAGGTTTGTCACCTCCACATTAGTAAAACATCAACTGTCTGCCACTCCTCACCAGACCAAGTGGGGTCACTGAAGGCGAGAGCAGCTCAGAAAATTCCACTTTTCTCTTTGGCTATGTCCACACATCCCTTTTGAATTGAAATAAACACTGTTATTTCGATTCAAAAGAGTTCATGTCCAGACGACGTTCTGTTGTATTGAATGATGAGCCCCATCATTTTGATACAAGGGAATTTATTTCGAAACAATGAAACCTGGTTTTAATTCAAAACAATAGCTGTATCAAAATGTTGTTTTGAAATAACGCTGTCCAGATGCGTTATTGCGAAACAATGGTTATTTCAAATCCAGCATGTTGTACCCTTCCTCCTCCCATGGTGCACAGCACGAGGAAGGAGGAAGTGCCAAGCCCCCTGGCACCATGTGCCTGCAGGCTGCTAGCACCATGCTGGCCCCTCCCAGGAACAACGCAGGGCTGTTATATGGAGCAACAAGGAGGTCCTCTGTTTCCTACAGATTTGGGGGACAGAGGACATCCTCACATGGTTCCGGGCCAGACACTGGAACCATGACGTCTACTCGGACATCGCCCAGGCAATATCCACCTGAGGCTTCACCTGCACCACTGAGCAGGTGTGTTCGAAGGAGAAGGTCCTCAGACAGGACTACGCCAGGGCATGGGAGGCTAGACAGCTCCATGGGGCAGGACCAGAGACTAGCTGCTCCTATTATACAGAGCTGGATGCCTTCTTGGGGGAGGAGCCTGCTGGCCTTCCAGCCTCAACCTGCAACTCCACCAAGCCATCCCCTGTGGAGGAGTCATCAGACCCCGAGGTAGCCATCAACATGGGCAAGGCCAGCTGCCCCGGGAGCAGCCCACCAGCGCTGGCGGGGCAAGCCAGTCCTGAGCTCATTCTGGTGCAGCAGGAGGAGGGAAGGACTGCAGGCCCAGAGGAGGAGGAAGAGGTGGAGGCGCCCCCATCTGAGGAGGAAGCCTGTGAGGGGATATCCAGACAATGTCCAGCATGCCAGTTGGTGAGTATTTCCCCCTCCCTCCTTGGGAGCAGGGTTAGGCCTGGCCACAGCAGCAACAATCCAGGCAGGGAGGGACCCAGGGGCTGGCAGACACCCTGGTGGGAAGCTGGCACCAAGGACCATGTGGCAGGGGGGACACACCCCAAGGTGGGCACGGGACCACCCACCAATGGGAGCCGCAGGGAACATGAGGGCAATAGGAAGGGGCATGCTGTGTGCAGCCCACAGCAGGGGCCAATGGCCCTGGGAGAGTGCCACCGCAGAGGCAGTATGTCCATGGTGTCATATGAGGTCCCGCATCCGCCCCACCAAACCCACCATGGCCCTGGTTCTTGAATCTACAGGGCATGGCTCAGGAGGTGGAGAGGCAGTCAGGGTACAGCTGCAGGGCAGTGAAAAGCAGCGGTGCATGGCTTGGGGACACCACATGGCAGCAACCAATGGCTCCATATCCCTCCTCCCTGTAGCATGGGCGGCCACCCACCGTCTCTCCGCCGGAAGCCCTGCAGCCACCAGCAGCTGTGCGAGGAAGGCATGCATGAGGCAGCATGAGCTCCTCCACAGGCTCCTGCAGCTGGGCAAGGAGGCCCATAAGGATGCCCGGACTGCAAGGCAGCAGCATGCTGAATGGCAGAATGCAGCCATTCACCAGCTCCAGTGGGCATGCAACACCAACGACCGCATCATCGCAGCAGTGGAGTGCCAATGCAAGGCATTGGCGGGAACCTACACAGCCCTGCAGGCCATCGCAACCAGCCTGCGCTGCATCGCCGGTCACCAGCCTCACCCAGCCCCTGAGGATGGCCATCACGGGTAGCCCACTGTCCCTCGCTGAAGGCACCCCCGGACCCATGGGGGCAGGTGGCAGGCCACGACCGAGCCAGACAGGGTGCAGGCAGTGCCCCAGCACCCTGAATTTCCCACCTCCCTGCTTCCCTAGTTTCCCACAGGTCCCAAGACCCCTCTCCACCCCCACCTTCCCCCCACAATCCCCCCCGTAAATAAAATCCTCTACACAAGTATGTTTTGTATTTTGACTTTTATTGAGTGAGGGTGAGGGGCGTGGGGGGTTGTCAGGGAAGGTTTGGGGGGGGGCATGAGCAGGCAGGTGTGCAAGGGGAAGTCCAGTGCTGGAGACAGTCCTTAGATGCCCTCACGGAGGAAAAGGTCCTTCACAGCCTTGCAAACAATGGCAGCTGTCCGGGGTGCCCGCTCTCTTGGGGCAACAGCTTCCGGCTGCTGAAAACGGCAAGCGACGAGTTCAGCCTCTGCTTCCCACATGGTTTCCACTGTCTGCCGCGGAGCTCGCAAAGGTTATGCAGTGCCACACATGCACTGATGATCTCCATGGTGGTCTGCTCCACAAGGTAGAGGTGTGTGAGGAGGCACCACCACCGGACTTTCAGGCAGTCAAATGCCCACTCGACCACCTGGCAGTAGTGGTTCAAGCGCTGGTTGAAAAGCTCACAGCCAGCATCCAGGGGGTCCCACATAGGGACGCATGAGCCACGGGTGGAGCAGGTGTGCTGAATCAGCAACAATGAGGACGGGCACCTCCACTTCCCTGATGGTGATTTTATTGGGGGGGGGAAGGTCCCCACCTCCATGCCCCGGTAGAGCGTGCTGTTCTGGAGGACCCTTGCATCATGTGCCCTCCCTGGCCACCCAGCTTTGCAGTTTAGAAAGATGCCCCAGTGGTCCACAAGGTCCTGAAGGATGATGGAATGGTAACCTTTTTGGTTGCAGTGCTCAGCTGCACGGTGTTCTGGAGCTCGCACAGGGATGTGGGTGGCATCAAGGATCCCTACACGGTTTTGAAAGCAGAGGGTGGTGATGCTGCTGATGGTGTCTCGCAGGTCGCCAGGGGTGACAAGGCATGGCAGTGGGACCATGTTGATGGCACTGGAAACCTGGAGTAGAACTTCACCCACTGTGGACCTCCCAACACCGAAGAGGCATGCCACAGACCTATGGGACTCAGGAGTGGCCATCTTCCATAGAGCAATGGCCACTCTCTTGTCCACAGGGATGCCAGCTCTCATTGTTGTGTCACTTCAGTGTAGGACTGGGGCAAGCTCTGTGACCAAATGGGTGAATGTCTCCCTGCCCATGTGGAAATTCCTGTGCCACTATGCATCACTCCAGGTTCCTAGCACAACCCACTCCCAAAAGTCCGTGCTGGTCTCCTGTGCCCATATGTAGTGGGGCTCAGAGGGGGACAGTAGAACTAAGGCAGCTGTGAGGCCCAGCAGGGTGATAGTCACAGCCTCCAGCTTGGGGGCATTTGGGTCCAGAAAAAGGATGCCACAATAGAGGGGAACACCCTGCAAGCTGGCAGAGGGCCTTGCCGCCACCCAATGGTGGTATGGGAGCTGGGGAGCATCCACACCCTTCTTTCCTGCTGTCCCCTGCCAGCCGGAAAGGACAGGGAACTGAAGTCAGTTCATGCTTTTATGGGATTGTCTCAGAATATGGCCCGTCCAGGAGGCCATGTTGCTGCACCTCCTATGGTGCCCCTCTCCTGCATTGAAATAGCAAGTCCACTGTATGGACATGCTATTTCGATTTGGGTTTTTTTTGGTGTGAACCTGTTAAATCAACTTAACTTAAGTCAAATTAATTATTTTTATTTTGATTTAATTCAATTTAAGTTACATTGATTTAACTGCTTGTGTGTGGACATAGCCTTTAGGAAATTTTTTGGGAAAAATCCCTTTGAGATCTTCAGTTGAAATATTTCAAACTTTCCACATAAATTTTCATACTGAATTGGATTAGGAATTGATTATTGATTATTTCAATTCAAACTGACATTTCAAAATGAAAATTTTGTTTAGTTTTTGAAATGTCAAAATGAAACAATATTTTTTCAACCCCAAATGTCAATTTGAAAAGTAAAACATTTATTTTAAATTTTCCAGCTGGAAAATTTAAATTTCTCTAAAAAAACACTGATTTTTATAAAAAATTCATTTTAGCAGGAAAAATTGTGCAAAAATTTTCAGCTATCTCAACTGAAAGTTTCTGTTTGCCTTTTGTTTTCCCTCCCTTCTCCTATTTTCTTGTACCCAGTTTTGCCAGCTCACAGTTTTACCACCTTGCAATGTTTGATTTACTTCTTAAAGCTGCTCAGATCATGTGAATGTGAGGGTTTCAGCTTTCATTTTTCAAAAAATGAGTTTCTTTCTGCTTCTGCATGTGGAAAAAGGCTTGAAAATGTGACCCTTAAATGCACCCTAAAGGTTCAAAACAAGAAATTAAATAAAAAGAATCCCAATTTTTAAAAAATGATTTTTAAGATAAACTCAAGATATCTCTGGGCCTAGCACATGACTCCACTCCTGGGATTAGCAATCCTGTATGTCTAGCAAACTGATACTTAACGGCAAATTGTCCAAGTGACCTTGTTTTTACAAGTCTTATGTAGTGCAGCAAAGGGCAAGTCAATTGGTATCACATGATTACATCTGTCTTTCTAGTACAGTACTACAGATCTCCCATCTATCCCTTTGGCCCCCACTAAAGAATATGTCTACACTGCAGTTGGAAGTAAGTATCACCTCTCATCTAGATAGATGAATGTAAGAGGGCTCAAGATAATGTACTTTCAGTCCCTTCTCCCTTCCATTGCCAAGCCTTTCCTTTTTTAGCTTTACAAGCCCTCTTCAATGACTGTTTACATGGATGTGATGCAGTGTCCTTCAGCTTTCAGGGAAAGATGGTACCCAGCCTCAGCTTAACTCTTAGAAAGAATCCTTCTTATCTCTGTCTTTTCCAAAGCAGTTAGTCCAGGAAGAGCAGGGCTTAGCTAACTGCTTTTGTTAAACAGGTGAGGTCTTGTAAATCTTTCATAGAACCTGCTGAAGTTACTTAATAAGTAACCTGATGTTCAAAAACACTGAGTGCTAAATTCATATGGGGCTACTGTGGCTCTTATGAGATGTTCCCAGGACGTGTCAGGTAAAATGTTTTCTTTTACCCTAGTAATGAACTCCAGCTGAAGAGCTGTGGATTTTACCAATCGGACACCCTAGTTTAGTTCCATATAATAATTAAAGGAATATTTCTGCAATATTGATGTTGTTCATAAATGGACCAGAATGCAGAGCTTGAATGCTGCATCAGTTATATACACATACAATTGCAAGCAAGTCAATGGGATTTGTGTGTGCAAATTAGGGGGGAGAACTAGGGCCATGAAATCTAAAATAATAGTGTGAAACTAAAGCAGGGAAAAAGCAGTTAAATACTTTATCTTTATAGAAAACAGATGACACCATAACTCAATTGCTCATGCCAAGTCCTCGTGACAAAACTTCCAAGGTCAAACAAGGGCTACCTATGATTGCCACCCTGACATGACAATTTGTGGTATTTAGATATGCAGTCAGCTCCCTTTCTGACACTTCGCCGTCAGACCTGGTTTTGTTTGTAAAAGGGAACGCTTTTTCAGACCTGGTTTTGTTTATGAAAGGGAACAAAGTCTACACAATATTCTGTGAATTGTTTTGTTTGTGCAACAGAAATAAAAATCTGCTTTTGTTTGGGTGAGTGCCTTGGAGAAATAGTTATACATTCTGAACCCTTGATTAAAAGAAAACAGAAATCATAGGTGGATTTGATGGAGGTTCTGTAAGTCTAGATCAGGTGTGGCCAAACTGCAGCCCGGGAGCCACATGAGGCTTTTAAATGAAAAACTGTGGCTCCTGGAAGAACGTCAGCAAATCAATTTAGGAAAGCAGCCCCAGCCTAGGAATTCAGAAGGGGGTCAGGACGGTGGGGAGAAGCACAGCATGGTCAGGGATGGCAGGGAGAAGTACGGCATGGTCCGAATTTTAAAAAACTTACCACTAGCTTGCAGTCTTCTACACTGAGCAGCAGCTAAGTTTTTACTGTATAGGGCTAATTTTCGTAGTAACATTAAGTAATTATTAGAATCTGACATTAGTAGGATCAATATTTGTCCTCTTTCTATGATAAAATTAAAGTGTGCAATGAATTTTAAACTGAGTGATTTTGGAGTAGGTAAACGTATATCGCTATATGCCTCAGTGCGGCTCTCAAAGGTTTAATAATTAACTGGTATGGCTCTTGAATTACATAAGTTTGGCCACCCCTAGTCTTAATAGTTTGTTAATGCAACATGAGATTTTTCTTCAGTTACTGGTGTTTCGAGTACATTAATTTTCATGGTATTGGAGGTTTTACCAAACGATAGTATTTTGAATGGACATGGCACCTTCCATCCAACAGGCTGCATGGACTGTAAAGACATCAGTTCACTGATTTAGCCAGCCAGCATCCTTAGGAGACAGAGAAGTATCATTTCCCTCACTTCTCTGTTGGGAGCTCAGAGGTAGATTAAAGTAATTTGCTCAAGGACACACCCAAAGCTGTGGCAGATATGAGAACAGAATCTGGGTCACAACAGCTAATCTTTGCTTTAACCATCCTTTCTCCTCCCATTTTGGTATCATTTGTGACTGTAAAAACAATTTGTTTTTATATCTGGGGCATCTCCTGCCCATCTCCCATGAAAACCCAGCTTTAGAGGCTCAAATGATTAAAGTCAGCATAAGCTATGAATTCTGAGCTCTGCTACAGTGATTTAGAAGACAATCCCAGGAGAGGTGAAAAAACAATGGCTGCCATAGATGGGTCACATGATAGATTTAAAGACACGGGAGTAGATGCAGCACCCAAGCGTAGGTGTGCCAAGGAGTTAAGGAGCCAGGCAGTAAGGTGCAGCTGAAAATGCTAGCAACAGAAAGGGACTTTCACAGCAACTTACAGCCATGAGCTGTGTGGGAACCTCAGGATAGAAGCACTCCTCGTGACTGTCCCAGCCAAGAGCACTGGAGCAGCTGTAAAGGGACTTCAGTGGATGCTCCAAAACTGGCCCCAAATTGAATTCATAATTTAAAATCCTGAGTTGCTGAAGTTTTTAAAATACATTAAAGGAAAATATTTCAGCCACAATAGAATGGCATTTTCCAGACTTTGGACAGCTATAAAATTTCTACAGAACAAGCCCATCCATTTAAGATTTATTATCTACTAAATACCATTAAAGCATCTATAACATCCATTCTGTTTTATGACCACTGACACTACCAGTGCTGTAGCTTAAACACTTCTGCATCATTTTACAGCCTGAAAACCTCCCAAATGGTATTGAAAAGCTATGTGTCCAATCTTCTGCCACCCCATCTGAAATATAGCTGGGGTGGTGGATTCCCAGTAGTTTGCTGGATGTGACTCTGAGTCATTTTCTTACTATATATGAAGTGACACATGTCAGACACTCCAAACCATCTGTGTCACTTTTGCTGTTGTTCATTTGTTTTCTAAGCTCTTTTCCATCCAAACATAAATGCACAGTCCTGTGAGCTGAAGGAAAAAGATGTGCTATTTTCTTGACCCTCTGAATGGTCCATCAGTAGTGATTTGGGAGCAAGAAAATCATTTTAAGACTGTCTGTATGTCTCATAGTGCTTTTGTATTAACATGTGGTTTGACCTTTTGATTAATATTTTCTCTCTTAACAAGCCTGATCCAAAGTCCAGTGCAATAAATGGAAAAATCCCCATTCATTTCAGTAGGCTTTGGTTAAGGCCCAAAATCCAATACATGAGTCTTCAAGTCTATTGGGAAACCACAGTATCACTAATAATCCTGTGATACTTACACAGTTTCCCCCTAAAAGATCTTTGGTGAACATTTACCGGATCTCTATCCTGCTTATATAGTCTGTTGAACAAAGATTGCAGGTAGGGTTGCAGTAACCAATACAAAATTTTTTAAAAATCACAAGTCTTCAAACATGAGATTAGCTTGAAAATCATGCTTGTTTGTTTATTTTTAATGAGTTCTTTTTCTTTGCATTTCTGTTTCTGAGGATTTAGGGTACACTCAGTCACATTTCCATGCTTCCATACAAGAAGGGGAATCGCTAGACTGGTGTAAAGTACCTTGATACTAACATAATTGCATCTATATTAAGAAGTGTTCTACTGCTTCATTAACTATAGTACCATATTCCTATTGATACATAAGGGTACAATATGAGAATATGGAAGTGACTGGAACAGAAGGTGAAACAAACCTTAACTGAATCAAGATCAAAAGCTAAACAAAGGGTATGCAAAGGTTTCTGTGGGTATAACTAGATCAGTAAACAATTGCACCCCTAACCAAATAAGTATAACTTTCATGTGTAAATCAGGTCTCATATATTAGCACACTTCTATTGTCTTTGGGCTTCCAACACAGCTCAGAAATAAGATAGCATGCATTCTGACGGATTCGTCCAGGGAGGATGTTGGTTTTCATTTTGGTTTTGTTTGAGGCAGTAGGGAGAAAAGATTTTGTTTTGTTTTTCTCTTTAATTAAAGAAAGATGGTTCCTTTCCTATACCTACAGAGGTTGCCTGCTTCTTTACAAAGGTATTTAGTTTCTTCTGCTTTAAAAACTATCATTCATCAAGTTATAACAGTCGCAAATTGTGATCATCCTATTTATTGTTTTATGCCATTATGAAATATCCTCTAGCTCAAATTCAAAGATAAACCTGGATTCAAACTGAGGATAGAAAACACAATTCTGAAAATTGAAGACCTACCCTGTGAAGATAAAATAGCACTTTTCAATTGCATTGTATTTTTGCTTCTCTTAGACCCACATGGCTAGTCTTAGGGTGGAGAAACAGGAATTTCCCTTTTTTAGCTGGGAGTAGATATCGGTGATAGTTAAGTATTTCTTTGATGTAGTTTTGTTTGTTACATGGAATGTACAAAGTCCTGTGTCTCTGAACACAAAGGGAATCAAATAGTAAGAAATAGCTTTGTTTCTTCAGTCTTTTCAGACAGCACCCTGATATAAAAAACTTCTCCCCAAGTTTCTTCCTGAATCAGCTACACACTGTTCCTTCACCCTGTCTCTGATTGACACACATTCTCTCTCAATTTGTGTATGGTCTCCCCACACACATACCCCTGATCACAGAATCCAGAGGAATGGCAAACCGCTGCTCACCTAGTATTGGTTTCTGGGAAGAATCTATTGGGTTTTGTTTTAGGTGTGGCTCATTAAATGTCTCTTACAACTTACATCACTACAGGACTTATTCATACATCCATTTAAAAAGAGATTTTTCACCTAACTTATAACACTGGCCTCTACCTCCGCTTTCTCTGTCATCCCAGTGAGGACTAAAATGGTGAGGCCCAACAACCCACCTCTAACAAGGAAAAAAAAAGTAACAAGTAATAAATGATACATGGGTAACCATTCACTTCTGTACAGTGTCCTTTTTTCAAGATAATTTCACACAACACAAAATTTTACTCCAATCCCTAATTTCTTTGGGGCTTTTCTCTCCTTGGGTTTCCTTTAAGTCAGCTCAGCCCTTGAATGCCTGTTGTTTTTGTGGAATTTGTTGGCTGAGGCAGACTCTGTGGAATTGTAATGGGGTAATTTCCCTCTTTAACAACTTTTCCAGCCTGAACATCCACAGCTGTGTTCTCAGAGTCAGGGAACAGCCAAGCTGAACTTCTGTCCCGTGATACCTTGTCAATGGTCTTTATAGATAATTGAGAACTCAATTGCACCCTATACACCACTTTGGTTTTTGAGTTTTTACAGTAAAGAGTCCCTCATGCAGTTTATCCGGTTCAGGCTCTTGTCCTTTTTCCAGGCTTTTGGAACTAGACCAGGTTCCCTCTTTTAAAGGTTATCCCATATGACCTTATGTTACAGTCTTTTTATTTTGCCAGAGGTTATCCTCTAGTTTTCCATAGCAAAGGTTTGAACTTTTTCAGTTTTGGAGAGTAGGTGTCTACATAGTCCCAAATGGCTCAAAGCCCGTTCTTCCTCAGGAACTCCACACAAGATGTTTGCTGGGGTCCTTAGCTCATACCCCACACATGAGTGCTGGGCCACACTTTGGCTGCTGTTCTATAAGTCATCAAAAGGACTGAGCTATTCTGACCACAGTCCCTTTGATTCTGTTTTGCAGAAGTAGCCAGCTAAATCCTCAGAGTCTCCTGCTGGACCTTTCCACCATCTCATCAAATTGTGGGTGTGCAGAGGTGGGGAAAGTTTCTCATACCCTGGAATCTTTCACACTTGTTGAAACACTTTGATCCTTAGTTATCAACAAGCAGTGATACCGGCTTCTGTCTCAAGCAAGGGCCCAAGAACATCAATGTCAGTGCACTCCATTGGTGTCCCTACATGAAAGGGACCTTCCAATTTTAGGGAACCATTTGTTGTGGAGTGATCAGAGCAAATGTGAAAACTCGGGATGGGGGTGGAGGGTAATAGGTAGTTATATAAGACAAAGCTCCAAATATCGGGACTGCCCCTATAAAATTGAGACGTCTGCTTACCCTACTTGTTGCAACACAAGCATCACTTTTCCTGCAGCAACTTGATACATCCTCTTGGATTTTACCAAATAGAAATTCTCCCTTTTTTGGATAAGGCTTTTGCAAACCCAAAATATCCAGCATTTTTAAGGTCCTGGCATAACCTCAGAATCAGCTTTTTCAATGTGTCTGGTACAGCCAGCTAGTACTTTATTCATCATTATTGGTATCTCCCATCTCTGACATTATTTTATCTTTAAACTCTTTATTTCCCCATCAGAAAACTTTTACTATGCTTTTGTGAAGCCACTCCACATTACAAGGTGACTGCATTTCTCAGGTGATTTTTCTGATCCCATACTATCCTGGTAGTAGGATGCTCTTTGGGAAGTTTTCAATTGCTCTTGGATCCATTCCTGCAACTCCATCCCCATTGTTCCCATGGCTAAATCAGCATATGAGTACTTTTGAAAATTAGAGTGAAGGAGTCAAACCCATCTTCTAGAGAAAATGATTCCTTGCTTTCCTGCTGGGGACATTATTTTTTATTGGCTTCCCAACAAGGCTGCCTGGACAAGCATGAGTATTACCATACTTATAGCCAAGCTTGTGTCTGATGGTGAAATCATAGCATTGCATTTTCTCCAAACATCTGGCAAGCTGGCTCTCAGGATTTCTGAATCTAAAGAGCCATTGCAGGGAAACATGGTCGGTCCTAACCATAAATGTCCTGCCATAGACTTAGTGATGAGAACGTTCTACAGTTTTACACACTGCCAAGCATTCCTCTTGAATGGTGCAATAATTTCTCCAAGAGAATTTAGACTTTTGCTGTAATAAGCTACCACCCTTTCAAAGTCCCTTGTGTTCTTGTGTCAATAATTCCCCCAGACCATAAGCACTAACAGCTGTGCCAATATGAAAAAGGTTTTGAAACATGGATAGGCCATGACAGGAGCAGTCTCCAGAGCCTTTTTCAGTTCTGAAAATGCTACATCACAATCTCCATTCCACGGAAATGGTTTCCCTTTTTCACCCAACCTATGCAGTATTGGCAAATCCACAAATGAGCATTCTTTAATAGGAGCAGTGCCCTATAAAACTCTGCATATCTGTGAGTATTTAGGGAGTTGGTTAGCTCTGTAGAGTCCTAGTTTTCTCTTTCAGAGTGGAAGTTCCCTCCCCTCTGATTTTTTGCCCAAGGTAGATTACCTGTTTCTGGAGCAACTCATATTTCTTTGGGTTCAGTTTCAAACTAGCAATCTTCAGCTCATCACAGACCACTTAAAATTTTTAGTTCCTGCTCAAATATTTTGGCAAGCACCAGCATATCATCTAAGAATAAGACAAGCTGAGAGGGGAATGCCATTTAATAGACTCTCCATTAGCCTCATATGTGGCTCGTGCATTGCAAAAGTTAAAAGCCATCACTATAAATTGCTACAAGACAAGTCCTTTTCCTACTTTTTGCATCCACTTCAACAACCCAACTTTAAGTTCCAGTGTGAAAAACCAGACCGAACCTGCTCTGGCATCCAGATTTGTGGTAATGGTCAATAATCCTTTGAAGTGACTTCATTTCATTTTTATAGTCCTAACAGAACCTGGTGCTGCCATCCTGTTCTTAACCAGAACTATATGTGGGGCCAGGGCTAAGGACTGGATGAAGATTCAATAATGCTGTCCTGATATGCTTCCTCAATAATTGGTGGTGCCTCTTCCCTTTTTTGCTCCTGGGAACCACTGAGGTGGCTTTTTAACATATTGGTGTCCCACACTGTCAGTCTTGTGCTGGATCAGTAAAGTACAACCTGTATCTTTGTTGCATGAGAGAATGACTACTGATTCCTAATCAGAAGGTCTTAGGCTATGTCTACACTGGCATGTTAGTTCAAATTAAGGAGGCTTAATTCAAACTTTTTACCTGTCTATATCAGGCTATCATTAGTTTGAACTAAGGAATTCCTTAGTTTGAACTAATAAATATTTCAAACTAGTAACTACCACCAGTTATTTCAAACTAAATATGGTGGAGAACAGGACTAACCCTTAGTTCAAACTAAGGGCAGTTAGTTCAAACTAATAAAGTGGACTAGTTTGAACTAATATTAGTCTGAACTAGTCCACATTGTTAGTTCAAAATAATAAATTTGAGGTTGGTTTGAACTAACCTCAAACTTATTAGTTTGAAATAACAAGTTCAAACTAATTTGTCCTAATGTAAACATAGCCTTCGAGTGTTCTACTGCTTTCCATTTCAGTTCATATTGCTGAGTTGCAAGATCCAAGAGAAGTTCTGAGTGCTCACCTTCACTCATTTTCCCTGTATAGTTTTTCTACATAAGTATTTACCAGATTCACCAGTTCACATTTCACAACTCTACTCCATTTTTTTTTCTTTTTTACTATTTTTCTCTTTTTTTCCTGAGACATTCAGCGAATAAACAAGGGTTGGTTCTTCCTTTAGATCCACAAGATTGTTAGCAGCTAAGATTCCCCCAAGATCCTGGGTCTCAAAACAGGTTTCAACAACTCCCTATCTTTCTCTAGCTGGAAAACTACCACAGCACATAGCTGTTGCAATAGTTTCTGCCTACAGGGACAGGACATTTTGTTCTCTGCAGAGTAATTGCCTACAAACAATTTGTCTCACCTGGACCATATCTTTAAAGGGAATTTCCACAGCCTCAATTTGTAAGAAACTAACAGGATAGTCATAAAGAATTCAAGCCAATTATTATTTCATCCACTGTTTCAGCCACCCAGACTTCCCGCTTGAATTTCAGAAGTCCCATCTTCAAATCTTCAGTTTTGAGAGGGCTACCTTTGCCTCAATCATTGCCTTAGTTTACAACCAGTTAGGTAGTTCAGTTTTGGATCCCCTGTTCTCAAGCCTTCTTAGCATGCCTAGTCTAGTAACTGATGTTTGAACCCATGTTAGTTATCTGTATCACATCACAAATACTGTTAAACACTCACTAACCAAACTCCCATTTTTGTTGTTTAATTGCCCCTAACTAAACAAAAAACTGCAAGGCTGATCCTTATACCTCCAAGCTTTGCTTTGTCAGTTCAATGTCCCTCTGTTTCCCAGACTGGAAGAGAAGCACATTTAAATTTATATCCATCTTTATTTTTATGGCAGTTTTGTCACAGTACCAGTATTTAATTGAGCTGTGTCCTTTAATTTTTGCATTATTGCCGGTTTCCCTTATTTTATAAACCAAACGTGTCATTTGTTCCAGTGGTTCAGTGCAGTCATGAACCGATTAGAATCCCCTTTCATTGTGTGTATTAGGCAAAGAGCTGTGCTTTATGGTGATCCGCTTCTGTCTTGCTCAGTGGCAGTTGCTCCCTTTTCTGATGAACTGCTGCAAGTAAAGATTCAAAGTCTATGGTAAATCCAGGAGTTAAGGTATAAGTTGGCGGGCCCCAGAACCCTCCTAAATTTCTAGGCCCCCTTCACACAGGTCCAGGCCCCCTTCACACATGTGTGGGTCCTTTTCACACACTGCAGCTACTGGCCCCTCAAATGCCTGCTCCCCCACCCCAGCTACTGCCCCACAAATGCCTGCCCCCCCACACCAGCTACTGCCCCCCAAGCACTTGACCCCCATCAGACCCTTCCTTCCCATGTCCTCCTCAGTCCCAATCCCCAGTCCTTAAGCTCCTTGCCCCCATGTCCCCACTCCAGCCCTCCTAATCCCCACCCCCCAGTGCCCCGGTCTTCACTCCACCTCCTTCAGCCTCCAACCCACTCCACACCTCCCCAGCTCACCATCCTGACCCCTTCTTCCCACCACCCCATGCTTTGCCTGCTGGCTGCCTGCCAGTCCCCAACCCCCCCCAACCCCCTTACCCGCATTGCCAACATGGCCAAGGAGCTGGGCTGGGGGTAGGGAGGCTGCGGTGCTGGCCTGCCAGTTGAGAGGGGGCATGGGCCAGTGACTGAGTCCAGCCCACACACGCCCCCCGGGCCCATCAGGAAGGGCGGGGCCAGCAGAGGCTCCAGGAAAGCAGGGAAGGGATTGCCAGGCTCGCCCCAGCTCCTGGTCCCTTCCCTCAGTTGGCCCTAGGTGAACATGCCATAATGCAGCATTCTGGCATGTTCCCCTATTTTAGGGGCCCCAGAACACTGTTCCCCTAAAAACAGGGGGCCTTGGAATGCCGTTCCAGGGCATTCCCCCTTACTTTAACCCCTGGATAAATTGCACAGCATCTCAAAGTGTCTTTGACCTCCCTTTTGCTGATCTCCATCTATAAGCACAAATACAGCTAATAATTTATCAACTGGCCAATTGACAGTCTATCCTGCAAGCTCTCAGTAATATCTGGATATATCCAAAACATAAGTATCTATTGGTCCCGTGTTATCTGCCAGTCTACCCTGAAAGATCTCAGTGGTATCTGGATATGCTAGGAACATAAGTATCTACAGGTCCCCTGCTACCTGAGGTAGGATTTATTTTTTTCTTCTCTTTCTAGCTCTTAGCTGGAACCTGGCCAGCTCAGATTGATGGCTGACTCTAAACTGCATGTCAAAGGCTTGAACCCATTTCAGATAATTGTTACTTTTCTGGGAGTAAATCCTGCAGCTTAATCAGAGCTGGGCCATTCAAGTTAGCTCCAATCTTTTAGCCAGTCATTTGACCTGTAATGTAGAACTGAGTCAAATAAGCCTCTCACATAGTTTTTCCCTCAAAGTTTTGCATTATTTGACCTGGTTCAGTACAAATACTCCTCTCTGAGCCTCCATGGGTTATAAACAGGGTAGAAAACTTGTAAATGTCTAGTCTTACCCAAGACCTCTGAGTGGCTCAGCTCATCATCCAGGTGGTTCCCTTCAACCCAGCAATCTTGAAGCACAAGGAAATTGAAGCAAAACATGCAGGTAGTTGGTCGGTCAAAATATGTAATAAGCATGAAGTAAGCAACAGCCTGAACAAAATGTGATGAAGGCCAAATGCCAGGATGTAGCAGCAGCAGGCCCTTAGTAACTGCATAGTTCCATATGGTCAGTGACCCTTTGATTTCCTTCTACAGCAGAGTTCATAGCTCTGTAAATCCTTGCTGTAGTTCATCTCATTTGACAAGTACTAGATCTGTGAAAGCTTACTTTGTCTCTGCTATTCTGTGGGACAACCAGTGGTCTATGGCAGTCTGATTGCTTGTAGCCTCATCAATTCACTTTACCCTTCCAGGTTAGGTGTCTCACAGCTGGGTTTCCCAGTCTGCTTAGACACTTTGTATTTACTGCTCCAAAAAGCATATAATCTTGTTTACCTGAGACCTTACAGGGACAATTCCAGATTGTTTTTAGTCTTGTCTCAATTCCTTTTGTGATATCTCCAGCCCCTCTTTTAGGTTTTGCGTTAAATCCTACTGGATATTTTTGATTTATTCAAGCACCTACTTTATTTTTTGCATCTTGATTTAACAACTGTACCATTCACCGTCTCCCTTAGAGGCAGGAGTTTGAATTCCACAGTTAACACCAGTGTTGCCCCTTGTCCAAGTAGGTACAGAGTTCTGTCTCTCTGAATACAGAGGGAATCAAGAAGGAAATGGCTTCTTTTGCTCACAGTCTCTTCAGACTGAATCTCAACCCAGAAACCTCTCCCCAGGATTCTCTGTGGGTCCGCCACATACTTTCAGCTGCTCCTTCAGCCTGTCTCTCTAGTCAGGCTTCTCTTAGGCCTGGTCTGCACTGCCAGTACCCATTGACAGGAGATACACAAGCTACGTACTGTAGTTGGTGTATCTTCCATCAACTTACTAACTTTCACTTACTGAGATGTCTCCACTGCACTGTGCTGACAGGAAATGCCTTCCAGGAGACACAGCCTTACATGTTTTGTGGATGTGGATTTATGGCGTCAACTAGAGAACACTTCTGGGATCACTTGACTGGGTCTCCACTGCCTGCTCAGTCAATGCCAAGGAATCGATCTTGCAGCATCAGTACAGCCTAGGTAGTATAAACACACTCCGAGTTTCGCTCCCCCTCACAGTCACACCTGGTCAAAATACTCTGTCAATTCAACTGCCCCTCCCTCCCATGCACTCCCCACTCAGCTGGTGCTAGTTTTTGTGCAGAATCTGTTGGGCTTTGGTTTAATTGTGGCTCTGTTACAGTGGTGCTCTCCTTACCACTACAATGGAACCTCCTCCTGATCATTTTGGAGAATAGTTCATGAGGTTAATACTCCTTCTCACAGCTTCATGTCATCTCTTCACTTTTTCTCTGGAGTCCCTTTCTCATTCCAGGAACCATTGCTACCTCCTCATGCCTTGGCTTTCCATCCAGGTCTTCAAATAGTTTCCCCTTCCGGGGAAGTGTAACTAAGTCTTTCCCAGAACTAATTGTCTTAGGCCATCCATTGCCTGGTATGTGCCAAGTCACCAGTGGCTGTAAGTACCTTGGCCCACCATATACTCTGGATTCCAACTGAGGGACCCTATATCCAACAGCCAAGGTCTGTTCCCTCTGAGATCCGACTACCTCTCCCTGAGCCTGTCCTAACATCATGGCTTCCCTCCTGTCTGGGTTTGCCAGCCCAACCAGACCTCCCTTCCCCCCAGAAGTGATTGCAGACTTTCCCAGAAGTTCCTTACTGCTGCTAATTTACTACCTTTATAGTCTCAGGCCAGCCCATTTCACCTCAGCTCAGCTTTCTGATTCAGTCTAGAAACTACTGAGCTATCTGATTCCCATCAGGGGTTAATTAGCTCCCTTCTTGGTCTTCCTCAACCATTTCATGACACATGTAGAATGAACACCCCATCGCAGGCCACATTATAGTCTTCTGCAACTAACTTAAATGATAACTCAATAACACATTAAATTTAAGAGATTTTAACTCAATCCATTACCAAGTTTACCCAGATAATATAGATTGTTAATATTAGTCTCAGCACAGATGTCAAAAAGTAAAATACAGTAGTAAAGTTTTCTATTGTGGTCCAAGACAATGCACTGTATTCTCTTGCTGAAACTAGAGCAGTATTTCTCAATGTTTAGTGAATCAGGAAACACCTAAAGGTATTTGTTACCCCAAAAATTTGATCCCCAAAATCCAATCACTCAATTTATCAATTTTTAGACCATCCAGCAGTCTGGATGTAATTACAATCTCAGGAGGTAACCCAAATTAGGTTATTTCGCTTAAACGGACAAATATCCAAACCCTGGGATAAATGTCCCAAGTTGGGGACTATGGCTACAGCCCACCGATCAAGCATAGACTCACAAACAACAAAGACTCAGACCCAATAATTTGTTTTGATCAAAAGTGGCTTTATTGTAACATGTATTGTAAGCACTGACTAAAGCGCTACTGTCTCTTTAAGAAAACCGCTACTCAACATCAAGCTTAAAGGCATTAAAATTACTTTAGGAAATTACAATATAAAGACACTACTTAACTTATAACATATAAGCGCTGTGCTTTATAGATACAATTAACACATAAAGGCAACACTTTAACTTATAACTATAACACAAAGACAATGAGGTAATTAAAAGAACATTCAGCGAGTGAGGGCCAGTCACTGGCTGAATGGAGAGATCTCAGTTCTTAATGCTGCTCCTTAAGGTCTAACTCTGGGTTACTTGTCTCACTTAACTTAAATAAATTGCCTTAGAAAATTGCTTTAGAAAGGGCTTTGGCTTCCCCTGATACTGTTCCCTATGGGCATTCCTCCCCTCCTTGGGACCCTTTTTGCTTACCCCAAAAGGTTGGAAAAGCTGCGCTGGGTTGTAGGGTCCTCAGGGAAAACAGCAAGTAGGAGTTCAGGGAAAAGGGGACAAGGTAGGAGGCAAAAGAAAGGAAAAGGTAGGACAGCAGGAAAAGGAGCTGGCTAGTCTGGTGGGCCTCGCACAGCTCTGGGCTGGTTGCCGTGGCACCGTGGCTTCGGAACACTCAGGGCAGGCCGGGGTAGCTGCTAGGCGAGCGGAGCTCAGGCGCGCGGTGGATCGGTCAGCGGCAGGCAGGCTGGAACACTGGACGAGTGGAGCTGGAACAGCAGCAGGCAGGCAGGCAGGCTGGCTGGAGAAGCCTCAAAGGCAGCGGAGCTCACAAACCTCTAGGCAGTACTTGGTTGGCTGCTTGGTTGTGAGAGCATGGAGAAGCCTCAAAGGCAGCGGAGCTCACAAACCTCTAGGCAGTACTTGGTTAGCTGCTCAGCTGTGAGAGCATCGAAGGCCCTTTAGAAGCCAGGCACAGAGACCCAGCTTCAAGGATAATGTCCTGAGTCGCCACTCAGAGACACAACCCTGTGCCTTTCAGAAACTAAGTCAGACAATCAGCTCTCAGAAACTGAGTTAAACTCAGCTCTCAGAGCCTAAGTCCAGAACTTAGCTCTTAGGCTTGAGTGAGGCTCCTAGTGCAGCAGGTAACACAGCCAAAAGGCCATTGAAACCCAGTAAGGAGCAGGAGAGATCTCCGAAGAGCTGCTCTTTGCACTGCCTTTTTATTTGCAATTTCTGCCACTCCCAGTTTCTTCTTGGCCAGTCACAGAAAGGTGAGTTCATCTTCATCCAATTGAAAAAGGGCGACTTCATTGCTCATCTGCATATTGCATCATAAAAATCAATACTTTTGACGAGTCCTGCTGACAGGGGGTGGATACATTAAGATACTTGATGGGAGGGGGACTGAGTGAGTTCAAAAGTTCAGAGGCTTGCCTCCATCTTGACCTACTTGGAATTTCCTGTTAAATCTGATAGTGGAGATATGTAACTTCCCCTTTATGATCTCTCCATTTTGTTTCTTGCTGAATGCTCTTTTATTTATTTATTTATCTATTTAATTATTTATTTAATTTTAAAACACTGTTAAATGATTGATTTATGAGTTCTTTACCCTTAATTACTGCATATTATGTCATTTTCTAGCTTTGCCATAAAACCTCTGCTAAATTGCCTTACCATTTCTTACTCATATGGGTTTTTATATTTTCTTAGTATTTTTATTTATTTATTTATTTTTGCTTTTCTGTGATACTAAGGAGATGGCAAAAATCTCAGGCTACAGTATTAATTATTTCAAGTTGAACATGTGATGAAAATGTTCTCAAAAAAGCTGGTACCAGTGGCAGGGAAATTTAAAATTCCCCATTCTCGGCAAAGCTTCCAGGTGTGCATCAATATGTGCTGCTGCGTGCCTGGAAGCTTTGCTGCAGCTAGGGCTGCAGCACAATCCTTATTCAGCCGCCACACTTCCACCCTCTACCCCTCACCAACAGAGAGGGGTTGGACTAGATCATGGAACATCTTCATTATGTCAACATAACACTGAACTAGAGCAACGCATCTCTCAGTACAATCCCTGCTCTCTCTCTGTCCAGGTTGGCCTTAACTACTGAGTCAGAGAGCCTACTTACCATTACATCAGGGTGAGCAATTTTCCCCATAGTATACCTTTCACATAGCCATGTATACTTACATATATATTCACATTTAACACCGTTCCTAATAATATAATATAAAGAAACTACAAATAATGCAACTTTAAGTGCTCTATGAAATCAGTAGCTCCAAATTTTAACTGTCAGTCCCTTGGATTTTTCCCCTTCCCTCTCATACAAGGAGCCAAAGAGATTTTTTTTTTCCTTTCAAGCCTTCTAGTTCTAGGTTTTTCTACATACATTTCTGTGTCTATTTTTTATTAATTAAAACTCTTTTTATAGTATACTGTTGTCAATAAATCTAAGGGTTCATCTACTCTTTCAGCTATATTTAGACTACAAATATGGCATGTCCAGCTAGTATGGGTATAAACAGCATGACTTAGAGAGCATGTCTGTGCTACAAAATTAAGTCAACTTATGTTGATGTACAGCCATGGTAGTAATTACTTCACTTGTGCATGTCTACATTTAGGTCCTTGTGCCAGCAATGCACATCCTCTTAAGGAGTGTTGTATTGATTGTAATGTCACTGTGGAGCACTATGGAATCACTTCTGAAAGCCAGTAACCCTTAATGTAAGCAACATAGTGTCTACACTGACACTGCATTGACCTAGCTACATCAAATAACTCTATGCCTCTCATGGAGGTAGACTTACTGAATGAGTGTAGTGGGGCAGTTACATCAGCAGGAGTGAAAACTTAGTGTAGATATTTATGGTTAGGTCATCATAAACTGCCTTCCATGATCTAGTTCTCTAATGATGATTAGGCCTCTTGCAAATGTAATAAAGTGCTCAAAACACCTGAACCCTCAGGTTACATAAGAAACAGGGCCTCCCACATCTATGCTACTGTTTTTAACAATGTAGTGTCCTGCTGCCTCTCTACTGCCAGAATTTTTCTTCACTGCAATTAAAGACTCCAGCAGTGTGGAGAGATTCCTTTAGCTGGGAAGCTACAGGAAGAGGTTCTCCAGCAATGAGGAGAAGAGGCTGTGACGGTGGGGAGCTGCTGTAGTCTTTCTCTCCTCCCAGAGTCGTTCACTGAGGTGTTTTGATAAATGTGTCGTACCTATGTTACATGTTGCCATAAGTATAGACATAACATAACCTCTATATCTACATCTAATGGTTCCATTCATTCTTGAAAAAGATTACTGTTTCCTGATACACTATTCAGCAGGGGCACTGCTGGGCATGGGCCCATGGAGCCCATACCTCAAATCTAATTGCAGAGTGCCCTGAACCAGTAGCAAAAGGCTCATCCCTGCCTTACCTCCCTCAGAGAAATTAAATTACTTTGCTCTGCTCCTCTTCCCCTCACTGGCCAATCTTCACTCTGCCAACTAGAATGCAGCATGTGGCAGAGCCAATAGCAGGGCTGAAAGCCTCACAGAACTTTGAGTCTTGAAAAGAACAGTCTCAGTTTGTGGAAACAACATGGCAAACATTCATTAGAATCTGGCCTTAGTCAGAAGCAGGGGTGTCACTAGCACTAGGCTTACAGGGCTCAAGCCCCAAGTCCCAGCGCCTGAGCCCCAGATCCGCTGCCAGGCTTCCCGCAGAGGTGGCAGTGACACACACTCACACGGCTCGAGCCCCAAGTCCCAGCAGTCAGACCCCCATGTCTTTTCTTGGGCCAGCAGCGCTTCTGGTCTGAAGATGTGGATTTCGCTGTCATCTGCCCCTTACTTTCACAATAACAGTTAAAAAGTCAGGAGCAAGCTCCTGTGACGTTGACACAGCACAATAGCAGTCGCACAGACACATTCAGGTAGGCCATGTTCACACGTAAACTGTTATTTCGAAATAAGTTAATTCGAATTCAGAAAATGTTAATTCGAATTAAGGGAAAGCCTGCTATCGAAACAGCTGTTATTTCAAAATGGTTATTTTGAAATAAGGCCGTTCAGACATGTTTTGAAACAGTCGTTTCAAAACAATGGTGTTGTTTCAAAACAACGTGTCTGAATGCCATTGTTTCAAAACAGCCATTTCAAAACAATGGCTATTTCGATTTCAAGCAAGGTTTTACTGTTTCAAAATAACGGCTGTTATTTTGAAACAACGGGTCCCGTTGTTTCGAAATAACGGAACGTCACGTGGACATAAATTTTATTTCGAAACAATGGCTGTTGTTTCTAAATAAAACTCTCGTCTGAACACAGCCATAATTATCCTCACAAATATCCCAGCCCAGCTTTGAGAGTTTCAGGCTACATTCAGACAGTACAAGAGCAGCTCTGAAGAATGATCACCTGTTTTGAATGCTGTCACACCACAACTATTGTTTAAAATCAACTTTCCCATTTTTTTCCAGTGCTCTAATTTTTTAGTGGGTAACAGTATTCCACAGTGGCCATTTAGTCTGCCATTTAATACCATTTTTTCCTTTGCCTACAATGGGCTTTGAGTTTCAAGATAGGTCCCCACAGGCTATTACATACAAATGCTGTGAATGTCTTGATGTTACCAAAGCCAGGGTTGCACTTTGCTAAGACCTGCTTTTTCCCAGAATACCTTCTGAGGAGTTGCTGGCCCTTTGATACAAACTATTACTACCACGTGTCTTCAAGCAGCTGTGTGACATTTCTGTGGTGTAAGTCCAATTACTCCTAGCAAGTAATCTAATCTTTTAGCTCCTCTTCCTCTTCAGAAGTTCTGAGAGGCCCAGTCTCATAAATTCAGTGAATTTCATTGCAGTTTGGTGTTTACTTTTTCTCAGATCCTTTCGGCTACACTCTAGATTTTTGAGCCATCATTAATTTCACCCCCTCCCTCCTTCATTTGTTAATCAATGCACATACTTTCTCTCTACTACTTTCCACCCTGACAACTTTTAAATGTTCATCTTAATCCTGTAGTTCAGCAACAGCTCTTTTATATTAGTGGTGAAAGATAATTAAGGTACAACATATAATCTGAAAATTTCTTTCATGATGGAAAGATCTCCAAAATATCACAATCTAGTGATTGTTTTGCTAGCCCTCTAAATAATGGAAGCCAGTTCAAATCAGGGAATGCTGCATCTCCAGCACCCTTAGTTCTAGCAGCTATGAATTATTTAAAAAAAAAAGTTATAAAACTATAGTTTTCAAAATAAAATTCCAAAACCTTTTTTTAAAAAGCTACATATCTGACTGAAAATAGTTCTTAGACCAAGATTTCTGTGTGGTGTTTGCAACTCCAAACATTAGAGCACTTATTAGGATGCTGAAAGCAGGAGCATTGCTGCCCCCAAAAAAGAGTCAAGGCCCAATCTGGCTTCGGTGCCCAATTCGGCCATAGCCAGTGCAGGCAAGTGGCCCAGGTGGGCCCAGTTTGGTTCCTGACGCTGCCCACAAGCAGCCTGGGTGGGCCCGAGCCAGCCACTGCCGGCAAGGAGCAGGCAACCCAGGCAGGCCCAATCTGGCTGCTGCTGCTGCCAGCAAGCAGCAGGCAGCCCCAGTTCAGGCTCATGCCTCCTGCTGCTGCCAGTAAGCAGCAGGCGGACAGGAGCCAGATCTGACTCCTGCGGCTGTGCTGCTAGTGAGGCAGAGCAGGTGGCCCCAGCCCAGCCCCAGTTCCTGCTGCTGCTGGCCAGCAGCAGGAGGCAAGAGCCCAATCCAGGGCAGGGCCAGGACGATGCAGTCCATGAGCCCCGCAGGCCCAGTGGCAGTAATGCCTGTGGCTGAAAGTGAAATGCATTACAAGTAGAAGAACTGATTTTCCCCATTGTCTACATTTAAGAAATGCAGAAAATTAGGCACATAAGCAGTTACCAACTGCATTCAACTAATTAAAATTCTGTTATATGTAGTGGCCTAAATCAATGATCATTATTATCTGCCTAGTCAAATTTGGGATTAGGAATATTGCTATGTTATTTCCTTGTTGTTCTAAATTCAGAAAATCTTAAAATACAGCTAATTGGAGTCTTATATACACATATATGAAAATTAGGTACAGTACTCATGTCAGTTAAATTTCTTTTACTTGCAAAAATACCCCCCGTACCCCCCCCCCCCCCAAAAAAGCCCATAAAATTTCCAAGTGCCTAAGTAGTCCATGAAATCATGGTTAAAGTTGCTCCACCCCATCAAAATCTGAAATGGTGACCCTGTAAAAGGGGGACAATTGTTTCCTTTATTTTGGCCTGGGATGGACTGGCAAGCCCAGGGCTGGGGTGAGTTAGTGGGCTGGCTGTCTACAGGCCAGTTTGGGCTTTGAAGAGTGTCAGACCTGCCAATCTAGGGCTGGGAAGGGGCAGAGCAGTTCTGGGGCACAGGCTCCGGAGGTGGACATTTACACCACCCTGCACTAGTGTTGAGAACTCCAGCACTGCAGCCACCTGGCAGGTCTGGCACTCTGGCCATTCATCGGGGCAGGGCTGTAATGGGAGTAGTGTGGAAGAGGTGTGGTTTCAGGAAGAAGATGCAGAACTGGGGTTCACAGGGCTGTTCCTGAAGGGGTGTGGGGCCCAGGGCCTATCGGCCTGTGTGGGACCCCTTGCAATGTTGGGGGGGTGGCGGGCCAACCCAGAGGCTGGCCCTGCACTTCTGCTGCTCCCCTGAGCCGGGGGTTTGGAGCAAGCTGGGCCGAGGACTGGGCTCTGCTCTCCTGTCCCACTTCTGGACTAGCTGTTCCTCCCTGGCGGCACGGTGAACCGGCTGAGAGTGGAGGCCAGTTTCACTCTTCTGCCCCTCCCTTCTCTCCCCCCACACCTTTACCTTCAGCTTTGCGCTGTAGGCAGCAGGGAAGGGGCAGGGGACAGCACAGCCGCAAAGGGGGGCAGCAGTTTGGGCCCCGCGCTGCCCTGCTCACAGCAGGACAGCATGGGGCTTAGGGAACCATGGGGCCCAGGGCAATTGCCTCACTTACCACCCCACAAGAACAGCCCTGGGGGTTCACAAATCACTCATGGTGGCTGCTCCCACAAATGAGTCAAATTCTGCCTATGCCTCTCCACTCAAGTTCAACAGGCCTGCACCTGAGGGGTCCGGGTTTGGGATCCAGTGCTGTGAATCTTTTTTATATCTAGCAATGCTCTACTTCCACTTTTGTTTTGGTGGGTTTTGTCACAGAAGTACTTATTGTGTACCTTATAGGAATTCATTGTTAAATTAATCCTTAGTATAAAATAGTGGTGTTGCTGCCACAGGGCCAGAGGGGCTGCAGCCCCCCATCTCTGGCCCAGCCCCGCCAGCACTAGGAGCTGGATCTGAGCCCAGGCTGCCTCCTGCTGGCCGGTTTGAATCCGGCTCCAGCCACAGCTGGCCAGCAGCTGGTGTCCCTGGCATGCCTGATCTGGCCCCAGCCACTGCCTGATGACCACCAGCACACAGCCTAGGCTTGGGTCCGGCTCTTCTTCTTTGCCGCTTCTGAGCCCACCAGGGCCACCAGCTGCTGACCGGCAGCAGCAGAAGCAGGATCTGAGCTGGCCAGCAGCAGGAGGCCCAGGCCCAGATCCAGCTCCTGCTACTGCTGGCCAGCGGCAGGTGGCCCAGGTGGGTCCCATCTGGCTCAAGCTGCTGCGTGCTGGCCAGCAGACAGTGGCAAGAGCCAGATCTGAGACCCAGACTGTTTGCTGAGGGCCAGCAGGCAGTAGCTGGGGCTGGATTGGGCCCATCCAGGCTATCTGCCACTGGCTGGTAGTGGCAGGAGCCAGTTATGGCCCCAAGCATGGGGCTGTGTGGCAGGGGGACAGGGCCTGGGCTCGGACTCCGAGCCATTTTTCAGGGGATCAACGCCCCTGGTGTAAATCTATGGTAACCCAGTAAATAAAGTCCAAGGCTATGGTAGACCACAAATACCTTCCCAATCCCAACAAAAAGTATTTCTTCTTGCTAACTCATTCCTTACTTAATCCTACAGATGATCATGCTCATCTGATTTAGCCTCATATGAATTTTGGCCTCAGCAAAAATGTCTGAATGGTAAATGCTCAAGAAAGGAGAAAGACCTTTTCTCCCCTGTTCTCTTTTGTTTTGTTTTGTTTGTTTCAGTTATATGTTTACCAATTAAATTTCTTCATTCTCCTCCAAACGTCCTCCTCAATATGAATATGCTGCCTTGGGTTGATTAGGATTTATCTTTTTCATTTTCAGTATTAGAAAGATACCCCAAAATGACCAAATACTTGTGCAATTAGGCCTGCTGTTGCTGCTGCTTTGTTCTTGGAACTCTCATTGATTTAAATAGAAACTCTGCACACACAGCTGAGAGGTCCATATTGGTGGTTTACTGATGTAACCGTTCTGCTTCAAGATGGGCTGCTCACATTCATTCTGTTACAGATGTCTATGCAGTGCACAGTAATCCAGAAAGTCTTTTAGCCCTAGCCTGTTAGGTCAGGGTCAGTGGCCAACGCCCCCTTTGCGTTGCAGCTGCGGCTATATATGTGATCCTGACCCTGACCCTCCCACTCCCTTCTTTTCACCAGCTCTGGTTAGCGGGGATGGTGGAAGAGATCTGAATGTATGTGAGCAGCCCAGCTTGAAGAAGGACGGTTACATCAGTAACCCACCATTCTTCTTTGAATGCTGCTCCCATCATTCAGTTACAGGTAACTGCTAGCCATGCCCAAGACAGTGGGCAGAGTTACAGCTTACCCATGTTGAGTACAGCTCTGCCCAACTGAGCATCCTCTCTTGCCTGTTGGACAGTAGTGTAGTACGTCGTGAAAGTATACACCAACAACCACGTGGCTGCCCTACAGATCTCTGGGATAGGGACCTGTGCCCAGAAGGCCATAGAAGAAGCCTGGGCTCTGTTCGAGTGGGTTCAGACTCTCCCCGGGAGGGATGTACCCGACCTTTTGTAGCAGTCTTTAATACAGTTCACAATCCATCTGGAAATGCACTGCATTGTCACTGGTTGTCCTCTTTTCCTCTCTGTGATGGCGATGAAGAGTTGAGAAGGCTTGCAGAATGGGCACGTACGCTCAATAGATGTCAGAAGCGCTCATCTGACGTCCAGCATGTGCCACTTTCTTTGGTTTTCCGTGGCCTGAGGGTCTGGAAAAAACAACGGGAGGCAAATGTCCTGGTTGAGGTGGAAAGGTGAGACTACCTTCGGGAGAAATGAGCGGTGTGGGTGTAACAGCACCTTGTCTGCAAAGAATCTTTTATATGGGGATTCTGAGGAGAGGGCTCTGAGCTCTGAGACCTGCCTAGCTGAGGTTATGGCTGCCAGGAAAGCTACCTTCCATGAGAGGACTAGGAAGGTACATGAGTCTAAGGGATCATATGGGGGATCTGTTAAGCATTGGAGCACCACATTTAGGTCCCATTGGGGAGTGGGAGCTCTAGGTTGCGGATATACCCTGTCAATACACTTCAAGAACCACATAGTGGTTGGGTGGGAAAAGACTGGGAAGCCTTCCACTTTCCTATGAAGGGCTGAAATCGCCACTAGGTGAACTCGTAGAGAGGAAGTCAGTAAGTACTTATTCTTGAAGGTTAGCTGGTAGTACAGAATCATGTAGATGGGGGTAACACCCCTGTATCGCTAACCCAAAGGGAAAATCGTTTCCACTTAGCCGAGTAGGTTGCCCGAGTAGAAGGTCTCCTACTGCCCACCAGTATTTCCCTAATGCTATTAGAGCAGAGTCTCTCAGATGCATTTAGCCATGCAGCCACCATGCAGCTAGGTGAAGCAGTCTCGGGTTCAGGTGCCGCAGAGTGCCTGAGTTCTGTGTCAATCAGTCTTCCCTAAGCGGAAGGTGAAATGGGGTATCTTGGCAAGTCTTGCAGAATTGAGAACAAGTGTTGTCTGGGCCAGTCTGGAGCTATCAGAATCATGTCCACTCCATCCCTCTTTATCTTCAGAAGTACCCTGTAAATCAGGGGAATTGGGGGAAAGGCATACATCAAAGAGCCCCCCCATGAGATTAGAAAGGCATCTGCGATTGAGCCCTTCTCTCATCCCCTGAGTGAACAGAAGAGTTGAGACTTCCAATTCTGATGAGTAGTGAAAAGGTCTATTTGTGGTAGACCCCACCAACTGACTATGTGGGGCATCACCTCCTCATGCAGTGACCATTAATAGTACAACAGAAATGTTCTGCTCAGCAAATCTGCTACACCGTGCTCTACCTGCGGCAAGTGGGCTGCTATTGAGGTGAAGTCGTGTTTCAGAGCAAGTTCCCACAGGTTTGTGGCTTCCGCACAGAGAGCTGAGGAGTGCAGCCCTCCCTGTCGGGTTGACATGTGAAACATGGCCACTCTGTTGTTCGTTAGAACCTGGACTCTTTTTCCCCTTACCAGGTCCAGAAAAACTTGGCAAGCTAGATGAATGGCTCTGAGTTCTTTCGCATTTATGTGAAGGGACTGTCCCTGGGGGCCCATGTTCCCTGGGTTGAGAAACCCCCCTGAGGTATGTGCCCCCCAGCCCGCATCTGAGGCATCTGTTATCAAAGTAACTGTGGGGTTCGAGGCCTCAAAGAGGATCCTGCCCTGGCAAAGAGAGGGTCCTGCCATATTTTGAGGGTTTCTAGGACTTTGTAGGGAGCTGACAGTACCTTGTTCAAGGGGTGTTTCTGGGGATGGAAGACCAAGGCTACCCAGAGCTGGAACCATCTCACTCTCAGTCGGGCTGTTCTGATCACCGAGGTTGAGGCCACAATGTGGCCCAACAATTGTAGGCACCATCTGGCTGTAGTGACCAGAGACCTCTGAAGTTCCAAAATGATGGAACACATGGACTGAAACTTTGATAGGGAAAGAGATGCTCTGCCCTTCCTGGAGTCCTTTAGGGCCCCAATAAATTTTATCATGTGAGTTGGAACCGGTTTTGACTTTTTTTGATTTATGCAAAGCCTCAGGTAACAGCACAGTGTTTTTACCGTGGTGACTCTGTAGCAACCTTAGTACTTGTATTTTCCCTTTATTAGCCAGTCGTCGAGGTATGGGTAGATCTTTACACCCTGGCTCTGTAAATATGCTGCCGCTGCCACCATACATTTTGTGAACACTCTGGGGGCTAAGGCAAGCCGGAACAGGGGGATGCAAACTGGAAGTGCTCCTTTTCCACTACAAATCTGAGGAACCTTCTCTAGATCTAGGATGGGAATCATTTTCGAGAGGGAGACCATGCAGAATTTTATCTTCCTTAGATATTTGTTCAGAGCCCTGAGGTCCAAGATGGGTCTCAGGTCGCCATTTGGTTTGGGAACTAGGAAGTACCTGAAGTAGAACTCCTTTCCCCGCTGACCCTTTGGGACCTTTTCTATGGCCCCTGTGGAGAAAAGTTTTTTGCATTCTCTTTGTAGCAGAAGATCTAGCTCTGGGTCCCTGAGACACAGATGAGGGGGTGGGTTCCTGTCTCAGGGTATGGTTTTGAATTGAATTGAGTAACCTCTGGATATCATATCCCATATCCAACAGTCAGTTGTGATTCTGGCCCATTGAGGTAGAAAGTGGCCCAGTCTGGCACTGAATAGTGGGGCTTGAGTGGATAAACAGGAGTCCTTTAGCTTTTTTTTCAAAAATGCTACTTTTGACCAGCCAACTGGAAGCTACTTTTTCCTTGGCAGGATGTTTGGGTCGAGGACTGGGATTTTGAGCCCTTACCTGCCCAGTTCCTTTCCCTCTCCAAGATCCCATAGGAGCATTGCGACTGTTGGTAGGGCATCTGACGAGACCCTGTGTATGGTTCTATTGCTGTAGCTGTTGGGATTGTTGCTGAAGTAACTGGGGTCTGACAGGGCGGCTAGTTTCTGGTGACACATACATGCCCAGGGACTTTAGGGTGGCCCTAGAGTCCTTCATCCCATGCAGCGTAGAATCTGCAGATACAGCAAACAAAGTTAGACCATTGAAAGAAAGGTCCTGGTTGGCCTGTTGCATCTGTTGAGACAGACCAGAGCCCTGCAGCCAGGCTGCTTTGCACCTAGACAGTGAGGAAGCCATGTTATGGGAAGCAACATCAGATGCATCCCATGATGCCATTAGCATATCGCAGGCAACAAGTACCCTTTCCTCAACCAGTGTCTCGAAATCCATGACATGTTCCCTGAGAATCATGTCCCCAAATCTTTCTAACACCCCCAAGATGCTGAAAGCATACCTTCCCATAAGGTCATGGTGATTTGCTGTGCGGAGCTGGAGGGCTGAGGTGGAGTAAACCTTCCTACCAAAGAGTTCTAGTTTCTTTGCCTTCTTGTTCTTGGGAGTAGGGCTAGGCTGGCCCTGTTTTCCCTGTGATTGACTGCATCTACCAGCAGGGACCCCAGAGTAGGGTGGTTAAAAAAGGGGAATTTGTCAGCAGGGACATGGCATCTCCGGTCCACAACTTGACACATGAAAAATAGAGGAAGGGTTTTGCTACTGCACCTTTGCAATGGAGTATAACCCTTCAATCAGAGGAACTAAGATCTTAGCAGGTAGGGCTGCATCCCTCAAGTCAAACAGGGGGTTGGACTGCTCCTTGACAACCCCCAAGTCTAGGTTCAAATTTACTGCCATGTGCCTAAGTAGGACCTGTTGGGCGCAAGGGTCATCTCTATATGCCAGGGTCCTTTGGTAGGTAGCTTCATACAAAAAGGAGGAAGAAGGGATTTGCAATCTACAGTACCCTGCGGTGCCAGAGTTGGGTTCATCGTCCGAGGAGCCAGGGGTCCAAGAAGACAATGGTGCCAATGGTCACGACAATGCAGGCTTATCCTCAGAGTGGTAGTTGAGCCATCTGCTAGACCATTCCTGGAAGGATTGTAGGGTGGGGTCACGGCGTGCCCTGGTGTGACCACTTACTTTCCAAGAGCTGCCCTTGCTTTGAGAGCTGCTCTAGGTCTACTCTGTGACACCCCGCCCCCCCCCCCCCGTTGCCACTGGGGCAGCGGGGGGGATGGTCTCATCATCAGTTACTCTTTGGTACTGAGAGGCGAGGTGCTTCAGTGGTGAGGAGTCGGAAAGAGCTTTTGGCACTGCTTTCCTGCAGGTTTTTCTCTTTTAGAAGTCAGTACCAGTGACGATGGAGATCAGCAGCACCGTGGCTCATTGTCAGATGGTGCCAAGGAAGCTGAAGATGATCTCGCTCTTTGTGATCCCTGCGAGCACGGTACTAACGGTTCACATGCTGACATGGGAGATGAGAAATAATCATTTGCCAAAACCTGCTCTGACCCTGGAGTGGAGCTGGTTTCCTTTAGTGCCTGTGAAGCTGTTGTCAGTGCTGGGACCGGTGCCGCCCCTACCACGGAGGACCATTCCTTGGCTGAGAGGGCTGGTTTACCTTTCGACTGCCCGATCTGCACGGTGCTAAGGATGTCAGCTCTGGTAAGATCTTCGTCACTGCGAATGCCTCCAGCATCGAGAGGATGGGTACCGACTCCTTTCCCCAAGGAGGAGTGGTTGGTGTTGAAGTGGCACCGTGTCGAGGTGGTGCCAAGTCAGAGACCGATCATGGCTTTTTAGTGATAGCCAGAGAGCGGCGCCAGGTCTTCGCCAGTGCCAGTCTGGCATGCGGTACTGGTGAGTCCTTAGGCTTGGCAGGTGTACTGAGAGCCGGTAGCACCGCCTGATCTTGAATAAGGTTCCAGAGCCTCTGCTCCCTATCTTTGCGAGTTCTTTTGAAGGATCTGTATATGGGACATTTGTCCACCAAGTGTGACTCACCCGGACAGGAGAGGCATTTCTCATGGGGATTATCAGTCAGGAATGCCTTGCAGCAAACCACATAGGATTTAAATCCTGGCATACTTAATCACGCATCCCCAGGCCACAATCTGGCACCCCAGCCCAATAGTTTGTTGGGCTTCTGCTGCCTCCAGCCTGGCCCTAGTACCCCATGCCAGGAGAAGCAGGCGCCACTGCAAGTTTCCCAGCCTCAATCCCCAGCCAGGGCTGGGGTCAGGAGAGGTGGGTGCTGCGGAGGACATCCCGGCCAGGGTCCCCAGTCCGGGACCAGGACAGCCCGGACACTCGGGGCACTGGCACTGAGACTCGGGACACATGCCCTGTGTGTCAGGCGCCAGCAATGCCCCTGTGTGACAGCAACGAATATATATACAGAAGATTGTGGCATAACTGTAAAGGTCCTATTTGAAAGCTAATCCTTTTGGTAAAACTGTTACAATCTACACAAGTATTTTAAATGGCATGTTAGAAGCTTTTTGTAAAATCCAGAAGCAATTAAAACTAAATTAGAGGTTCAGCAGTCATATAGCAAATCCGAAAGAATACAGACCTAATAATTAAGTTTTGGTATGGTTAACTGGTACTCAGAAAATTCTGATTCTTGGTGTTAGAACTGTGATGAAGCAGAGAAACTGACAGCTAGGACATCAGGAGTTAAAGAAAGTTCTTTATTCCTGCCTGCTGCCCCTGAAGTCAGTTCAGGCCTGGAGAGGAGGTGAAAGGAGCCTGGTTCAGTTCAGGGCTGATGGGTGGAAAGACAGGAGCTAGCTGTCTCCCTTCTTGAAGAGACAGACCACCAGTAGGCAACCACCTGGAAGTAAGCATTATTTCCCAGCAAAGGAAGACTGTGGAGGAACCACGAGCATGGGAATGCTGAAGACATTACAAAACATGCCCTCACAGCTTGTGGCTGCCACACCCAAAGGTGGCTGGGACTGCAGCAAGGAATCTCCCAGACCCCAGACTGAATCCTGTAGGAGGTGAGATGCCTGATAGATTGGACTGGAGGGGCTGTGTCCTACACTGAACAGCCTTATAAGAAGTAGCCTAGGACAGTATATATGCTGACTCCTTTCTAGGAGGGACACCTGAAGGATAGACATACCCAGAGCTCTGGGCTGGGGCCCAGGTCCATCTAACATGCTGCCTTTGACTTAGAGGTTGAGTCCACTCAGTCAACAAAGGGTTGAAATTCAGGCAATCTAGCCACTAGATTTCCTGGCCACCTTAGCCCTGTTACAAGAACAATCTTTAATTGTGGGTTGCTTTATTTTGTTTGGAGAGTGGTACAGGATTACCATGGGAGAATTCTTTATTCTCCATAACCTTTTATAAAGTGTGCTGAAGGTTTCTAATATTGTGGCACCAGTTTTCATTTTTGCTTTAGACCATTTCCCTCTGTCCCTTTGATGGAAGCAATCACAAGAGACTTTAGTCTTAACTAAGCTCAAGTAACAAGTAGTTGATATAGAAAAAAAAACTATTCAATTGCTGGACCAAATTAGAACAAAAAAAAATTCAGGCATAATGAGTGCAGTACCACAGGGATCAGTGCTGGGTCTGGTTCTGTTCAATATTTTCATCAGTGATTTAGATGATGGCATGGAGAGTACACTTATAAAGTTTGCCAGTACCAACCTGGGATGGGTTGCAAGTACTCTGGAGGACAGAATCACAATTCAAAATGATTTGAGCCAACAGGTGAAATGGTTTGAGGTAAACGAAATTCAATAGACAGATGCAAAGTACTCCACTTAGGAAAGAAGAATCCACTATACGTACAGAAAATGGGCAATGACTGCCTAGGAAGCAGTACTGCGGAAAGAGATCTGGATGTCATAGTGGACCACAAGCTAAATATGAGTCAACAGTGTAACGCTGTTGCAAAAAAAGCAAATACCATTCTGAGATGTATTAACAGGAATATTGTAAGTAGGACAAGAAGTAATTCTTCCACTCTACTCTGCCCTGATTAGGCCTCAAATGGAGTATTGTATCCACTTCTGGGCACCTCATTTCAGCAAAGATGTGGACAAATTGGAGCAAGGACAGAGAAGAGCATCACAAATGATTAGAGGTCTGAGACACTTGACTTATGAGGGAAGATTCAAAGAGTTGGGTTTGTTTAGAAAAGAGGAGACTGAGGGGACTTGGTAACAGTTTTCAGTTACCTAAGAGGTTGTTTGTCATTAGAAGGAGGGAGAAAACTTGTTCTCTTTAACTGCCAGTGAAATGACAAGAAGCAATGGACTTAAATTACAGCAAGGGAGGTTTAGGTTGGACATTAAGAAAAAATTTCAATCTATCAGATTGATTAAACACTGGAATAAATTGCCTAGGCAGATTATGGAATCTCCATAATTGGAAGTGTTTAAGAGCAGGTTAAATAAGCACCTGTCAAGGATGGTTTAAGAGAATACTTGGTTCTGCCATGAGTGCAGGGGACTGGACTCAATGACATCTCATGGTCCCTTCCAGTTTCTATGGTTCTATGATTCTATAAGGTCATATTGGGTCAGATCAATATTCAGTCTAGCCCAGTATCCTGTCTTGATTGTGGCCAATACCAGGTGCTTTAGAGGGAATGAACAGAACATATAATCATCAAGGGATCCTCCCCGGCAGCTCATTCCAGCTAGTGAACAGAAGCTGAGGACACTTCAGAGTATGGTTTTGCATCCCCGCCTATCTTGGCTAATAGCCATTGATGGACCTATCTTTTTTTAATCCAGTTAGAGTCTTGACCTCCAGAACAATCAGAACAAAGAGTTCCACAGATTCACCATGTGTTGTGTAAAGAAATATCTCCTTTTGTTTGTTTTCAATTGAGTGCTGATTAATTTCATTTGGTGACCCCTAGTTCTTTCTTTATGAGGAGTCAATAACACTTCCTTATTTATCTTCTCCTCAGTAGTCATGATTTTATAGTCCTCTATCTTATCCCCCATTACTAGTCTCTTTTCCTAGCTGAAAAGTTCCAGTCTCATTAATCTCCCCTCATATGAAAGTTGTTCGATACCTGTAATCATATTTTATCCATTTCTATTCCTTTTAATATTCCAATATAACCTTTCTTAGATGGGTTGACCAGATCTGCATTCAGTATTCAAGATATTGGTTACCATGGATTTATATGGAGGCAATATGATATGTTCTGTCTGATTATCTATCCTTTTCTAATGATTCTCAACTGGTTAGTTTTTTGACTGCTGCTGTACATTAAGTGGATGTTTTCAGAGAATAATCTACAATGACTCCAAGATCTCTTTCTTGAATGGTAAGAGCTAATTTGGACCCCATTGTCTTACATGTATAGTTCTGATTATGCTTTCTAATGTGCATTACTTTGCATTTATCAACAACGAATTTCTTCTGCCATTTTGTTGCTCAATCACCAAGTTTTGTTTTGTAACTCTTCACAGTCTTCTTTTGACATAACCATTGTGAGAAGTTTCATATCACCTTCAAATTTTGACAATTTACTGTTTACTGCTTTTTCCAGGTTATTTATGAATATGCTGAACAGTTCTGGTCCCAGTACACACCCCTGGGGAACATCAATATTTACCTCTCTTCATTCCGAAAATTCTCTTTGCTTCCTATCTTTTAAGCCATTGCTGGGCCAGGAGAGGACCTTCTTTCTTATCCCATGCCATATTAATATGTAAAGCCCATTGCTTGTGGAGATATTTAGCCACGATTGCCTCAGGGCTGAGTTTTTCTGAGACTTAAGTCTCCTAAATATTTGTGCAATCTTAAGTAAATTCAAATCAGGTGAATAAGAGTGCAGTTGAAATGGAGGGGATCTTTCTGCAATTATTCTTGAAGACAAACTCTTGTTATCAAATGCTCAGTGCTATAATGAGTAGTTAGCACTGGAGAGCTGCCTTATTTTAACCTGTGTTCCATTCCATTCCTGGGAAACAACAGTACTTACACAATTAATCAGTTCAAAAGAATTTAGTTTACTGTACTTTGTGACACTAAGAAGTAAATTGCAATTTATTTATGAGTTAAATAAAAAAACACTTTAGACCTGAGCTTGTTATTTTCTTTTATAATTAACCTTACCTTTTCTTGCGTTAATGGCTCATCTGCATGTTAATTTTCATTCCAGGGCTTGTCATTTCCATTTGTCAAAGTTATGAGTGAGCCTCTCTAATAGCTCACTGGACATCAGAAAGAACTGTTCCACATCCCCAGATGTTAAACAGTATTCAACCATCCTTTAAATTTAAACTGACTTTTTTTTCTCTTGTTGGCATATTTTGGATTGCTAAGAAATCTTTGTAAGAGCTCAGCACTTGATGACATTCTTCTTGTATCAAAGTCCATCAAAAGTTCTCAGCAGGGCCATAACGGGGGCGGGAGGGGAGTGAATGGGGCAAAGCCCTAGGTGCTGAATTTTAGAGAGTGCCAGACCAACTCTACCTGCTCCCGAAGAGGAATGCGCCTTTGCCAAGGACACATGCCTATGGGAGCCAGGCTGAGCCTGAGGCTGGGGCTGGGGCTGGGGCTGGGGAAGTTCAGATCCTGCCCTGCCCCTGAGCATGCTCAAGTGCATGGTGAGGGGGCAGAAGCTTCTGGGCATGCCACCTGGCCAGGGCAGCTCCAGCCTCTTGGTACCTGCAGCCAGGTCCCAGGTAAGAGGAAAGGTGCAGGCACCCTGGGGACAAGGACAGGAGAGCCAGTGACCAGGCACGCAGGCAGGGACTCGACTTGGCTGGTGGGGAAGACACGCCCTCCCCCAGCCCCGCTGGCCACGCTCAGCTGGCTGTGGGGAAGACACCCCCCAGCCCGACCCCAGTGGCCGCACTCAGCCAGCAGCAGGGAGGGTGCCTGCTTGTCCAGTGGACTGTGCCGGATCTGGTTGCCCGCCACAGGTGGGGGGCACCTTTGAGGCTGCTTACCCTGGACACCAGAAGACCTAGTTACAGCCCTGGTTCTCAGTGCATTTGAACTAAATTACACAGAAGATAAGAATTAGGATCTAGCATTTTTCGTGAGGGTTGTAACAGTAGAACACTAACCCAATGAATAAAGTCAGTAGGAGTCGCTTTTATTTATACCAGGGATAAATTTGACTCAATAAAGTCTCTCATTTTCCCTTCAGCTCAGGAGGACTTGGAGGTTTGACTTTACACAAGTTCACACACCTGAACCAAAGCCCAGCGAAGTAAATGGAATAGCTTCCACTGACCTTATTGAATATTGGATCTGACCCATCTTCATGCTCATTAATGTACATTTTTCTCTCTCACTTTCACTTTGAGACTCTAAATGATTAATCCAAAAAATTGAAAATGAAGTTCAGCCAGTACTGCTAAGGACGCACCTGGTTCCAAGTCAAAATCTTAATAAACTATTAATCTCATCTGATTTGGCTGTGGAAACAGTAAGTTGGGCGACACTCACTTGTAACTGGGTTCATTCCATACATTCATAAACCTTAGCTGACCTTTTAACTAAGCTGCTTGTATTTGTAGCAAGACCAAAAAGAAGCTAAGTTTGATGTTGCAGGTTTCATTGCAAACATCTTACAGTTTTACTATTTTGCCTAGTAATGTGACCTTGTCTGTTGGACTTAGTGTGATACACATGTAGCAGTCAGGATCTTTAAAAAAAAAAATCGTTAAAAAACAGATTAACTAGGCATGAAAAGGCCAGTTCTGTGAAGTGCTGAGAATAATATCAGAAATACAGAATGTGTCAAGTTCCACTTCTAAAGTCCTGCTAAATTGCTGTTTCTTCCAGCCTTATAATTAGTTCTCAGATTACTGTCATAATACTCTTCTCCAAGTGTGTTTCCCTTCATAGCAAATAGAACTAGGGTCAACTAAAGGTAATACTGTTTGTTGTTGCTTAGTTGGAAAGTATGGGCAGAAGTGTCATGCAAGTTTATAACACAAGGGAAAGAAGGAAATCAGGAAGTCGTTGGCCATTTAAAAGAAAGTTACTTATCCCTGAGATAGGTTCCATTCTCATCACATAGTGCTGATGTTCTTTGATTTTATGTTTTTACTACAATCTTTGTGTCACAACCACAGCAACAGAATTTTATTCATTCTACACTCTGTCACTCCAGACAAGTTGACATTTGCAGACTTCTTTGTGTTCATGTCTGGCTACAACCTTTGCCTACTAATTAGTTAGGCTCTAGCTAAAGAGATGTAATAGATGGCGAATCAAAATACAGAATGCCGAATATAATATAATGTATTACTGTAAAAAAATTACAATCTTGGTGCAATACAGCTCTCAGATGACCAAACCCTGTCAGCAAGTTTGCAAAAATAAAGAGCATAAGTTCACTATGATGCAGACATACTCAGGCTGGTATATTATCCCTGTGTTAGGTCATCTTCTCACTATTTCATCGAAAGGGGGTCATGTGGTTTCTGCTGAAAGTTAAAGAACTAGTTGATTGTCATGACTACTGCAAGATGTTTGTACAGGTAGATTGAGGTATGCCATGTAGAATTGTTTAAGTGAGAGTTGCCACCTGAGGCCAGGTGGGGTCTCAAGGTTAGCTCAGTCAACTCTGAGAACAATGGATATCTGTGGAAGCAGAATTTTGTTTACTGTGTGGACCAGCTGGAGATTTCTGCACTTACAAAAACAATGAACCCAAGGCGAGTTCTCTAAGAAGGGGGCTCTCTGTGTGAAAAGACTGCTGCTTGTAACCATATTAGTGCAGAAAAACATGCCCCAAGTTATTACACATTACAGAGAGAGACCCTGACAGAGTGCCTCATGAAAGGTGGATACAGCTTTCTGAACTGGACAAGTGCAGCAATGATTGACCATCAAGAGACAAATGCCTTATTGGACAGGGAAAGTAACTTGTTAACGAGTACAGGTTTTATACTGTATTTTGGTTTTCTTTTAATTTTAACCATATGTTTCCAAACCCTCATCCTTTCATTTCAATCTCTAGCTCAAGCTCTGTTGAACATCAATTTGATTCTACAGCAATATGTCTAAGTGCCGTGTGCTAAGGAAAATAGTGACCCGAGATGCAGCAGATTAGTTTACCTGGGATTGGTCCAGAAACAAAGCAACTAGGCACTCAAGTATAGCAGAAAAGAAGGGTGCAGAGAACAGGAGTGGGGCTCCTGGAGCAGAGTGCTTGCACTGCCAGTGGCCTGCAGAGTTGGGAGGCTTTCCCCCAGCGGCCACAGACAAGGCACTGTGGGGCTGTAAACAGGTGGTAGTAATTCACCCTGGACATCTCTGGTAATCCTAAAAAGTGGCACGGCCACTGTTGTGAAAAGAATTGTAAACAAAGAAAAAACAGAACTGGGTAAAAAAATTAGTTTCCCCATACTCAAGAAATTTAGCCTCTCCGCCTTCTTTTTCATGAATTGTCTGCAAACAAATGTTATACAGATTTATTTGTTTGCTTTGATTTTGCTTTTTCTCAATTTTCATTTTTTTTAACCTCCTCTAGTTGTTACTGTTTCAGAGAGCCTAAAGAATGATAGGTACTATATAGAATAAGCAAAAGATATAGTTATGCTACATGGTAACTAATTGCAAACTGATATTAAACATTACAGTGAGTGGGATCAATAAACAATATGGGGCAGAAAGGACACAGTGAGCTCTGTTTTCATAGGACAGAATAAATAGCTAGTTGAAGTATGCTCTCTCTGAATTGTGAACTACCACCACAATGCAAGGCAGAGTATGGAATAGAGTTGGCAAATTTTGACACATAAGTCTCCAAAGGAATTGGTGATTCACCATTCTAGGGCTTGCCTGCCACATACCTTTTTAAATCCATGCCTGTGATGCACTTCTGAGACAGGTTTAAGGACTAAGGTGGCAGAGGGCCTGCTGTGGTGGGGCAAAGCAGGGGACTAGTACCAAAAACTGGCCCAGCATCTGTAGTTTATGGAATGAGTTTCTAAAGTCCATCAGAACTATGTGCTGTAAATGTAAAGAAGTTCTCTTGTATTTAAGATCGGAGAGATAAGATGTAACAATCACAACATTATCTTTGGTTTTAGTTTTGTATCCTGTAATCATATGACTTAGTCCCATGTCTTCTGTTTCAGTATTTCATCTGTTGTAGGTACAATGCAAGGAAGTAATGACAGTCTGCTGAGAGGTCTGTTTTCCATGTAAATCTGCCCAGAGTAACATGAACTTAGCTAATAAACAGGCCAGCTTGATTTGGTTTTCTCTTTCAGTGGAATAGTGCTTTATAAGTAGCTGCTGGCTACAGTAGGCCATGCTGAGATAACATGGCCATGTAATAATAATCCCTCTGAATGGTATTTGTCATGGGGATTTGGCACAGAACTGACTGATTCCACTGTTATTCTAAAAACTGAATTCTCTGAAGAACATCTTACTTAGTTTTGTCCTGTTTTTTTAAGTGATTTTTCTATTTCATGGGCTACAAAGTTTCACTATTAAAACAGTATATTTTTTAGCACACTTGTGATGACGCAAATTTCTTTCATGGCCACAGTGCATTGTAGGATAGGTAACCAATGCAGAACAAACACACAATCAAGCAAAACCCCCCATAACATTCAGGATGAACTTCCTCTAAGTTTTAAAGGGGAAAAAACCCTCAAAGAAGGAAGGTACCACTGGAGGATTTGTGCATTAAGATGGAAAGGATGACAAATTTGTAATCCAGTAAGTTTTGAACATGAAATCAGATAAAAAGTTCTGACAACAGAGAGTACCGTGACTAGAGAATTTCTTTCCCCCCGCCCACAGGCATACAAAAGTGGGGAAGGAGTGCTGCACCTCACCACTCTTCCTGGAACCCTGAGGAAACCCACCAACTATTCCTTTTGGAGGTTCAGAGACCGCATGGTTTCCTAGTGCAGAACAGCCACTACCCAAAGTATTTTCTTCTGCAGAGGCAATGACAGTCAGTCCCCATGACTAGATGTCTCATTTATTATCTCTGGAAGTAGTACAATAGTATGTTTTTTCCCTAATATCAAATGTCCCATGAGATTTTCTTTGAGAATCTGCTCAGTTGTGCCCTTTATCTTGTATTGAAAGGGGACAGTGTTTCACTATACTGTACCTCATAAAAGGTAACTCTTTTCCCTCCCAGCTATCATCTCCTTAAAAGTTTAACTGGAATCTCAACAGCATTATTTTGGAAATGGTTGTAAAACACCCGAGTAAACTATTCTCTGTTTGATGAACAGAAGTCTGAGACATCACTCAAAGTATCTATACGGAGCATTACAAAAAATTCTTCCAAAAACATATCTTGTGTGGTTTTAGTTAATTGTGGCTTTCCAGTTTCAGTTTAGTTGTGGAAATTATTTTCTTAATTTATAATTTATTTTAAATATTGTTCAGTTAGATGGTTCAAGCTATTCTTAAGTAAAGTATTATGGTCTTCTTTAGTTTCTAGGTCTGAAATCCTTTACATGGGAGAAAATATAGGAAGTGCTATCATATTCTTCAGCATGCAGAAATGCTCTCCTTTTGGAATCTATATACCATTTCCTCTGCCCTAAAAAGATGAAGAACTTGGCCCTAATAGGGTAGTATGAGATATAAACTTCAGTGAGAGAGAAGATTCTTAGGCTTTTACACAAGTTTATCTTAGCTGTAAATTGGAGTGCAAAAAGGGGGGAAGGTATCTGATTTATATAACTGCTTGTAAAAATCAACAGATAGTTCTGAAACAGGATATATTGCATTATCCTTAGCTCTTGCTGTCAGTTCAGATGAATGCCTTCACAGTTTATGAAAAGAGATTTAATACCTTTCCATTTTTGAACACAATATTTTTTAGCAACGAAAGACAAGGCTGAGGAATTTAATGTCATATGAAATGTATAACACTAATGTAAGATTTTAGGCACAGTCCAACTGGCTGCAGATCAAAGATACTTGGAGAAACTCAGCCAACTCTTTTCCTAAAAGGTCCCTTTCTTTTGTGGAGGAGCAAGCCAGTCTTGCCAGCTCTATAGTAAGCCTGCCTCTGAGATCTAAGGTCTATTTTTAATGAACCGTAAGCATCTAGCATTGTAGAAACCAACAGGATTTAACCTTATATCTTTGAGCCTACCTGTCTGATTTGTACATTCAATACCTTCCCTACAGTGATTATCTAGTCATTCCTTGCTGCAGTTGTATAAATGTGAGCATGGAATTTATACAACTGTGCAAAAATTTTAGTTTTGGAGTATGTAAGTGGCCTCTACAGTTTCTAAATCTGACCCTAATATATATTGAAATGCAGTGTTTCCCTAATAGCCATTTTTTAAATACTGATGGATCTCATGGTGAGAAATGTTAAGAGGCTTCCACAACTTCATATTTATCTTCTACATTCACTAGCACCTGATGAAATATTTTAATTTAAACACAACTACAGCTGTGAACAGAAATTAACAAAGTGCATTTTGTGATACAAGATTATTTTTTAAATTATTGTATTTTTCACAAATTTTCAGTAGTCAGAAACTCACAGAGAGTTTTCCAGTGCATTCTGAAAATTAGTGATGTATCTAATATTGAACTGGCTTTTTTCTCTACATCATGAACTGGTTTTGAAAAGAGAGGTTCTGGGAGAATTTTGAGTATATAAGAATTGATTGTAACACCATATTCTTATAAGGGAAATATAAAATACTTAAAATATATAGTACCGAAGCACGTTCTTTTTGAAAGCACTACTGAAGGTTTTGTAGCTGAGGTTGCTCAAAAAGCATGAGGCAAGTCTCTCCAAAAAATAAGATAAGCTTACAAATCATGAGATTTTACAAAAATACTAGTGAGTTATTTTTATTTGTTTTCTGCTTTCTGAGTCTCTAGAGCAAAGACTTCTTTTTTCCTGGAACCTCCTTTGAAAATAATTCAGATTGCGATGACCCCTCCACAAATTTCTCTATTGCAAAATGACTACCGTCAGAAAATGTTCTCAATAGGCACTGAAGCCACAGGTTGCTCTTAACAAAGATGACTGCTAAATTCAATCTCTGTGAAAACAAGGGGGTAGCAGTGGCTGGTTTTAAAGAGGATTCCTAAATTGAAGGCAGCTGTCTTAGTCATTTTGAGGCTTCAGTGGGAGATCACAGAGGAGTTAATGCGCCATCCTGTTCTGATGGATAAACCCTCAGTCATGACAGTTAAAGGCAAATAATAGCCATTAATCCTATATATTTATTTTTTTAAAGATTCCCTTTGTACCAGATCTATTTAAGAGGAAAAGGTAGAGGGGAGAAAATCATGTAAGTTGGGAGAGACTTCAGCTGACAGTGGGAAATTGGTGGGTACATGCTGAGGAATGTGAAGTGCACAAGGGAGTGTGAAACTGGGGAATTGAGAGAGTGCACACAAACATGCGGAGTGCAGAGGAAAGCTCTGTATGAGGAAGCGTGAGGGGCAGCAGAGAGGTGAAATCTGAAGTATACACTGCAACTGTCTTTTACTGCTCAGGAAAAGCAAAGCAGCTATAACAAATCCATCTTAAGTTAACTGACAAGTATTTTCTGGCTGTTCTGTGCTGTTCTACAGCAGACTGGATAAACATGGCTATACACATTTAAATAAAAGATTTAAAGTTGATAGTAAATATTTTTAACTTTTTAAAAATATCCCAAGGTAACAAATAATCCCTTTGGATTTCTTCTTTGTCTTCACAAATAAAACAATAAATTGGAAAAATCAAGGAGAAAACTTTAAGATTCAGTTAAGGTTGAGAGCACATATGTTAAAGGGATGTTGCAAATACCCCAAACCCAGACATTTTTAATCCAGAAAATTCAAAGTGAAGATAACATTTAAAAGAGTTTAATACATTTGGATCTATGTAAATGCACAGATAGATAACTCTGTAGTGCCATAGGGTAGAGTCTGTAGTGGGGGAAAAAGAAAATGTGTCTTTAAAAATATTTTAATCTAATCTGGGACCACACACTGAAAGGCCTTAATCATAGTTGTATGGTTAATGCCTGGATTCACTACATGGCAGTTACGTTTGTTTGGGTGCCTTTTCATACTTTGAGCATGTTTTGGATTTTTTTTAAGTGTAACCTTATCTCTGAATTTCCTAGGTTTATGTTTGGTTTGGTGGTATTTGCAACATCCGCTGGCTTGGGGGATAGATATGGTGCTTTGCCCTATATTACTGATATGTACTCTCAGGCTCAATACTTTTTAACATAGCTTTTGGTCACATCAGCTAGAGATAAAACTTTCTGGGATTAGGGATGAATTTTGACACAGTGTAAAGTAAGTTTGCATGACAAGAAACATGTTAAGACCTAGAATACATATCACTAGTTTAAGTGAATAAGAAAGGTGTCCTGTGTAGGGTGGGATAGAGGAAATACATGGTCATATAATTAGATGATATCATAATGCAAACATGCAAAGCAATCAAATTAAGGTTGCAAAGACAGCCTTAATTCTGGTGCCTCCTAATTTATGAGGGTTTGACTGTACAGCCTTCAATTTTTAAAAAAAAATTAATATACCTGACAACTATTCAATGTTACAATCATCTTGAAACTAATTTGCAATTGTAAAAAAGATTTGGAAGGTGGTGGGTGATGGGAAGGAAATATTGTTACTTCAAAAGAAAACAAATGAACTGTTAGTATCTTGTTAACTTCAGATAAAATCACAAGTTGGTAACAAGATCTCAGAATACATATACACATGAGGGAGATACAGCAAAGACAAATAGGCCATAAAAATCTTGGAACTTTATTTAATAAAATCAAGGCTAAATTTGTCTAAATATAGATGAATACTCTAATAATATTTATGTAGTGTGTTATCTTAGATTTCTAACTCAGTATAGCTTTTTGTTATTTTTATGGGATACTTTAATTTTTCTGGGTATAATGTTTTGGCTTTTGTGTGTGAGAGGGAAAGAGGAAAATGATGGGGATATACAGTGAGTCGTGTTCAAGTGCAGTACAAATGGAAAAGGCAGTTTAAAAAAATAAAGCTCTTCATGCAGGATGCTGTCCTGAAATAATATAGTTCTTGCACGCCTTTCTTTTGAAAAAGGTCCTAGACCCAAACCCCCTTCCACTGCATCAAGCCTAATTATCCTTTCTGAATAATAATAATTAGGCTTATAATAATAATAATAATAATAATAATTAATAATTAATAACAACAACAAACAACAACAACAATAAGCCTCTCAGTGATGACTGATTCCTCTCCATCATTATCAATCCACTGCATGAAGAGCCAGTCCAAGAATTTTGGGGGGAATTTGTAAGAGGAATGTTTGGGATACGCTCCATACTTAGCTGACTCAATGTACATAAAATGTGTGTCTGTGTGTACATGCATGTCCACTTGATATTTAATGCCTTTCCAACCACCATGGTTTCTCAAATCTTGCTGCAGAACTGCAGTTCATTTGCTTTCTCCCTCTAATTTTGTAATTGGTCCACCTTGGTTTATGTGTTCAGTGCTATGTTTCCAAGGCAAAAATAGAGAAATATATATATTTTAAAGAGCCAGAGCATCTTGTGGACTCAGGCTTCCCTGGGCCTTTAGTATGGCTATGTTTCCATGGCAACTGTGCTTATCTCCTCAGCTGGGGGGTTGACTAGCAAATCAGCTTGGTCATAGCATCACCAGTCATGCACAACCCCAGTCACCTGTTCAACAGTATAGTGCAGCTGCCAAGGAGCTACATTATATGCAGAGGACCTGTTCCACTGCTTTCAGCATCCATTGAGGCTGGAGACATTATTTATCCCCTAAGGTACCAAAGGCAGAACCATCAGCTAGTATGCAGAAACTCAAGAGTTCACTTTAAACTTTTTATCTTCTAAGTGTGAAAGATAGAAAATTGTACCCATATCACTGCTTGCCATGTGGCTTCCCACTCAAGCTATACCTCTTCTCAGGTTTACTCTGAGACCTTGTACACACTAGAGTTATAGCGCAATGAGCCATCTTATTGTGCTATAACAAGAACACTGTTCACACTAGAATCCCCTTTCTAGCACTATAAGTGTCCTCGTATTCCACAATAATGAAACCACATGAGCAAGAGGAATAAGGGCTGCTCCATAACAGTTATTGTGCTACAATGCGTGTGTCTATGTCTACATCAGGAATTTTAGTTTGGATTTACTAGTCCAAACTAAAGAAGCCTGAGGTTAGTCTGAACTAGTCAGGCTAGTTCAAACTAACCACGGCTTTTTAGTTTGAACTAGAATGCATAGCTAGTTCGAACTAATGGCAAAGTCTGGACTGACCACTGGGTCTTACTAGTTCAGATTAAGCTTTGCCTTGTCTGAACTAAAAAATTTCTTAGTTCGGCTTAGGCAAAGCCTAGTGTGGCCAAGGGCTAAATTAGTCGGGACTAAGCTTTCTTAGTCTGGATTAATTTGGTAGTGCAGGCATAGCTTGTGTGAACAGAGCTATAAATCAAGGCCTATCAAGGCCACTTGAGGACACCGGAGCTGGCATACATGCCAATTTCCCTGCTCTAACACAGCAGGGAAATTGACAAGTAATGGAATGTCAATTTCACTGCTCTGTTAGAGCAGTAAAATTGACTTTGGGGCTGCCTTGGGGACCAAAGCCCTGGCAGCTTCAGCCCCCCATTCCCCCAGGGTTCTCAGGTCTCCAGTGGATCTACAGAGGCAACAGTCAGAGTTCCTGAGGCCCCGGTGAGAGAGCAGCCAGCTGCTGGGGTCCCAGGGTCCCCAGCAGCTCCATGGCTGCTGCTGCTGGAAATCCCAATGGTTGGGGCTGCAGAATCACCAGGGAACCCCAGCAGCTGGAGCAGGAGAGCCACTAGGGAACCTCAGTAGCTGGAACTGCGGAGCCAATGGGGAACTGGAACTCCTGTGGCTGGAGCCCCTGAGCTGCCATTGACCCAGGTCTTGGTGGCTGTGGGGATTCTGGCAGCCCCAGACACAATGCCTGGGTACCCAGCAAGAATGGGGGGAGAGCAGGGAGCCTGTGGGCTGTGTAATTGTACAATAACTAAACTGCATTTATTATAATTCAAAGACTTATTGCAGAACAATTTTGTAGTGTAGACATAGCTTTACTCTGCTCACACGAGGAGTCTCTCACAGCTTAGAGAACCCTTCAGCAAGTTTGGCCAGAATTTTAAACTGTAACAAAAACTGAAACAAGACAAAGTCCACCTGGCTTTGGCTTTTGTTATGTAAGTTTTACTCAGCTGTCCCATTGGCTAGTTAACACTCTACAGGGATGATGATTTGTATTTCCACTTCTCTAATGTCCAGCAAAACACCGACTGATTTAGCGTAAGTCTATACTGATTGCAGCAAAATAACTGCCATCAGTGCGATCTTCCATTGAGCAGTCTGTGTAGATGCGCTTAGTTGATCTGGAAATTGACACATCAACTCCAGCCCCAGAACTGGAGTTGCGGTAAGCCAACTGGAAGGCATTTCCAGTCAACTAAGTGAAGTGTGTAGTGAAATGTTAGTAAGTCGTCAAGGAATAACACAAGGTGTTTTACATACCTTGCATCTCTCCTGTTGACTGCCACTGAAAAGGGAGGCAAGTATAGACAAGGGCTTAGTCTCTGTCCTCAATAGTCGAGAATACATAGGCCACATTTCCCAAGCAGTACAGGGGGTTTTAGCACCATAGCTCTTTTACCTTGAGCTAATATTTTCCTTAACATTTTTAAGGCCTAATCCAGCCCTCACATGCCTGTCAAGGGAATCCAGAACAAGTATGGAAGCATGGGGGCTATGAGTGGTTTGTCTGTGCCTCTGCTGTTTATCAAAATTCATGGGTTTAGGGGTTCACACTCTATGCACCTTCAAAAGGAAGAATTATAACTCTAGTCTTTTTTAGCCACCAACAAGGGAATGTGTGAGAGACTCTGCAAGGGGAAGCATAAGGAGTTTCCTGTCTCCTGTGTGGACATCTATAAATACAGACAGTATTTTATTACAGGACAGAGAGATTTCATGTACAGCAAGATTTTGCAGCTGAGACAAAAGCTTTTCAAACAATTATATTTCTAAATGCACTGGTAGGTCCGCCAAGCTGCAACAGCATTAAAGAGTGCCACTCTCAAAGGACATGGTATTCGGAGACATTCTCAGCAGAAAAGATTTCTGGGGATTTTTTCTCTGTTCTATTATTTATTAAAATATGCCACTTATATTTGTACATATTTTACTTTGTTTGTCACGAGGAAAGATAACCTTATGTCAAATAAAACTAATGAACTTTGGGGGAAGGGATCTGGAAAAGGAGGATAAGCTTACACAGCCCTTTTGAATGGGAGATTACACTCACAAACTGAAGAAATCCCCGCAGTGCATTTATGTCAAATAGTATTGTATATGTTCTTTCCTCATATATTACAATACAAAATATACATTAAATATGTGTATAAAATGCTTAACTGGCAATAAGTCAAGCTTTTTTGAGTGAACAGCCCATTGATGATACAAAATATTTTTCTTTTTTCCTTCAAAAAATGAGAGTTTGCTCCCTATCATTCAAAGACTTTTTGTCAAATTAGGGAACAGAGAGCTTTTTATTCGTTCCATGAAGTGCCCTTTCAGATTCAGTAATTGTATGTTCTGTTCCTCAGGAAATGAGAGAAGATCGAGATCGGTCACGACTGGACTCCATGGTGCTGCTAATTATGAAACTGGACCAGCTTGATCAGGATATTGAAAATGCTCTTAGTACAGGCTCTTCACCATCCAGCACTCCAACGAACAAACGGAGGCATATACCTGTGAGCCTGTTTGCTAACTCTTTCTTTTTATTCTAATTAGTTTTATTTGGGTTCATAAACTCATTCTCTCTTCCTCTCATATTTTCTTTCTCATCACTTTGATGAGCCTTTCACTTACAGATTGCACTTTTCTATGAAAAAAGAGCTGCTATGTGAGAAAATTATAGAAACTTCCCAGATGAAAAAACAGAACAGCAATATTCAAAAGGTGTCAGGCTGTTTCTATTAACTCTTATCAGTAAGACAAATTTGTATGCAGTCAGAATCAGAATAATGTTAGTCTGCGAATATATGCATGTTCCACTTAATTTGCAATAGCTAGAGTTGAGAATGTACATTAGTTACAGTTTGTTTTGTTCCCACATGTGAGGTCCAGAAAGTTTGCCGTGAAAAGCCACTTGTGGGTCACTTATGAAATTCTTCTCTGATAGAATAATATTCTGGCATAATCCACAATTTTTATTCAGATGGAATTATCCTTTGCAGAGGACAATTTGAAAGAGGTTAGAGCAGTTTAATACCAAATGAATAAATTGTTACTTTAAAAGATTTGTTTAAAACCGTAGCTGTGACAAATGCTGCTACCTTTTCAGGTGGTTTGTTTGAGATGTTATAAGTCAGGCTTTTTGCTAATTTTAAACATCTGCACTGCAGCCATTTTGCAAATGAAAAGAAAGAAATCTTAAAGAAATGTGTTCTTTTTCTCCAGTGTTTGGAATGAGGCTTTTTCTTGTGACAAAGTCATGCTTGTTATTTGCAAACAGTGCAGTTAGTAATTAGTAGAAGAAAAACGGGTTTTGATTTTGTCTGAAACTTAGCATCTTTGTCCGTTAAAGAGTAGATAGTTAATAATATAATACAATTAATGTTTGTGTTGTGACTTAGCCAAAGAAATAGCAAAAAGCTTGATAGCAGATAAGCTACTTAAAACACAGAGGTATTGAAATACTCCACATTCATAAATATTTGATTATCTGTCAGTATGGGCTGCCATAATGTTCACTATTTAAAATAATAATACTCAATTGGAGATTTTTTTATTACCTTGTTCTTAGAAGAAACCAAACACAAACTGTACAATATAAGCTATAGATTTTGTATAACACTGAAACCTTTAAAAGAGATGTTTTGAGTGAGAGGATTTTGACTGATTGTTACATGTCTGCTTATGTTGTTTTTCTTTTTAATGTTATTTCTCTTGTTGAACTTACACAGCACTCAGATCTTCAAATTGCATATAAAATACTCTTACATTCACTTCAAAGGTGCAATTCTTCCGTTTGCAGAGGACCTGTCCAAAGTTCATGCACCCACTCATATCCGGCTTAAACCATAGGAAAGTGGGATTTAAGCAGCACATGAACTTTTGTGCAGGCCCCCTCTGTGCAAAGATGAATTTTACCCATGGTGCCCATCTCACTCCCATGGAGACACTGGCAGAAAATCCCATTAACAATAATGAAATCAAAGTTAAATCCATAACTCCTATTGAAATTAACGAGTATAGAGAAAGGACTCTGAACTATAAAAAGAAAATTAGTTTGATTACACTCTATTCCCTTTACATATAGCTGGCTCATGAATTTTCAAGGAATCTTAACTGTAAAATTTGAAGGGAAATTAATGCGTTATTTCTGAAGTAAAAGCTCAAATCAGGAACATTTTAATTAGTTGTAAGTGAAAAAACTGTGGTGTCAGTTCTACAAACTTTGCATAAACTTTCCTCTTTTGTTTTCAGATTTAGTCTGGGAATTCTGGGTCAAAGCCACTTTGCAGGCCAAAATTACAGTGGGGTGTATTAGGACTTCATAATGGCAGTTGATCGAAAACTTGACTCTGGGTGGGCAGCCTGTTCTCCATAAAATCTTTTATCAGTGTGGTTGCGCTAGAGGGCAAAAGATGGTGGGTGGAAATTAAAAATGTTATCTAGGATACTCTTAAAACAAACAAATGCTTAATTCATTTCAGATAAAAGTAAATGTGTTGCCTTGACTATTTAGATTCATAGATTCCAAGGCCAGAATGCATTAGTATGGCAGTATTACCTCCTGTATAACACAGGCCATTGAATTTCCCTAATATAATTCCTAGAGCATATGTTTCAAATCCAATCTTGATTTGAAAATTGTCAATGAATCCACTATAGCCTTTGATAAATTGTTGCAGTGGTTAATGACCTTCTTTGTTAAAAATGTATGCCTTATTTGCAGGATGAATTTGTCTTCATTTGCCTTCCAGCCGTGGTATATTGTTGTACCTTTCTCTGCTAGATTGAAGAGCCCACTATTAAATACATGTTTCTTATGCAGGTGCTTGTAGACTATACCAAGTAACCCCATAAACTAAACAGATTGAGATTTTTCAGTCTTTCAGTATAAGGGATGCTTTCTAATCCTTGAGCCGTTAGTGTGGCTTCTCTCTGAAACACCTCCAGTTTAGCAAACTCCTTCTTGAATTTTCTTAGGAACTGAACTGAAATAATATTATGATGCAGGATGATAGCTATGGGTATGTCTACACTGGAGCCTTAAATTGACTTAACCTCCCTTAAGGCAATTTAAGGAAAGACATGTCCACATTGGAGTTTTGTTAAGTCAACTTAAGCACCTGCTTAAGTTGACTTAATAACTCCAGGCCTTAAAGTCAACTTAAGCATTAAAGTCAACTTTATTAAGTCAACTTAACACATTGTAGATAGGGTTGTCTACACTATAGGCTTTGTTAAATCATCTTAACAAAGTCAACTTAACAGAGCCCTCCAGTGTGGATAGACTTCGTTAAGTCAACTTAACTTTTAAGTCAACTTTGTTAAGTCAACTTAAAGTCACCCTTGTTAAGTCAACTTAACTGAGCCCTCTAGTGTAGACATAGCCTATGAGTTTAAGAGGCTGGATATCAGAAAAAAGAAACTGCCATTACTGAACAAAAAATTAGAAAAAGCAAATATCTGTGCAATAGGGGGGAAGAAGAGTTCCTGAAGTATTAATATACCTTCCTATAGAAGGTTAATATAAAACTAAATTGTTGAACAGAGACTTATATAATGCAAATGCTTAAGGCCAATATTGCCTCTTATCTTCATAACCTTTTAAAACTACTATATTTTAATTTTTTAAAGACAACTTATGTGGGTAGATACCTCATGGGTAACTTTTCTGATTTCCTTTAGACTGGAACTTGCATATCATAGATGATGTTCCACAGGTCTCAGGGATTCTCATTAAAGTAGGTTTAATATGTCATACAACAATGAGATAGTGGCTAACACCGCTGCTTAACATGCAGAAGGTCCTGGGTTCAATTCCCAGGGGGTTGGACTCAATGATCTCATGAGGTCCCTTCCAGCCCTATGATTTGATTTGAACTCATGTCTTTATAATAATATTCATAATATCCATCATCCTGCTTTGCATATTACAACTTGATAATAATGTACTGTCTCAGTTGTGGGGAACCTGTTGGAAGACAGCATGTAAAAAAAGCATGGAATGGCTACATGGTATATTTCTGCTAGCCAAGAAAAGAACATGAGGCAGTGGGTGTGCTAGTTAGCTTGCCAGAGGTGGCTAAGCGTGCTCATTCTGTTATTGCCTTGTGATAAGCTCTCTAGAGGCCTAGCAGCAGGATCGGATCAACACAGGGGCTACAGGGGCTGAAGGCCTGGCCGCAGCCTAAAGGGGTGCCCTGGGTTCTAGTTCCTGTGGCCTCTGTGTGGTCCAGCACCTGCTGCCTGGCAAAGTGCCTGTGGGGTCTGGGGACACTGGGGGGAGGGGGGGGACCCCCTTGGGAATAGAAGCCGGGATCCACAGTGCTCGTGCCCCACCCCTGGACCGCCTGTTCCAACCTGGGGACAGGGTGAGCTTGTGTGTGTTCACTCCACTCTGGGGATGGGGCTGGCTAGCGTGCCTTCCATGGCCCGCTGCACCAGAGGCCACACTGTGCACCAGACAGTCCTGCCCCTGGGGACGGACCAGCCAACCCAGGGCTGGTGGTCTAAGGCTCCTGCCAGTGATGACCCACCCCCAGCATCTGTGGAGGGATGCTGTGGCCCCAGGAATGGGGGCCACAGTTGGGGGGCGCTAGGGCCCCAGTCCGGGGGGGCACCCACAATGGTGGGCAGCCTAGAGCCACAGAACCCCTTAATCCAGCCTGCTTAGCAGGGCACCTGCTTGTACCTGAAAATAATTATGCAATGAGACATAAGAAATCCAGAGTGCATACTATATTATCACAGGATGACTGGCCCTTTACGAGTGCAGTGCACCTGTGACTCACCAGCTGCTTCCCATTTGGGTTTAAGAGAAGGCATCTGGGCCATATAAATGGAAAGAGGGTGTGAAAATGGAGAAGTCAGGAGAAAAGTGGCAGGTGACAGTTGCCTGGGAGAGGCAGAAAAGAGCAGGTAAGAATTTCCTGAGCAAGAAAGGAGAGGCCCTGGGAGAAGAAACAGGAATAGCAAAGGACAGCTGAAACAGAGCCATTAGGAAAAGCATAAAGTGAAGGAGGTTTCTGTGGGGACTGGTCAGAGTTGGGGAATCCTTGATGAATTGCCACACAGCTTGTGTAGAGGCCCCTAGAAACAAGGGGAAGAAACATCATGATACAGAGAAAATGAGCTCAGAACAAGACAGTTAATAGTGAAGGCTGGATTTCACAAGCAAGGAGGCCTGGCTGAGCGGAAGGAACCTATGGGAAGTCCTTAGGCAGTAGGCCTGAATGGAAATTACTGGGAAGCTGAGTCCAGGAACAAAAGGTTGTTCTTGGAGGGAAGTTCCCTGAACAGAGTAGGACTTGCATGTGGAGAACCTTCTCACAGGAATTTTTACTTGGGGCTGCTGGTTAAGAGGCATGGTAAAGAAGTGAATCTTGAAATGTCAGGTGGATGACGGAGGTAGAGCCTTGAATCAAGGATGGAAAAAGCATAGATTGGAGATGCATTCTTTGGATGGTGAGCTCAAAATGGTGTCCAGGCAGGGGGCATGGAAAACTGTTGTGAACCTGATACAAGTGTATTCTATACACTGAAGCACAATATAATATCCTGTATCTTCTTTGTCATAGATGACTGAAAGTTTGTTCTTACACTTAGATCCTTCACTTACTCATAGAGTGTGTTTGTGTATGTGTGTGTGTGTGTGTGTGAGAGAGATGGTACGCAGGGGTATGGAGTACAAGCTGCTTTTTTGCTGGCCCCACTGCTCAGCTGGGTGGGCGGTCATAGCTATTGAATTGACTCGCGTGTGTGTGTGCACACACATGCACACATGTAAGAACAGTAACTGATTTTACAGGATAATCAGTTATGATGCTTGCCTTCAAAGTAAAAAGCAGGTGCTAAGCATGCATCAAAACATGAAATACCAGATTATTTGTATTATTCTGTTGCTATACCATTTATATCTGATCACTGATTTTCTATTAACTTTGATGCCTGTGAGTACTGTGATTGACTTTAGTGCAAAGTGGTATTGAAAAAATCTTGTTTCACAATCAACCATCTTTTCTATATTGTTTCATGTAGTTGCTATATGCTATTTTTAAAAGGAGGTGTGTGTTTCCTGAATAATAAAATACACTATTTTTGGTACATTCCTAAAAAGAAGTGATGGCATCTTAACCAAAGGCTACATTTGGCAAGCACATCCCATACTAACTTAAATCCAAAATAACAAGAAGCTTCACCTCCGAGTTACACAAACTGCTAAATAATGATGTCACCTCAGCTGTGTAATGATCTACAGATGTTCACTGAGCTTGCAGATGGTTCCAGAAGCAGAAGGTGGGCACAAAACCCAAGACACACAGGAAACACTAAACATCAGAGAATAAATTCCAGACTTCTGCAATTCTATGCTGACTTTTTTTTCCCTCTAACTCCACACACTCCTATTTAGGGGAAGTACAGCTTTGATGTTAGTAGTGATTTATAATTTCAGAAAAGCATCTAATGTAAGCCACTTTCACTGAGAAGAAGAAAGTGTACATGCAAGGGAGAAAAGACAATTAGGGAATGTTTGCTGTTGCTGTTATCTTGCAGAATTAAAAAATATATTGTATATGTACATGGTTAAACAAATACTTTGTTGTTTAGTGAGATACAGTCATTTAAATAATGTGGTACCCTACATTAAACCATTACATGTTCACATTAACTAAAGAGATTTGTACCATTTTTGACAGGATTTGGAATCTGGCTCTGAAAGTGGAGTGGATGTTGCTTCAATAAGTCATTCCCAAACACACTTGTCTTCTAATACCCAGGCTGCTGACATAACATCTACATGTCCAATGGCTGGTGCTGGAGCTAAACCAAAGGCTGGGGTGAGTTTAGAAAGATGCTAATCTTAATGTCTCTCCTAATTATGAAATAGAACTGATAGAGTGAAAGCAATACATTTTGACGTGCCTATACAAACCATATAGTACAGTGGTTTTCAAACCATTTGTCAGGACCCAGTACTGCAGACCCTCAGGTACTGGGGTCATGGCACCCCTGACTGCCACCACCAAAAGACTGGAATACATTGCTCAAAAATGTAATTTTTCGGTCACAGGCATGAATGATTTTTTTTTAAACTGGGTCCTGAGAAAAAGTTTGAAAACTGCTGGTATAGTATATAGTGTATACAGTCCCTAAGCGATGTATTGAAAATTTTGAAGTTGTCATAAGTTTCTCTTAGCATGTTTTCTAAAAATCAGGATGTGGCTCAAAAGCATGTTAATGCATAGAGTCCTTAGGAAAAACTAAGGTTTTGACATTTGATCCAGGACTAGGTGCTGATAATTCTTACAAGTTGGTTTTCATTTTAAAAAGACAAACTGTAATGGAGGCACAGTGGTTGACTGTGGAAGAAAAGATTTAGAGTAGCTGTAAGAATTACTTTGGCTGTCTGTCTGTGGGATTCAGACTACAATAGCATAAGTTAGCATAGTGCTCAAAGAAGATCAAGATGGGCAAGCAAGCTCACTAATTTGGATAGCTATCATCACGGGTCACAACATTATGCAGTGATGTTATGTTGCATCAGGTTGTGGTGACAGGATGTTTGCAGGGAAAATGGATGAGAGACTCACAGAGAACAATGATCTAAAATATTTTTTCTGTGTGTTCAGATTGCAAAGCAATCCTTAGTGCTTCCTCCCCCATTTCTCTGTAGATGCAGAATTTGGACTGACACACACACAAACAAAAATGGGAGATTCTAAGGGAGTGTACCTTGGCTAGTCTCAGATACTGGATGCAATTTTCTGCAACTTAGATGACTGGCATTTCGGAGGAGAATTTTTTTGAGCAAATATTGTTTGACTTTCTCTGGAAGAGGGAGGATGAGATGGTAGTATTGTGAGTGCTTCTTCCTCTCAAGATCCGCTGAAGGCACAAACCAACCTTTATGTGAAAGAAGGTGGATAAGGCGACCCTGGTTGGGACCTGTTTCTTCCCCTTCAGGTGCTGTTGCAGCTCAACCCAGAGAAAAGCTTGTGTGCCTCAGAAGCTCCAAAGTGAGACAGCAGCTCCTTCTGCTGCTCCCACTTCAGATTCTTCTGCCAGGTAAATCCTCACTTCAACAACCAGAGGAGTCCAGGCTTCTCTAAATTCTGCAAAGGCAGGTATAGAACTCCAACCAGAGAATCTGGGCACTGTTATAACCAATTCGTGACAGACCCACCCACTTCTCCCTACTGCTACACCCAAAGGTGATTTGTCTGGCAGAGAATCTGGGCCAAAACCTAGAAATCAAAAGTAAGCCTGGTATGAAACAGCAAACTTACAAGTGTAAAAATAGATATATCATTGTATAGTACATTGTAATAGCAAGATACTTAATGGCTCTTCATTGCTGCACTTATGAAGTCTCCAATAAACATTTGTGGTTCTGTGCTTGTGTAAAAGTAAATTCCCATGTAATTCATCATTTGAATGTGTGCATAAGTATAGGAAATAAAGGGTCTGTACTTTGTCAATAATTGCATGCAGTACAGCTCATGCTCTCGAGCACAGTACTGTGGGGGGGTGCAGTCTAAATATCCCATTTCTCCATTCCTCTGTTGTGAAGACCAAGATGATCAATGGTAATACAGATTTTTATTTAGGTTTCATTGCCAATATTTAGAGGTCTTCAAACAGCTGGATTTTTGGTCAGCAGTGGTACTGCAGATAAGCATCACTGGAGCCAGATATGGTACAATGTTAACTCCCTATTTTAAAGCATTTATTCTTTGACTTTGATGATGTGATAATGCTGGTTATATCTGAATAGTTCTTTTTCTATGACATGTTTTTTAATGTTTCCTTTTTGCAACAGTTCTGTTTTTCCTTTACTATGGAATCATTTTAAATATTTTAACACACAATGCATATATAGCTATAAGCTTCATATAGATTTATAGAGCTGCAGCAGTCACTCCAAAGATAAGACTGAATCTAGGCCTCTGTAACCCGGGCCTCCTGGGATAACCTCCTGAATATGCAAAGATGGGGGCAAGCTGCAAAAATGAGAGCCAAAAAATGCTGATGGGTAGAGTGGAAGCCAGACTCCCAATCAGCAGCAAATCATGCTTCTGACTCCCCATAGCAGTTATCAAGAAGCACCAACAGAATACAAACAACCCCTTTTACTGCATTTCAACCCCTCGTTCCCAAATAGCCACTGGGTTTAACAGAGAAACAAGTTGCTTAAAACTAAGCTTTTTACTCAAAAAGGTTTCTCTTGACCCCAAAAGGTCTGCCACATTACCCAGAAGAATGTAATGTGTTACCCAAAATACCACACTGCCGTCCAATCCTTTATTAGCTAAAACTAAAGGTTTATTATAAAAAGAAACGAAATGTGAGAGATCTTAAGATTAAAAAGAATTACTTTACATACAAATAATTAATAGTCCTTGTAAAGCAAGTCCTTGGAAGAATTTTGAGTTTGCAAGCTTGTATAGATCCTCTGGTGTGCACCCAGGACCTGGGTGGATCCCAGTTTTTTGTTCAGTTGCAGAAGAATAGATCCTGAGGCGGGTGTTGGCTGAAGACAAAATGGAGTTGGGCACAGCAGCTTTTATCACCTCTGGCCTTCCCTGTGCTGTGTGGAGTTTTTTCAAATCAAAATGAAGTTGAGCCAGAAGGACTAGCTTCAGTGGCTCAACAGATTTCTCCTTGGGTCCCCTGTCCTTGTGAGCTTCCTTAATTTACCATTAAGGTGACAATAGCTGTAGAAATCCCATCTGGAAGCACTAAACTGGAATACAGATACAGTATAACAAACATGTTCATAACTCCTAATACAGATATGATACCTACACATAAACAATATAATCATTCCTACCAAATTATGATCTTTCTATTGGTACCAAACGTGTCATGTCTCAAATTATTGCACCAATGAAATAGTGATATGAAATAAATCTGGACAGCATCACAGTCCCTATTAACTCAATTTTCAAAACCTCCCCTAAATTTCCCTAAATGAAATCCATCTTTCTGCAACTTTGTATCCTGGATCTCATCCTAGCATAGAGTTTTTTTCTGGGATGATTAGTTAATGTAATCACAATCTACAACTCTAATAATATGATGATATATTAGATAAATAGATAATGGATCCAGTATTTTCTCTCACCCCTGCCACATACAGTAGGAGGAAGTATACAGACGGTACCAACCTCTATCAGGTTCATGCTCACTGTTGGTCTTTTACCTTCAAGACGTTAGCTGGCACCTTAACAGACAGCAAGCGTGGCGTTATTGTGTACTGTTGCAGTGTGTGTCAGCTCCTGTTAAGAGGTCTGCTCATCATTCTGCAGCTATTGGTTCCTAAAAATCTGCTTTCTTTGAATTCCCTAAAAGGAAAAATCCCTTTCCTCTTAGCCTTACCAACCTCTGGCTACAATGTTAGTTTAGTATCTAAACCCACCAAAAGGTATATCTACCCTTAGATGCTGTCGCCAAAGTGCTTAGCTGGCGTGTTCTAATTCATACTCCACAGGAAGCAGTTAGAGCCAAGTACACGTGACCCAAAGGAACAATTTGGCATTGGTATCTAGCAAATGTGTGTCCAACGCCAGCTGGGTGAACCTTCCTATAATAGTCACCAGGGATGTCTATGTGCAGATGGTCTCCCCTCTCAAATCACTGGTAAACTCACTTGTGCTGTGCTATTCTATCTATGGAAGCAAATATTGTCATAGTTTGTTTTGTTATGGTAGCTGAGTGAGAATAGATTTATTTTATATCTTATTTCCTGCTGTGGAAACTTAGCAAGCTGTTTTTAATGTGCCTATTTAAAAGGGTGTTTCCTATTGGAGCACTACCATTGTAATTCCTTCAATATTGCAGGTGTTTATTTTTAGTGTGGACTGCTATTTACTAACAATGTGTGAACAACTAAGTATGGAAGTATATGGCTACAATTAGTTACTGAAAAGAATGGCTAAAAATAGCTCATCTGTGTTTTGTGTTAGTTTATAAAACAAACTATTCCTTAAAATTTAACAGTATTACATCTTACTGTGTTTTAAAATGAGAAAGCCAGCAGATTTAATCATAATATATATTAGAAGCACAAAAAACTACTAAAATATTAAAACTGCAGATTTGGGAGTTGATCAAGTATGTCAGATTTGATGTGCACTGACTTCACCAGGTCAGTCTGTCTATTCAAAGCAATGCATCAAAAGAAGAATAAGGAATGGAAGGATGATCTGATGGCTTTTGCACTAGCCTAGCACTTAGGTACAAATCTCTGCTCTGCCACAGATTTCTTTTGTGACCTTGGCAAGTAAATTAACCTCTTTGTACCTTAGTATCAACTCTGTAAAATGGGATGTTGTGAGGAAGATACTCTGGCAATGGGAGCTGTACAAGTACCGAAAAGAGACTGAAGCCCTAGAACAACAAATATTTGCTTTATTATGACAAAACACCTGAAAGCAAAAGTTCATCTGTTTGATTTATTTCCTGGTGATGATAGCTGAGTTATCTACTGATCTGTGGAAAAAGAGGAAAGTTTTAATTTTTATGGTCAGTTCCTCATGAAGTGTTAGGCATAAATGCTTTCCCTGGCAGTGGTGTTTAAACACAAACTTTCTAAAATCCGTAACAGAAAAAGTAAAACTCTCTTTATGCTTTAGCCACACTATACAGGCTTTTCTGAGCTGATACATAAACTGTGCAACTTCTATTAAAATAACTGACTACAGCCTGTCATGGGGGGGGGTGAGAGACAGAAAGAAATATTATGATTTAAGTGATTGATTGAACTCAACTGAAGTAAGGAATAAGTCTTCTGGCACAGCAAGCTATAAAAATCTTACCAATATTTGAGACAGCTCAGTTACTTGTCAGATGTAGATCCGTTTTGTCCAAGTTGGGGCTATATACACAATCTGTTTTGAGGTTTCATCCCATGTCTGTTTGTCATTACTGACCATTCCTGATTCAGTGGCAATTTGCTATGTAGTGTGGAGCTTTTTCTACCCTGTTCTAACTATAGTGAGATACTTCAGCCTAGGCAACGAAAAGGAACAAGTAAAATAATATTTAAATCAGAATGTTGTCATTATAGGAATACTTTTGCCACTCCATGCTAGAGGGCCCATAGCAGTGTGAGGCCAGGGATCCATGCACAAGCACTTCTTGTAGCATGATGGAGGTTACCATCTTAATTTAGGACAACCCAGATTAAAATTATATATCTTTCTAGATTTAATGGGTTTTATTTGCTTTTTTTTTGTAGATTTTTAGTTTATCCAACTGTTAAACAAACAAAAGGGAATAACCTTTCAAAAAATTAAGAGCAGGTTTCCCTTAAATATCAATAACAGATTGTAAAGAAGGTTGATTGAATTGCCCTGCTCCATGCATAAATTACTTCATCCTTGGTAATCTAGCATGAAGAAGCAAGATATCACTGTGAGACTTGTACTGAGAATTGACAATGTGTGGTAGGAGGTAGTGCTAGTGACAGGATAGCAATAAGTAAAGTTTGTGCTACTGTGCTGTGATACTGAGCAACAGTCACATTGGTAGTCCCAAATGGAAAATACACAATTTTCTGTAACCATGCTGTACCTTGGAGCAGATTTCTTTCCAGAGCTACAGTAATCATTTACAAGTTATAAAGGGAGAGCTGTATTAGTGTTGTTCAGCAAAACAAACAAGGAGTCCTGTGGCATTTTTAGAGGCTAACAAATTTATTTATTGTTCCCTACTTGGGATTCCTTTCAAAGTCCTTTTGCCTTTAAATTTAATTTTGTCATTAATTTAAGGTACATTCATTTTTCAAAGTAACTGTACCCACCTGACCTTGCTTGTCACAATGAAATGACCCAGTTCAGTGTTTGAGACCAGTCCCACAATGAGATCCATACAAACTTCAAGATCAAACCCACTTGGGACATGGATCTACTGCACAGATCTCCTTGCAGGATCAGGGCATGAGCCTGTGTTATCTGGAGGAAGTATTTACAAGCTCTTTATCATTCTAGAGCATAAGAGCAAAAGTCACTGTGAAACCTGAAATGTCTGGGTCAGTTGAAGTGATGGAAGCGCTAGAAGCATGGTTGAGAAGCACTCTCTTAGTTCAGAACGTCACCAGATTAAATCATCACTGGGTTTTGCCATCTGTTATTATCCACTTTTTAAATTCTCAGTCATTATGACTTTACAAATTGCATCTGTGCAGAGTACAGCTGGAGTAAGAGATGAATCTATGCCGTGCCAAGAGCCCTAGACCATTGTGATATCAGAAGTAACTCAATTACAAGATAAAATTTCATTGTATGAGAGAGATTGCACAGATGGTGGATTACTTGGCCCAGCTGCCAAACCCATATGTTCAAATGCCACTTGCACAAATGAACACAAATCCCAGCACATCATTGCATAAACACACACAGCAATAGCCCCAAGCACAAAGAGCCCCTTTCCACAGCAAACACTCCTCATTTGCCATCCACACAAGTCCACATAACTCTCTCAGCACTCTACAACCCACGCAACAAATCAACATAACCAGCCATGCTATCATAGAATCATGGACATGCAGGATTGGAAGGAACCTTGCGAGGTCATCTAGTCCACCCTTCTGTGCTGAGGCAGATCAAGTACACTTAGACCATCCCTGTTCTTAAAACCTACAATGACTGGGATTCCACAACCTCCCTTGAAAGCCTCATCCTATGCTTAACTATTCTTATAGGCTATGTCTACACTAGCCAATTAGTCTGGACTAAGCACTCTTGGTTGGGAGTAATTTAATCCGGGCCTACGCTAGGCTTTGCCTAGTTTGAACTCAAAAATTGCTTAGTTCAAACTAAGTAAAGCTTAGTCAGAACTAATAAGTTTGGATAGTTAGTCCGGACTAAGCACTTAGTTCATACTTTGAGTTTGAACTAGCACAGTCTAGACCTGGACAAATGGTTTAGTTCGAACTAAAAAAGTAGCTAGTTCAAACTAACCTCAGGTTAATTCAAACTAACATGGACCTGCTTAGTTCAGGCTAATGAAGTCTAAACTAAGCTTTGTGATGTAGACATACCCATGATTAGAAATATTTTGCTTAACATCTAACCTAAATCTCTCTCACTGAAGACCAATCTACATGGAGAACAATTGATCACTGTGCTCCTGATAACAGCCCTTAACATAGCTGACAGCTATGATCAGATCCTCCCTCAGTCTTTTTTTCTCAAGGCTAAATGCCCCCATATTTTTTTTTAATTTTTCCTCACAGGTCAGGTTTTCTAAACCTTTCATCATTTGTGTTGCTCTCCTCTGACTCTCTCGAATTTGTCCACCTCTTTACTAAAACATGGCACACATAACTAGACACAATACTCTTGTTGAGGCATCACTATTGTAGAGCAAGACAGTTGTCTCACATGTCTTAAGTACAATGTTTCTGTTAAGATACCCAAGATTATCAGCCTTTATTGCATTGCATCATATTTTTATGTACATTTAATTTCCAATCTATTATAAATACCAGATCTTTTTCAGTAGTGTTACTTTGTAGGTGATTATTCTACACTTATTTGTTCATTTGATTTTTTTCCTTCCTATGTGTATTACTACTTCACTTGTCTATTCAGTTTCATTTTCTTGATTTCAGACCCATTGTCTAATATGTTAGTTACTTTGAATTCTAATCCTGTCCTTGAAAATGCTCATAACTCTTCTTAGTGTGATGTTATCCATAAATTTTATAAGCATCCTGTCTACTTCAGTAGTTCTCAACTCACACCCCCCAGGCTGCATGCAGCCCAGTCAGCGTACAGTTGTGGCCCATGTGACATCCTCAGGGTCATACAGATAGCATGTATTTTGTTAAGTTCCAAAGGGGTAGTCATGTTAGTCTAGTTCAGCAAAACAAGCAAGGAGTCCTGTGGTACTTAAAAACTAACAAACTTATTTATCGCATGAGCTTTCGTGGGAGAAAATCCCACTTCATCGGATGCTTTGGAGAACTTACTAAATGGCGTCCGATGAAGTGGAATTTTCTCCCATGAAGGCTCGTGCAATAAATAAGTGTGTTAGTCTTTAAGTACCACAGGACTCCTTGCTTGTTTTGCATGTATTTTGTGTGGGTATGACCCACATAACACATCAAGAGCTGTATTTATAGCCCACAATGAGAAAAACATTACAAGAATTACTGCTGTACTCCACTTGTAATAAACATATGGACTAGTACTGGACCCAGGATTGTCTCCTGTGGGACACCAGTAAATACTTCTTCCTAGTGTGGCACTGAGCAATTGATAATTGCTCTTTGACTACAGTGTTTTAATTGTTTACTCACCCATTTTATAATAATTGCATCTAGACCACACTTCCCTAGTTTGCTTATGGACATGTCATGTGGAACTGTATCAGTGAAGACCCCACTAGTCCCTTGCAAAAGAGTGCTGACAGATGGAGCATGGCCCAGCACTCTGGTCACTATTAGCACCAATTTGGTTCCCAAGTGAAGACCTGTCAATTCAGAGCTGTGTCTAATTACTAGGCCAGACTGGGATTAGGAAGATAATGAGCTCATTAGCTCAAACAGAAAAGTGTCTTAAAAAGGGCACAGGAAGAAGGTACTCAAGAAGGAATGAAGGGAGAGGCAGGGAGAAGGAGAGAAACCTAGGAGATCCTGAGAAGTGGGATCTTCTGAATAGAGATCTCTCGATCCCTCCACCCCAGAAAATAGGCCAGAAAACCGGGAATAGAGCAAAAGAGGGACTGCACTAATATGTACAGGTGGAGGAAACGAGACACTGTATACAAAATATATACTCCCTTGTTTACAAGGAAGAATGGATCAGAGCAGTTTGTTCGTGGAAGAAGCCAGGGTCCAATAGCCCATCATACCCCCAGACATCAGTCTGAAGCCTAGAATATCTGTTGAATCAGTGTGAAACATTGGACTCTCAGCAAGAGTGGCTGAGAACTCTTTGTGTTTAGAATATCACCAGGTTCGCTCATCACTGGGTTTCATGATCTGTTACCTTCTAATTTAAGTTCTATGCCATTTTAAGCTTTTTTTACACACATGACTCTGCAAATTATACCCATGTGACAGCACTGGCTTTTAGCTATTAGTAAGCATAACAATTCATAAGACAGAGAGTGAACGCTCGAAAACCTTTTCAGTGGGACATTTTTGTAAATGAACATCTAAACATTTGTGGATCTTAATTCATGAAGTGTCAGGAAATCTACTTGTTCCATGAAAAATATGCATTAAAGATGCATATGTTGTTAAGAATAGACTTCACTGTTATGCTGTGTATCACTCTGGGTTGCCTGGTGTATCAGGAAATGAAGTTTAAATGATTTGCTAAGTCCATAGAAGTCCAATCCTTTCCTGACTAGGGAAATATTTGTACCTGATGAACAGTTTTGGTGCTATCAATTCACAGTTGTTTTGAATCAAATTCCAAGGAGTATTTAGGCACTAATCAATTATTTAAAAAATCACTGTCTTTGTTTTTATTTTGCAATCTGGCCAATCTTTTATTTCAAAAAAGTAACATTCAAGAAAGGGAGAAAAGAACATATATATTTCATAAAAACAAACAAGGAGTTCTGTGATTCTTAAAGACTAACAGATTTATTTATTTATTTCATGAGCTTTTTATGTGAGAAAAGTCCCACTTCGTCAGATGCTCACTAAATTTTTATAGAATTTGACCACCTCACTAGGCAGCATCCCTTCTAGTGTCATTTTTTTAAAGGTAAAAAATTCACAAGGGAAGTTATTGAGAGAGAAATAGAAATTTTTGCATGTCCCATTGTACTGTATTAAATATTTTGAAAAGCTGAAATGTCAGAAATGCATAATCACACTGAACACTTTGGGTGAAAAATCTCTGGGCAAATCTCTGATTGTGAGTTTTCCTCTAAGATTTACATCCCTCTGAAATCATACAATTATTCATTCCAAATCTGATACTAGCAGGGTGATGAACATGGTATAAATGCTTCAATACATAGTAAGTGTATTAAAATGCATTCCAATATAATTTTTCTGTTATAACAGAATTGGGTAAATTCCTCGAGTTTTATTTACCTTTTACTCAGTATTCATTCAGGCAGAACTCTCATTGACTAAAAATGCTGGGTGACCAGAAGAGAAATGCTTATTATCTTACATGTTAACTGCGTGAAAGATATGGTTCCTTTAATACTGAATGAAAGTTTTGACGGATTAAAAATGGGTAGGGACTTCAGGATTTGGGCCAGGAAGACTGGAATAGTATTTTCTACCATCATTTCCATTTACATTCAACAAAGCTCATGAAAGCTCATGCCCCAAGAAATTTGTTAGTCTTTAAGGTGCCACAGGACTCTTGCTGTTTTTACCTACTATCTTCATTTCCACACAAGTAAATTATTGGAGCAGGAAGGGGAGCATGGGAAGTTCAGAGATATGGCCCGAGTATTGAAGTGAATTTTAATTTGGGCATATTTTCATATCAGCTGTCCTGTTTCATCAGTCACCCATCATGTCCATTTACTGTCATAATAGCTGTCAACCACGTAGTAGTACAATACTGAAAAGTCATGTGCTTCTTTATATATCGCTCCTGAAATCCTTTTCTTTGATTTGTTTTACCTTAGTCCCCAAAGAAGTTGGTGCACTCGTATCTGTTTGAGTATAACTTCATGTATTAATTCATCAGGATCTTTAAATGCAGTTTTTTAAAGAAGAAGGAAAAAGAATGTTCCTAATGCATTGCTACCTTAATTCTGTGTATTCTGCTTCTTTAACAGTATGTAATTTAAAACAAATCTGTGAAATCCCCCAATATACTGTATGTTAGCTGAACTTATTGCAATGCAAGAAAAATCTCTTGCTGAGATTAAGACCAAAAACCCCAGCCCAAATTTGATACCTGAGACTTCTACACTATTCAGGGGTAGTATGTAACTCAGAAGCTTTCAGCTACTGGAAAGCACACTTTTGTATTTGTGAAAACAGACAGGGCAATAGAAGGTTCACAGTGAAATACAGGCCCTATATGGCAGATAGGAGGCACAGAACAAGACTTCACAAAATAAATGCCGAAATATGGTTTTAAAACTACTTATTTGGGTACCAAAATATAGTCTGATTTCCAAAGTGCTAAATATGAAGCTGCCCTTGTTCCCTTTCAGAGACCCAGTCTTATCTAAGGTGGAAGTGTGTTTATAAATATATGGATCTACTTATGTTTTCCTTTTTCTTTCTAGCTATTTTATGAAGTGTATATATACACAAATGTAAATGTTTTCTTGCTTGTCACAAATTTTAGTAATGCACAGAAAAAGCAAATAGAGCTGATACTTTAAAACTGTCTTCCAACAGGTTATCAGTTTGGTACTGTAGGAAAATTTTAGAATAATACTTTTAGTAACAATTGACTTTTAATTGCACTTTTAAGTATAGTTATATGTTCAGTTCATTTGTTCACTGACTGCTGCCACCTACTGCTAGAATCATGAAAAACAAGGAGTCCTGTGGCACTTTTAAGCTATGTCTACACTAGCAAATTAGTTCAAATTAAGGTGCCTTAATTCAGACTAATTTGAACCCTGTCTCCACTAGGTTTTGCCTAGTTCACACTAAAAATTTTTAAGCAAAACTTAGTTCAAACTATTTAGCTTGAATGGTTAGTTTGAACTAACTGCTTAGTTCAAACTTGTTTCAAACTTTAATTCAAACTACTACGTTCTCATTCAAACTAAATAAGTTTAAGCTAGCAGTTAGTTCAAACTAACTGCATTTTTTTTTTTAGTTCAAACTAATTTTTAGTTAAAACAGCCATGCTTTTTTTAGGGCGAACTAAAAAGTTAGTTCAAACTAAATAAAGCACAGCTAGTTTGAACTAAAAAGTTAGTTCAAACTAACAAAACGCGGTTAGTTTGAATTAACTTCAAACTGCTTAGTTTGGACTAAGCAAGTCCGAACTAAGATTTTAGGTATAGACATAGCCTTAAAGACTAACACATTTATTTATCTTATGAGCTTTCATGGGAGAAAATGTCACTTTGTCAGATGCTTTGAAGAAGCAATAAATCAATTTGTTCGTCTTTAAAAGTGCCACTGACTCCTTGTTTGTTTTGCTGAATTGGACTACCATTGCTACCCCTTGGAACTGAATCATGAAAGTTAGAAACACTGGTAATATAAATAAGGAATCCTGTGGCACTTAAAGACTAAGTGCCACAGGACTCCTTGGTTTTTTTTTTTTTTTTACTGAACTAGACTAACATGGCTGCCCTTTGGGTATGGTAATATAGCATCTGATATTAAAGAAGGCAAATTAAATTTACAGTTTCAGGCATTTAAGCTGAGCACACCATTTTTGAAGCATTGTTCTTTGATTTTAGTCTTGCTTGTTTTACTCCCAAAGATGCCCATTAATTATCTGGAGACTATGGGTACATGTAAATTTTCCACTGGAATGTAACTTGAATGAGAAATGGAAAAAAAGTTGTTAAAATATTCATGAAAAATTTCCAACTGGTCCTAAATAGGGTAATTTCTATCAGTAAGTGAGCAGCATTATGCCCTTTATGAACTTAGTCTCCAAATGATCCTGAATTGAATACTTGGAGCTGAAATGTTGTGCAGATGGAATTCGGAGATAGCCTTTTATATTCATATGAGAATATTTTATTTGTACAGTAATTAATTTCATCACTATATAACAGAAATCACATATCCTCTCCAGAGAATGAGTGTTTTCATGTAGCTCATGCACAATAAGGAGTTTTATTGACACATTGCTATTGTGAAACTACATCAGTAGTCTCTGTAGTTTGCATTCTTTTTAGTCTCCCAAACCATAGATGTTCATTTGCAGATAAATTTCAAAATGATGCCAGTAGTTCAAACAATAAAATAAATCAGGGCCAAAATGTTCATGTTTCAGGGTGCCTAATGGTAAGCACTTAAATTAGGGATAAATATGGATTTAGATGTATCATATCTGCTGTAAACAGTATTTCTGGGAGAAGGAAAAAATATTTGCCTCCAGCTATATTTTGGCATGTTTATTTGTTGGAGATGGGTAAAAGTGGAATGGAAGAGATGGTTGGGTATTGCAAAATTTCATCAGAGTTTTGTTTGGCAAAATCAAAGCCGGGGAATGTTTGTATTTCTCACTCAATTCAGACTGCCTGCCTGCCATCTCTAAAAGCTGCAGAACTTTTGCCTCACAACTAAAATTAAAATAAACGTCCACATTAATTGAATGTTTATGGTATTCAGATACTACAGTAATGAGTGGGTTAGAAATAGCATGAGAGAAACTTGTTTGTTTTATCTACAAAAAGAGCAGGCTTAAGTTTAATACGTTCATCTAGTAGCTACTTTTTGGTAATTTCTGTATCCTGTCAGGTTGGGAAAAGTTTAAAGACAACTTTAGGCCACATTGACTCATATGGGTGCAGTGGGATTATGATTTGCATCCTGCTGCACCAGAAGGGAATTAGTTTTCCACCTTATTTTCAAGGATTCAACCTGGAGAGGGCAACCGGGTTGTTACAGAGAAGCTCTGAACCACCACATCTTCTCATTGACCTGACTGTGCCTTGTCCCATGCCCCTCACATCCACATGTGGGACTACACTAGCCAGAGCAGAGGTGTCTGATGGCTTGTGCTGCTGCTTTTCCACTTCAGCTAGACTTGCCACTTGGGGTGCTAGTGAACAAAGCCCTATATCTTCTGACAAATCTTCATAGTTATTGGTCTGGTCATATATCTAAATTTGACAAATATAAACCTTAGAATCAGTGATCTCTTCTTAAAACACTAAATTAAATTCACCCAATTTTCTCCTATAAGGAACTCATTATAAATACTTCAGGCTGATTTATTTCACTGAAAAAACAGAAAATACACTGTATTGTTCAATGACTGTTAGCAGATGTGGGGGAAGAGTCTTCCAGTTCCCTGTAATATACATCACCTGTGTAAAATTTTAACTTCAATCCCAGGATTTTCTTCAGTCCGTTTTCTCTTATAGTTTCATCCTGCAAATAGTTGAATGTTTCCTCACATTAGTAAATCTGTTCATATCAGTAGGCTTCTCTTGTAAGTAGATGTACACACACGTACAAGTGTTTGCAATAGCAGGGTCTTACATGGCATCCAAAAAAGTCGACCCTAAATAGTAATAGGGATACAGGTCACTTGCCTGGTGCCACTTTGCAGTGGGGAAAGCATTCTGCCATATGATTATACCTGGAATATCAAACTCATTCATGCACTCCAGTATTCCTGGTGCATAAACTTGCCCTCACAGCTCAGTAACAAGAGCCCAACCTCCAGGTGTCCTTAAGGAGCAGTCTCCTTTAAAATCCCTTTTCTTTCTTTAAGATTTGCTCACTGACTTGCACTGCATCAAATAATGAAGTTAGTTTGTCTCCCCCTCTTACTTGGTCATAGGAAACAGTTTGGAATAGGAACCAAACAGAGCTTAAGCAATAAAATGTGAGGAATTTAAACCTTTCATTGGTGATAGAATCATATTACTTCATCTAACAACAGATATAATTCAATGCCCCTGTCAATCTATGTGAACAGAACAATACTTGAAGTTTTGGCCATTCCATCTTCCTCAAAATATTTTGGAGTAAATGAAAAATAATTTAAAATGTTAAAAATAGCCTAACTGAAGCAAGACCACTATGATGCATGAGGGAAAGCATAAATGGCATAGAAACTTTACTGAGTTAGTCACGCACTGAAATTTGGTTTCAGATTGGAGTGTGGAAGAGTCTGTAGATGTCTCACTAGCATACACAGTAAACTAACTGGATTTTCAGAGCTGAACTGTAAGCCAGCCTACACACCCATGAAGAGTAGTAAGAGGCATAGAAGTCCTTTAATCCTGCTTTGTGGGCTACCCACCTCTGGGGTCAATATGTCAGTCATCCTAGGACTGCTGTTCCCCCTTCCATGTAGGCAAGGAGTAGGTAGACAGAGAGTGTGAAGTGCTGTAACTGGATGGGGGAAGAATTTTCCAGGAAAGTGTTGGCCCATCTCACTTCCTTTATGGAGCCAGAGAAAGAGACTGAATTGTTACTCCACATTACATAACATTCAAGAGAAATCCTCAGGAACCTTGAGATCAAGGCTTTCTGAATACTGTTAGAAGGAGAGTAAATCATAAGGTTCTTTTTTGCAATTGAATTTTGTACATATTTCTAGCAACAAATATTGCACTTAAGACATTTACCTTCCAAAGCATCTTTATCATAGGCTTTGTAATATGCTGTATGCTCTCACGTTCACTTGTGGCACACATTGCAAGGTAGCAATCTAACCTTTAGAGATGAACATAGTAATCACAGGCCTAATTTTTGAATGCATCGGCACTTTGCCCTCTGATTTCTGAATCAATAATTAATTGCAGCAAGTCTTAAAAGCGGACATCAGAAGCTTACCAAGCATACATAAAGAAGCTACCCCCAAAAAGCAGAGGTAGATGAAAAGATAATTATCTTTCTTCTTATTCACTCATCATCCATTGACTAATATGTAACAACTATACCCTTATTATACATACAGTAAAGCATCTTAGACTTGATATCTAGCTCACATTATAAATGAAAGCCACATGTCCCACAGTTCCAAATGAATTTCTAGTGCCTAGAAAAATTGATGAAATTGGCTACAGCTATGTATTTTTCTTTATTTTGCCTGGCATTATGCAGCTATAATAGGACTCTGTATGCCACCATCCTTCTAAGCAACTTGAGTCCAAAATAAATGTGTTTCCAAGCTTCTGTGGGAAAAATGAGTTGCTGGGTGGACTGTCTCCTGAATCTTAAAGTTACTAACGCAAAATGAATAGGATTCACTAGTAAAGGGAATAGGAAGGGGCAGGGCAAAAGTGTTTGTATTATCTATACATGTTTGTAAAGTTTAAAGGAGTACTGCATTGTTTCTCTATCTGGCATTGTAAGGATAGATTAAGTCTGTGAGGAAAAAAATGCAAAATCCCAAATATTAAGAAAATCCCCATTGAAGTATAAACATGTTTCTGACAGTGCATGGCTGAGTTGTGACCAAACAATAAATTGTTAGGTATAATTAACACAAGCACCTTCCTATTGATTTTATTGTATTACAGTGTTTATTATTGTATTACAGTAGTGCCTAGGGACCAGCTGAGAACAGGGCTTTGTGGTGCTAGGTGCTGTACAAGCATAGATGAGTAGATGATTAGGTCCCCATACTCACTACTACAGAGTTCATGTTGAACAAGAGTATTCATGCCTCACTGCAGCAGAGCCCTTTCTTTTCCAATTATGGATTTCATCACTATTTCCACCTTTTCAGTCTAATTCCCTGTGAATGCCAGTGCCTGCAACATTAGATTAGATTACACACCTACCACCCACACAACCTTCACTCTGAAGGCACCTCGAATCACACAAACATCAGGCCAATAGGAGTTGTGAGGATATACCTGACTTTGCCATGAGGGACAGCTTAAAATCCAAAGAGCTGTCAGCAAAACTTGATCACAAGGGCTATGTCTACAGTTACAAAATTAATTTGAAGTACTTCATTTGAAATAACTACTTCAAATTTAAAGTTATTATTTTGAATTAGCACTACTTCAAAGTTATTTCTAATTAGGAGTCCAGTAAAGACTCTAATTCAAAATAAAGTATGCTTTATTAATTCAAAGGAGAGAGTCTTCACTAGACTCTCTAGTTCGAAAGGGGGGCAGGCAGGCCAAAGAATAGAGAGATTAATTCAAATTAAGCCTTTTCTGTGGCTTAAAATAGTTTATTCAAACTAATAATTTCCAAGTAAGCAATACTTGAAAGTAAAAGGAGGTTTTATTATATCAAATTAGCAGTTCCTTTTTTCAAATTGAGGAACTGCTTAATTCAGTATAATAAAATGCCTCATTGGTCAGAGAATAAGTTATTTCAAATTAAGATTTTGTAATTCAAAATAACTTTTAAAGTGTAGATACAGCCTAGTATATTGGTTCTTTCACAATCAGTAAACCAACCCCGTGACCTTTATTACCTTTCAGCTGCAGAGTCTGAAAGCCATCCCATCTTCCATGGCTCTCTTCTGAAACCACACATGGAAAAACCCTTTTGTGACCTGGTTCAACCCACTGCCCTTGCCAGTAAGTTTCCAAGGCAGGAAAAATATATACTCTGGCAGATCATCATTTCCAAGTGGATGTGGTACAAGCTATTCTACCTTATTGCCTGGGAAGGGTATGATGCAGACAGACAACCTTGGGAGCCTGCGGAGCACACTCATGTCCCAGACTTACGGGTTTTGTCAGGTCCACCCCATAGGCTGAGCCTGAGGGCTGCTGGAAGGCACCACAGAGCTAAGAGGGTACTGTCAGAGATGTACAGCTGTACCCACATCCAGCTCATTGTCATCAGCTGTTTCAACTAAGGAGCCTGGTCACATGATTGTGTCTGCTGGCATCTGCAGCATCTCTGGCTGTTCAATAGTATTGCATGCACACAGCTGTGTTCCTGGTCCTGCTCCTGCTTTCAGCTCTTTTTTTGCTCCTGCCTCCCGCTCCATGTGTTGTGCTCCCACTACTGGTTTCCTCCCATTGGTTCCTGATTCCCATTCCTGGCTCCTGTCCCTGCTATGGCTGCTACTCTCACTCTTATCAATGGATCCTTATTCCTGACTCTCCACTCAGTTCCTGATTCCTGACTCTTGACTCCAGCTCACTACCTGGACTTCATAAATCAGCTCCTGAGTCAGGCTCTGGTGACTAGACTGGTCATCTCTGCCCCTACCACTAGGACAGCTCCTGCCTTGACCAATAGAAAGACCATCCATAATTCAGTCCTTAACACATACAATCTCTTTTTATTTTAGAGGGAAGGAAGGGTCAATATTTTGTTTTAAATTAGATTTTGTATTGTATAGAGTACTGGGGAAAAAAACCACTTGTAAATATATTTCCAAATTCTGAATGGTTCTTCAGTCAGGTTCTTGTCCCTTTTTAATAACTTTTTTAAAAGACTGATATGTTGATGTATTTTTATTGACAGAGGTGAATTACAGTTGTTCATAAAATTGCCCATATTTCCCCACAAACACAGATCTCACTGCATGAACAAGGGTGGTTTCTTCATTGTTTGCCCATCTTCATGCATTATTCTTCACTCTGGGAACAGACTTAACACCATATGACATGGGTAATTGATAATACACTGTGAATAACAGTCAAAGTGAAGAATGTGTGAGCCACCTGTTTGCTGGTAGGTTGTTAAGGTAGCAGTTAGTGAGTATTTAGGAAAATAGATAGATTCACAGAAATCTGGATCACTTGGTAAATGTTTTGAAAAGAGGGGAAAAATTACATTTATCTGAATTTTCTCAGTGAATTATGTGGCCAAATTTATAAACTGTATATCTACCACTTAGTTGGAGCAGACTAAATATTGTTGCCAGATGCCTTTTTTCTCCAAGGGTTAGTGGCTATGCATATATCCTCTAATTTGCTGCCACTTTCCACTTTAAAGTTATTAATAAGTGATTGAGTATTCATGATGGGAATTAGTAGTCATAAGTTATTCACTCGCTTTACCACTGTGATCAGAACAGTGTAAAACCTGAATAGATTGGACTGGGCAGCTTATGGAGACACTGTTTCTTTGAGTGACATAAAACAGAAATGTGAAGGGCATGTGCAGACAAGCTAGAATTTGATCCATTAATCTGAGAACAAGAACACAGATAGTTTATATGACAAACCAGAAAATCCCAATCGGATTTCAACACAGCTGTGAAGGAATGTTCCTGCCCATAGCAGTCTGGGTCTCATCCGCTCTGGGTTGAGCTTACTGTTTGCTTCTGTGGTGCAATTTGTATTTCCATATTGAGATCTGCCAGTGAAATAAACAAAATAAGTTAGTTTACACTAAAAAGTTTTTATCTTCATATCAAATAAATATAAGCTTATGTCTCTACTTACATACAAACAGCATTGAGACAACTGTTTCTTCCATTAGAGTGAAATGGAAGAAGACGCACACCACCTCAGTTAATTGAACAGTCTACCTAATCACACGACAGTCAGTTTCCATACAATGAGTGGGGTTTATTTTAAGGGGTTTTTTTGGTTTGTTTAAATATGATAATCATTGTAAAAAGAACATTTGACACAAATCTGGTTGATTCTGAATGTGAGAAATCACTGGCATTTTCCTTATGTGACGATATATTATGAATGTAAAACATGATGAAATAAGGACCACTGCAGTCACTGGAATTAATCTTGACCTGGCATTTTAAGGTAAGTACCTATTTAATTCACCCATTTGTTCTCATTTCTAATAATTTCTATTGACTAATAAGATTTAGTGGAATCCTCTCCTCTATACACTATAATGGTTGGCTGGAATTCTTACATAGCTTTCACTTTTTTTCCTGTAGGTTATTTAATTTTGTTCTACTGATGTTTTAGTTGTCAGTATAATAGTTTCAATACTTCCTAAGGAAAGCTTGCATGAAGACCAGATTGTTACATTTAGCATCACAAAATTCAGAACACAAATTTAAAGTTTTTTGTAAATTTCTGTCTGCATATAATCTACATATTGTATCTGTCACTTCTTTTGTGTAAGGGTTCAGTTCTGCTTCCCAGTAAAAAACTGTTACTTCATACAAAAAAGCAAAAGCCAGTACATTGCCAAAGTATTTCAGTCAGTAACCTGTGCCTTGTTCCACAGGGCAGGAACTGAAAGATTGACAGTATTGTCATGTGGTTTACTACTCCCAGCTATGGTACCTTCGTGTGGCTATACCTAGTGATCAGATCTCAACCATTCTAATGGCCCCTTCTTCAGTTGCTTTCCCTGGGGCCCCTTTCTCTCTCTGAACTCAAGTTACTTCCTATTCACAACTCTGCCCTCCAGTCACATCACTATAGTCCTCCCCTTCCAGGATATTAAAATTCCACTGGATAAACTGTCTCAGGCAGTCTTCAGGTCCACTGCCCAGGCTGTGCCATTTTCCCACTGGTTAGTACGGAAACACAGGCGAGCCCACTACTCTGGGTTCCAGTCCAGGAACCCTATGCCTAAAAACCACTGTCTGCTCCAGCTGCAACATAATGCTATTTCTCTGACTCTTTCTACCCTCTCGTCTCTAACTTCTGGCCCTACTGTGGGTTAATACTGAGCTTTCTCTGTTCCTTGTGGCTACTTCCCCCTCATGGCTTCTTGCCAGAGTTTGTAGGCCAAGGAAGGATCCCAGGGCTTATCCTCCTATTAGAACTCCTTATACACAGACAACTCCACTCCTTTCTAGTGAGTGATCACAGCACTCCTCCCTGCAGCCCTCTTCCTATTACCAACTTTCTTTATAAGCCTGTCCCAGCTCCTTCCCCAACTGGGCTTCATCAGCCATTAGGCCTTAACAGTCCTTTGCTCTCCTCCAGGGTCAGTGTATAAGTTAATTGTCCTATTTTACCTGTTCAAGTCTTATTTGGGTGGGCACCCTATCAAAAAGTTCTAAATATTTTAAAAGGGATAGCGGTGTTAGTCTAGTCCAGTGAAAAAACAACAAGGAGTTGTGTGGCACTTTAAGACTAACAGATTTATTTTTTGCATGAGCTTTCGTGGGAGAAGATCCCACTTCCTCAGATGCTTCAAAGATGGGTGAACTTACAGAAAGGAATGAAACTAAATGCAAGGTGACCTGATCCTATGTTTTACACCCC
>ML681996.1:3295319-3565793 GCA_007922195.1 Podocnemis expansa
ATGACCTGATCCTATGTTTTACACCCCCTTGCATTTAGTTTCATTCCTTTCTGTAAGTTCACCCATCTTTGAAGCATCTGAGGAAGTGGGATCTTCTCCCACGAAAGCTCATGCAGAAAATAAATCTAAATATTTTAAACACAGATTGGGATACGTTGCAGTCTAACTGAAAGATTCAGAGCTGGATGGAACCTGTTAGGTCCTGTTGACTTGTGAAGGAGCAAATAAACCAGAATGTTTTATAAGGAACTCAGCTGGGTTCTGACATCTACTGAATATAATATATATTATTCTCACTGAAAACAAGATAAAAGTTCAGTAGATACCTTTATACAACATATTACCAACACATGTATTCCTTATACAAACATTTTAGTAAAGCATGATTAATTTGTATACATATGGATCAGGGTGAATTAATCTCTAGTAGACACAAATTTCTATTTCTTCTATAGAGGCTGTTCCCCTTTTTATGGGACAATCTTCCAGTGTAGTTTCTGTGGGTAGTACTTCATGCTTCCTGTGTGTTTCACTTCTTACAGAGACATAGTATCAGGCAGAATTGTCAAAGCCAAGCACTATATGGAAACTTGTTTAAAAGAAAAACTTGATGTCTCCTGTTAAAACACCTTGTCACTTCACAGTTCTGTTGAAAGATTCATTTCACCAGTTCCCATTCAAAGTACCCTTTTTAAATTCTTATAGTAAGAAGAAATTATTATAAATGCTATTATTGGGTGAAATTCACCCCTATGTAGGGAGAGGGCTAGCACCAGGTCTATAAACTATTAAACTCTATCAAATTAGCACTTAAAGTGGGACTTGATGAATAGCACTTGTGCCTACCCCCAGCACCGGAATATAATTCACCCATAATGAAGGGCACAAAAATAGAAACATTGTAATGTACCTGCTGGCACTGTGTTAAACTCCAGTTCATTGTCTGGCCAAAAATGGATTTCATAACCTCAAGCATACAGAAAAACCAAGTAGCATGATTGATCAAAGGGGACTACTCAGGTCAGAATTGCAGGCTTCATATGAGCAGTAGCAGCAGGCTGGTGTCCGATTACAGGCTGCTTGAGAGCTGAAGCAAGAGGGTCTGAAAGCCAGGCACAGACTCACCTCCCTATTGTTAGGGAACCAGCAGAAGCCACAGAAGGAAGGAACAGGCACAAGCCCACAGGCACAAAATTGATGTGGAGGGGTCCTAACAAGGCGAATTTTGTTAACCTTCTACTAGACTGCCCTCTGGGGCTGGGTTAGGAACTGCTGATTTATCTTTTATGTGTGACAGAAAGCAATCATGCTTAGGTACAGGATAGCTGCACCTGTTTTCTGACAGCCACGTAAAGAAATCCTTTGCTACTTCTGAGCTCTTTAGAAACCCGGTTCTCTAGCCATTTTAAAAATGAGGATAAAAATTTAGAGTTAGTAAAACTGCAGCTGTTATTTATCATCATGCAAGGCATATTGTGTCCAGAGTCACGTGTTGGATCTTTCATTCTTAAATCATTTACAAAATAAACTAGTCTCCAGCCACTTGATCCCCACCTGGGATACACAGCTTTCAGAGTTTAGTTCCTCTGTAGGATGCAGTAGGCCAAAATCAGAGATGATTTAAATAGGAGTGTTGGTTCATATTGATGAGAGAGTGTGAGTGAGTGTAAGTTGGTGTAATTTAAATGCCAAATGGGGAGAAGGATGAAAGCAAGAATAACAGGAAAACCAAACAGCAAGAGAATGTAAAAACCAGGCATAAGAGGCTTTCTTAAAATTATCCTCTTAACAGTCCCTTAAAGGTTACTTTCTTTTTACAAGTCTGCACTTATGCCCCAAATTCAGGACTTTACAAACCATACACACTGCATGGAAGTCAATGGAATTCTTACATATAACGTGGGAAAATGTAGCTCTTATGGTGTAAATTACACCTGCATAGAGATAAGTAATTTATGCCATCATTCACACCACCATTGCGTTTGGCCTGCTGTGTTTGTTGCATTCTCTCTCACATTATGGTTAAACTGAGTGTGTAGGAGAAATGTACTGACTGGATTTGTAATCTCTGAATTGATGTACATCAAGCAGAGAAGAAACTATGAAAACCTGAGGGAAGAGAAGTATTGAAAAGACATTGAAAATCCTGGGATATGAGCTCAGTCCTGAAGTTCTTCTCAGGCAAAGTTCCTGTTAAGTTCAATGGAATTTTGTTTGACTAAGAGCTTCAGAATTGTGCCATGACAAGGAATGAAACACGGTAACACAGAATGAGGGAAGTCAAAGATGTTGTGTTTGAATGGAAGTAGGGGGAAATGTAGCCACACAAGAGAGAGACTAGCACAAAGATGCGGGAGGGAGATAGAGCACAGTAGAAGAAAATAAAGATAACACCTGAAGAGGAAGACTAAAAGTTCTTCAAGGATGGGAAATAAGAGAAATAAACAGAATATAAATCAAAGAAAAGGGAGAATACAAAAAAAGCTTTAAAAAAAGAAATGGGCCATAGTGTGAGCCAGTGATCATTTCTGGTCACTTCCTTGATAATTAAGCAAATGTCTAGACTGTTGGGGTTGTATGTGTGGTTATTTTTTTTTTCTCCTTCCACTCTGTATTCCCAGTTGTCTACTGACTATAAACTTCCCATTTTGTGCATTACAAAAATGAGGCAGGAATAGATTTCACCATTGTTGAACAGTATCCTTTACTGGGATGGAAGAAGTTTACCTTTCCCAGCACTTTCCAGACACAGACCTGCTGTGAATGACATCATGGAAAATCACGTCTTGTGTCTTCTACCTATGCCTCTCATAAGGAGCTCACTTTCTTTAAAGCTGGGGGACAGGGAGTAGCTAAGCAATCTGGTTAGCATTTCCCTTTAGTAGCTGAAAAAGTTTTTTTGTTTGGTTGGTTTTTTTTAATATATAAAGTTACTTTTGGGGAAACATGCCACATATTCTGATCTTTCCTCTTCAGTCAGTTACACACTATTAAATATGAAGCTAGAAATGACACACATTTGAAAATCCAGAAATGAAACAGCCTTCCAGTTGCTGTACTGCAGTATACAATGAAGATGTTGTAAATTGATATTGAACTATGTGGTTCCTTGTTTGCTGAGATTTCATAAACTAAAGTACTTTAGTTTCCAATATGCTATTGCTTTGTACAGCTCTAGATTTTAGTACTATGAATCCTCCATTTCTTCGTTAAATCTATTGTGCCACAAAGTTTATCTTTTTTTACATCCTTATGCACTTAGATTTAGCTTCTTTTAGCACACCATCCTTGTGCTATTTGAGTGCTGTTCAGATTTAAAAAATAATAAAATACAAGAGGACAAACATCAGTAAAATGTCCTCTACATTCTGTCCCCAGTTGGACAGTAAGTTATGTGCTTGACATATTTTACATACTGTGTATTACAGAGATGTTAGCAGGTTACACAAAGCTTGTGGACATGCGAGCTGTAGACCTGTAAGTGGTGAGGTTCATGGTCTCCCTTGGATTCTAGGTGAACAAGGTCCAGAGTTTTGGGCCCCTCGCACTCAAATGTCCTATCGCCTGTGCATGTGAGCTTCAATCTTGTTAGACAATTATATATTTCCACAGTAGCCTGTCAAGTGTTTTTAAAGTTCCAGAGACTAAGGCTGACCTTTAGATATTCTGGGCCACAGACACCAAGGATAAGAAAAACGGAAGAGAAGGGAAAGCAGAACAAAAAGTGAGCTGAATTAGCATAACCTAGGTGTAAGGCTATATTCTGACCAGTTTCAGCTTTGCTGAGCTGATGCTTTCAAGTCAGGGTATAAGATGCATGTGTGATCCTCTTGTAAGTGCTCACATAATTTTCATAGATGTTGACTAGGAGAGTTGAATGACTCAAGTGAGTCTTTTAACTGGGGTGGCTCTCCAAGACATGTGCTTCCACTAAAGCACTAGAAGAAACTGGTCTAAGTAAATATTATGCAATACAGGAAGCATACAGAATGTAGATTAGAGGAAGCATATCAGGAGACAGTGATTGTATTTGAACACCAGTATTCATTGCATGTTACAGGCACGTGTACCCAGAGCACCATGATTTAACGCAGCCCATTCAACTCAGGAAATACAATCATTTGTTGGTTGAACTACTGAATTAATGATTTTCTACAGTACTGGGGCTTTCACGTTGCAGCAGCTATATAAATGATCCTCACAGTAGTGAGAAGGGTTAAGTCACTAAGCTAAGTAACTTTCTACCCAGTTTCCAAAGTTCCTAAATGGAACTGTTGGCTCACTGTGGAACCTTCCTACACTGTCATGAGTAATTTTTCTTTGTAATTTGAGTTATTGGTTTATTGCCAGGTATAAATGAGGTTCAAATCGGATCCAGTTTTGCAATCCCCATAACTGAGTAACATTTCAACATGCTTAGGAGTTTCAGAACCTTCCAAGACATCGGAGAAAAAATATTTTTAATTGGCTTTTCATATTGTTCTGAAAATTCTGTGTACAATCTCTTGGGATTGTAAAATTATTAAAGTATAGAAAGAGAGTAAGAGAACCTAACAGAAGCAAATACATAAATATATATATAAATCCCTACTTAGGCACCTAAATAAACTAAGTTAGTGATGAGAATAGAACAGCTCCCTTTAACTTTAGAAGGAGTGCTGGGTGCTCAGAACTTAAAAATCAGACCATTTATGTAAAGTTGTATTTCAAAAAGTGGTTCCTAATGACCAGACATTTAAAGGTATTTGAGCACCTCAGGTTGCTGATAGGTGCCTAGTGGGCTTTAACAAAGTGGGATTTTCTCCCACAAAAGCTCATGGAAAAAAAATTGTTAGTCTTTAAGTGCCACACGAGTCTGCCTTTGTTTTACTAAACTAAAGTAACACAGCTGTCCCTTTGGAACTTAACTGAAATTTGTAAATCCCACTACACACTTATTTGCATCTTTAGATGCTTAAATACCTTTAAAAATTAATGACTTTCATTGAGACTTACACTCTTAAATCACTTAAGCACTTTTGAAAATTCTGCCTTTTTGGTGCCTAAAGATGGATTTAGGAGCCTAAATTAAAGCTTTGGAAATCTTGACCTTAGCACTAGTACCCTTAGGATGCTACTCCTCCCACAGGAATGGGTAGTCATTTTGCCTATGTGGTGTGCCAAACAGAAAAAGTGAGCTTCCCCTCTGCTTTTTACTACTTTAACCCCTTGGTCCTCTAGTTTCTCTGAGAGCTGTGAACTGCAAACAGTGAGTTGAAGCAACATCTTTAGTGCCTGGTGAGGGCCAGTGGGAAAGCACTGGGGTTTCTCTGACTGTGTCTATGCTAGCAAATTAGTTCAAATTAAGGAGCCTTAATTTGAACAAATTTGCTCCCTGTCCACACTAGGTTTTGTTTAGTTTGAACTAAAAATATTTTAGTTAGTTCGAATGGTAAGTTCCCGCTAATTGCTCACTTCAAACTTATTTTGAACTTTAGTTTGAACTAGCACGATGTAGTTATTCTAGTTTGAACTAAATGGCTATGTCCACACATACATTGTTATTTCAAAATAAAGCCTTTATTTCGAAATAAGTTCATTCGAATTAAGAAAATGTTAATTCGAATTAAGGGAAAGCCTGCTATCGAAACGGCTGTTATTTTGAAATAACCGTTTCGAAATAACAGTCATTTTGAAATGAAACAGCTTAAACCCCATTCAAAATGACAGTTCTTATTTCGAAATGACAGAGCCCGTCATTTCGAAATAAGAAAACGTTGTGTGTACCTAATCTTTTTTATTTTGAAATAACCAGTGTTATTTCGAAATAAAAGAGACGTGTGGACATACCCAATAAGTTTGAACTAGTGGTTAGCTAGCATTAGGGGTTTTGTTTTTTTTTTTTTTTAGTTCAAACTAACTTTTAAAAAATTACTTCAAACTAAAATAACCATGCCTAGCTCAAACTAAAGTTAGTTCAAACTAAAAAAAAATGTGGTTAGTTCAAACTAACTTCAAACTGCTTAGTTTGGACTAAGCAAGTCCAAACTAAACAGTTAGATGTAGACATAGCCTCTTAGATGAAGTTATCATTGTTTCTGCTGGGAGATCAGAGTACCAGCTGTTCTTAAGGAAACACTTGAAATTCTACTCACTAGTGAGTCTATGTACTTTGATGTATTTCAGCACTTCCTCACAAAAAAATCAATCTTCTCATTAGAACTGATCAAAACTTTCCATTGGGACATTTTTTTCCATTGGAAAATGCCATTTCATCAAAACTGAAACTTTCTACAGGGATGTGTTTTATTTTTTGAGAAAATTTCATTTGGAAATCTGACTGAAACTAAGTGAATGGAACTTTTTTGACTATCCAAAATGAAAGTTTTTTTAAATTTCGTTTTGTGAGATATTGTGACACTGGGGCAGGGGTTGTTCTGATTTGCTTTTTTCTTCCCTTTTTCTTCTTCAGACATGTACAGGCTTAATAGCTCTCTTCAAGGGAGTACCAACACCCTCCATATTCATAGTTATTGCTGTCTTCCCCTGATTAAGCCTCCTGATTTACTCAACAGTATAATACTGCTCCTGTATCAGCTATGAGGAAGAAGTCCAGTAGCTAAATATACAACCTCCACAAAGTTCCCAACTTTTGTCAGCTTTGGGAGTAAAACATGGAAAAATTTTCAAATGCCTAAGTGACTTAGGCCCCTACGTTCATTTTCAGAAGTGACTTGGGTAGTTAGAAGTGAATGTCAATAGGAATTAGGCCTGTAAGTCACTTAAGTGTTTTTGAAAATTTCACTTGTAATCTTTAAGCTTGGGACATGAAATCAGAATTTCCATATTGACTTTGTTAAGCCAGCCAATTTAAAGGCATTCAGATTCAGGGAATTATGCCACATTGTTAGTTAATCTGACTTTTTTTTTTTTTTGCTAAGCCATTACCTGAAGTACCACTTTAAGGGAGGAATATATATGGGACTGACGGAAAATGTGATACTATGGTAGGATCTAAGAGGCAACATATGAAATAGCAAAATTACCCTTCGGGTTTCTTCTCCTTCTTCCCACTTTTTCTCCCAGTATTTTGGAGACTTCAGCAAAATACAATTATAATTGAATCCTATCTGTCCACACACACAATTGAACGGAAATCAGAGTTTTCCAAATTATGGGTCTGCCCTGCTAAAGTCTGCTGCAGATTCCTACATGCAGTGTAGGGTGGATTTTCAAAGCAAATTGTTATCATAGTGAAGCTCAGATAATGATTCTCTTCCCCACCTAGTGTTTCTGGAGATCTTTTTTATGGCCCTTTGACACACCTGTTGAAAATGCCTGGCTCATGGATGTGATTATACTGTACAGGAATTTTAAAGATACTGAGTATTTGAAGAGATGTTGAGTCACTTGCAGAGTATTTGAAGAAAGAGATGTTGTCATTTAAGAAGAACTGATCTGCCTTGTAACTTTATTCAGAATTTCACAATCCTCACTAAACTGGCAGATCAGTGCCAAAGGCAACAAAACAGCAGGAACCCAGTGAGAATGTGCCAGAGTTCACAGAACAATTGCTTCAGGCTTCACTTTGCTGACTTTTAATCTATCTGGATCATCAGTGGTTCTGCGCTGGAGAATCACACAATGGTTCTGCTGTGGAGCATCACACAGTGAGACTTAATCAGGTCTCACCTTGCTGTTCTGCAAGCTAGATTACATGAAGTAAATGTTGTGCATGACTTCACAACAGGCTGTAGTGCACACATTCATTCAGAATCAGCCTTTTATAAGTGTGGGCAAGCAATCCCTATCTTGGAGGATCCACTTTTCTTGGTAGTGAATATAGAAACAGAGCATTAATCAATCTATCCCCTCCCCCTTACACACACTTAAAAAATGTGTAGGTGGGCTTTGTAAAGAAAGGCCTCTTCAGGCTAGCCCTTTGGAACTTAGATTTCCGGTAGTATTCATTGTGATCGTGTTTTGTTGTTGCTTCTTTTTCTTACATTTTAAATTTCACCTTTCTTCACATCAACATAGTTGTCAAGTTAATGGAACGTCTTACTCTCTTTTGACCACTAATATATGTCTATATTATGATGAGTAATAACAAGGAATACTGTAAAGAGGTTCCAAAGGGGTAGCCATGTTAGTCTAGTTCAGTAAAACAAACAGAGTCCTGTGCCACGAAAGCTTATGCGATACTATAAAGAAGTAACTGGCATTTCAGGCTCCAGGCCTGCAGTGAGCTGAGCAGGAGAGCACATGCACCTGTGAGAAAGCACATAGTAGGGTTGGAGCCATATTCTGATAACTGTTAGAGAATGTGAACTTTTTACAGTTGCATACTTTTAATCTTAACTGTATTTGTGGTATAATAATAAAGTCACTTCTAGATTCTTGTGTATGATCATATTACCATAGTATCTGAGAGGATCATAATCTTTATCCTGCTGAGTTAGGGAAATGTTACTGTACCCATTTTACACAAGCATGCTGGGTCCCAATGTTCTAGCACTTAAAAATATATTCTGGAATTTCAGTTGCAGAGCCAAAAATAGGTTGTGAAACCCTCATTCTCTCATGACCTTTCCATTCCTGTGACTCTCACAGTCCTCACAGGAATGAACAAAGACAGGGATGTAAGAACCATGCAATGAAACCTAGGACACAGACCTCAACATCCCTTTTAAAATTGACAAGGGCAGAGGGTGCTGTGGAAGGGCACCATGCCTGTTGCACAGGTAAGTGCTACACTAGCAGAATATTTTGGACCCCTCAGTTTACAGAGTGAGAAGGGTTGGGCAGTTCTTATCTTTTTCCAACTGTTTTACCCTTCACCCCTTAAAAGTTCAGTCCTGTATAAAAATACACTTTTTTTCTGGTTCCAAAGGGGCAGCCTTGTTAGTCTAGGTCAGTAAAACAAACAAGGAGTCCTGTGGCACTTAAAAGACTAACACATTTATTTATTGCATGAGCTTTTATGGGAGAAAATCCCACTTCATCAGTTCTGCTTTAATGGTTCTGTTGTTAGGTCTGTAGATGCTGGCAAGTTTCTGCTTAAGTTTGGGGGACTGTCTGCAAGCAAGGAGAGGTCTGACTCTGAAGGCCTGAGAGAGCAAGGGACCATCCTGCAGCATAGGCTGCAAATTCCTGATGATGAGCTACAGAGGTCCAACCCAGGGGCCAGGGGCCACGGGCAGTGACCAGTGGCACTCCACTGTTCTCTCTCCTGGGCCCCTCCCACAGTAGTTCACTTTGGTGTACCTATCTGACTGTGTCAATCTGTTTCTTCACTTCTGCAGGTGAATGCTGTACTTTTAAGAATGCTTGATAAAGATCCTGAAGGTGCCTGTCTCTATCTGAGAGATCAGAGCAAATGTGGTTAAATCTTAGGGCATGGCTGTAGACAATGGATTGTATGGTGTGTTTTGGATGAAAGCTTGAGGGATATAGGTAACTGTACCGATCAGTATGTTTTCAGTATAGCGTGTTGCTAATGTGTCCATCCCTAACTTGTGCTGTCATGTCCAGAAACTGTATCTTTTGTGTGGAGTGTTCCTGGCTAAGTTTAACTGTAGAGCGGAAATTGTTGAAATCTCTGAAATCAGGACATTCTAAAATCAGTGGGTGAGCATTTCAATCTTCTCAGTCATGGCACTGACGATTTACTAATTGCAGTGCTCAGACAGATGAATACCAGATAAAGGCTTCAAAGAGAAGCTGCAGAGCTCGAATTTATTTGCAAATTTGACTGAATCACTTCAGGGCTTAATAGGGACTTTGGATTTTTCTCTCATTACAACAGGTGATTTGACCTCATCTTCCTCTCTATGCTGTCCCCCAGTGTTTGAATCTTAAGATCTGCTTTGATTTGCAGTTACAGTGTGACCTAATCCCATGACTTACACTCTCCTGCATTTATTTCCTGTCATTTCTGTAAATTCCCCCCATCTTCAGAGCATCTCACAAAGTGGGATTTTCTCCCAGGAAAGTTCATGCAATAAATAAATCACTTAGTCTTTAAGTGCCACAGGACTCCTTGGTTGGCTGGTTGCTTGGTTGCTTTGTTTTTCTGGCAGACTTTAAGTCACTGCCATGACTTAATGGAGAACTGTAATATCAAGAAATGAAAGATCTTGCCCTCGGAGAGAATCTATACACATGCTGCAGATTTCTGAAATTTTTCTCTTTCCTGTTAAATTATTGAACATTTTCACAGGACAAGCTTCACTGGTTTGATTTATTCTCATGCTCACAGTGTTTTGCAAGAGAAAATAAGAAAGGAATAATAGACAAGTACAGCATGAAGCTTGTTTTTGATCTCCAGACAGTCTATGTGTGTTTACTCTCAGATCACTTTCCATGTAATTGGGTCCTTCAGTGTCATCCTTTTAGTCAAGGACCCAGAAGAGAAGGAAGAGGTACAAGTCACAAGGCTAGTTAGCTTCTAAAGGGCTTCAGGGAAGCAATTCATAGGAGAACGTTGCTCACAGTTTGAGATCATCAGCAAAATGGAGATTAGATATCCTTTTAAAATAGGTTTTATGAGAACTTGTCAGTTTTAGAGGATTTATCATCGGTCTCTATGGGTATGTCTACTACATGTGGAGCAGGAATTAAAGAAGGTATGCTTGCATTCTCAGCTAGAGAAGACATACTTGCATAAGCCCTCATCAAGGTAACCCACTAAAAAGAGAGCAGTTGCAACAGCTGGGGTCGGGGGAGGGGGGTGGCGGGGACTAGCATGCTTTTACATTCCCTTCTGTCTTGTGGTCCCATGGTATTACCTGATTCTCACATGAAATGCCATCAGCATCACCTTCTAAAATGAGAAATAAATTCAGTTCTACCACAGAGCTGATAAATCACCATATGAATCCATGTGGAGTAAGAAGCTTGTTTCATAACATGCATGGGAAACTCGTTCCTAAGTGCTCTTGAATTCTGTGTGGTTATCCAAAGATTGCTCAGAAGCAGTGAGAGCTGTTCAATGTTTTCCCTATTGTTTTTCACAGCACTTCTAGTAGCCTCAACTCTGCCAACTAGTAAATAGTCTATTTTTCTTTTCTTCGGGCCTTTTTTCCTCTCTTGAAGAATTGCCTATCATAGCTAGCACCAGTTTGACTCCTATTAATAGTAGCCATGGAGTAGTTATAGTGCCTACAACTCATTTGTGATTCCTTGTGCTTTTAATCATTGCGTCATATGAAGATTGCTCAGAACGATGTTAGATGGCATGCTGGTTAACAGACCACCTCTGGTAATGCATTAGCACTACCACCAGTGAAGTTGAACATGTGTGTGCCTGAAAGGGCAGCAGACCTTTCTATAACAATTCTATATTTCCTGAGTAAGCAAGGCATAGGATAGCTGTGCCACAATGGAGCCAGTGACCCTGTCCCTCCCCTTTCCTTTCTCCGAACTCTGGTGTTATGGATTTTGGGCATTCAGTATGTACTGATCCTTAGCTGCATTTCCCATATCTGGCCCCCATCCAGTCCACAACGTAACCATACTGATTCCTCTGCATTATGGAACCTTTGCAGCTACAGGTAAGAAGGACTTTCCCCAATAGAAAACAAAATAAGATATTTTTCAGGACATTTTCCACCCCATTATTATAATATTCCCACTTCATTATCCATTACTATTATGGAATAATTGCTTTGAAAACAAAACAGCACTTTAACTTTCATGTAATGATGAAGACCCAACCTCCATAAATAATAATGAACCTATCCTTGTTAAAAAGAAAACAAAGACAACCTTTTTCAGTCAAATAAACTTTAATTCAGTTTGGAGTTTATTATACAGTTTGTATAACAATTTAATAATCTGCTATTTTGTACAAGAAAGTCATTTCTGATTCTTCTTTTTAATATATAGGCCTGTAACAATTTAGTAACAAAATCATGTTGACATATTTAAACTGAAGTGCTATACATATATATATATAGAGAGAGAGAGAGAGAGAGTATAATTTAAGACTAAATAAGATTTTTTGGGTGTGGCACCCCAATCATGTGGTACAGACTAAAGTCAAAGTTTTTCTCACCTTCTTGTGGTAAACATGATTTGTCCCTTTGTTTATTATTTCTTTTTTATGTTCTCTAGCTGCTACTAGCCTCAAGAGCAGGGCAGCAACTGTGTCTTCAGAGCATCTGAAGCAGTGGGATTTTCTCCCATGAAAGATCATATGATAAGTAAATTTGTTAGTCTTTAAGTGCCTCAGGACTCCTTGCTTGTTTTGCTGAACTAGACTAATATGGCTACCCCTTTGGAATATGTCTTTTATGTAGTTTTGAGAGCTGGCTGACAGAGGGAGCCCTAAGGCTATGTCTACACTGACAGCAGCGAAGTCACCGCCATCAAATAGACCTTTCTGGATCGACTTAGCGGTCACCTAAGACATGCTAAGTCAATCTGGAAATCAACTTAGTAAATGCAGCTCCCTTCCTGCATAGTTTACATAACTCCCATTGACTGCTACTGAAATTTCCCAGCAGTGTTGACATTTCTAAAAATGACTTTGAGTTCTCTGTCCTGCTCCTTCATGAAACTTAGAGATAGAAAATGGCACAAACGATGTGGCCATCCTCTGCTCTCATGTAAAGGGAAAAATTAAATGGTTCCCAATTAACAATAATCTGAGCCTGGTTCAGTTGACCATTTTAAGAATTGGTCCAGTCAAACTGGTTCAAACAGTTAACGTAGGTCATTTAAATCATTTTAATCCTTGCTTATATTGATTTTAGGTTTTCAGTAACTTACAGCTTAAGCACATTTAAGAGAGTCTACATTAAAGGTCTGCACTAATTTGCTTGTATTTATAGGGTTTTTTAAACTGATTTAATTAAGTCAATAAATCCTTTTTAGTGCAGAAAAGGTCTCAGTGACTGGCCTTCCTCTGCTGTTTTCATGGCTTGATTCAGTCAGTGGAAAGATGATTTTAGATCATGCCCATGCTTATCAACTTAGCAACAGTAGGGATGTTGAGATTGTTCTGGTTTCAGTATAGCATCACATGCAGTAGTTACCACTAAAGAGTCCTCATTTACCCAGTTATCCCATGTGAGTTATTTGCTAATGCTTGGAACAAGGATTGGTCAGCCACTTGCAACCAGTTCCAGTATTCTAAAAGTCTTTCATAATACATTGTGCTCATTCCCGGGGGGACAATTACTATGGAGCACAAATAGGAGGAAGTACAAAGGTGTAGGGCACATAAGAGGTTCTGACCAAATTTCAGGTTATATTATGCAAAAGCTGAGAATCCAGATCTGGGAGTTTGGAGCTGTGGTAAAGATCAAAATGCAAGACTGAAAAGGAAACAGTAAGAAAAAAGGTAACAGAAATTAAAAGCAACAAAGCACTTTAAGAAATGGTGATGAGCCAAAATTGCAAACTCTGGATCTGAACTGTTAACATCCCAAAACTGGAATGGGAGGCAGTTCCTCATCCAGGGCTTTGGTTCAGGCTATGCTACTGAAGAATATAACTTGAAGATAAAAACTATGACTGCATTACTGAAATTCTTCAACTGATAAACTACTGTAACATGTTAAATAGGAAAGACAACTCATCAAAGAAATAGGGAAAGCAACAAGTAAGCTTTCAGCCCATCATTGGTCACAGTCATGATATTTGGAGTTGTCAGAAAGGTTTGCTATTTTAAATGGGGACATAAACTTGTATATTGGTGTGCAGTCTCTTTTATAAAGGTTTCTCTAAGCAAAAAGAATTTTCTAAGAGCCTTTCTGTGAAACCAGGTAAATTTATTTTTATGTTTCAGTAAAGCAGAATTTCAGTTTCTTGTCCTCTGAAAAGGTGACAATTTGCTGATGATACAAACTTTTTAAGATAGTTAAATCCTATGTTCCCTCTAAACTGTACGCATGTGCGCACGCACACAGGTAATGAAACCTGTGCACACAACAAGATAAAGCATGCACAAAGGAATTCAACAGTGCTAATATTTTTAAATTACTTTAAGAAGGCATTTTCAAGTAGCATATTTCAAATAAGTTTTGTAATTTATAAAGTCATTTCCATCACCATATAAAAATAAAATTTAGATATTATATGCATCATACACACTTGCTTCATTGTGCTCACAAGTCTGACCACACTCACAGGAGTGCACACAAATTTGGACACTGGTTCCGAAAATTTGCACAGAAGAATTTTTGTGTGCACACAGCCTATTAAAAATTAGAGGGAACATTGATTAAATCCAAAGAAGATAGTGAAGAGTTACAAATGGATCTCTCAAAACAGGATGACTAAGTAATAAAATTGCAGATAAAATACAATGTTGATAAACGCAAAGTAATGCACATTGGAACACACAATCCCAACTATTCTGATGAAATGATTGGGTCTAAATTAACTGTTCCCACTCAAGAATGAGATTTTGCAGTCATTGTGGATAGTCCTCTAAAAACATTCATTCAGTGTGCAGTGGCAGTCAAAAAAGCTAACAGAAGGTTGGGAATCATTAGGAAGTGGATAAATCAGACAGAAAATGTCATATTGCCTCTTTATAAATCCATGGTATGCTCACATCTTGAATACTATGTGAAGATCTGGTTGCATCATCTCAAAAGATATATTGAAATTTGAAAGGGAACAAAAAAGGGCTCAGAAATTATCAGGGATAGGGAAAAGCTTCCATAGGAGGAGAGATTAATAAAATTTACCTTTTTCAGGCTGGAAAAAAGATGACTAGGGAGAGAGAGGAATGATAGAGGGGTCTATAAAATCATGAGTATCAATAAAGTAAATAGGGAAGTGTTATTTACTCCCTTTCAACACAGGAGGTCACCAAATGAAATTAATAGGCAGTAGGTTTAAAACAAACAAAAGAAAACTTTTCTTCACACAACACATGGACACCTGTGGAACTCTTTGCCAAAGGATATTGTGAAAGCCAAGACTGTAAGAGGGCTCAGAAAAGAACTAGGTAAATTCCTGAAAGATAAGTGCATCAGTGGCTATTTGCTAGAATAGGCAGGAATATCTGGCTGTCACAGACTGGGAGTGACAAACAGGATGGATTACAAAACATTTACCTGTTCCATTCATTCTCTCTGAAGTACCTGGCATTGACCATTTTCAGAAGACAGGACGCTGGGCTAGATGAACCACCAGTCTGATCCAGTTTGGCCATTATGATGTTCTATGTACAGATACATGGTCCTATTTTTTTTCATTGTAATACAGGGTTACAAAGTTAGGAACAAATATTTCATATTCTGATATTTTAAAGTTACATTATATGGGTCAGCTAAAGACACCCTCTACAGATTCTATATTGTAAAAGTCAAAGAGAGCTGTTACGCCGAGCTTCAAGGAATGTATAAGCCAGCAGGCAGATTCACGAACTCCAGAATTCCAAATAAATCTAATGTCAGATGCTTTGAAGAAGGGGAATTTACAGGAAAAAAAATCCATAATCCTTATTTAACCCTGAAACAACACTCTCAATTGTGCATGTTTGACAGTGTTTCAGAGCTAAATAAGTACTACAGTTTTTTGATCATTTCAACAGGTGATTTGACTTCATCTTCCTCTATGTAAGTGATTCCCAACTGTGGGGGTCCCCAGACACGATGCAGGGAGTCCGTGGAGCCTCTCCCTACTGGGGCCAGATCTAGCTACAGCCTTGATGCTCCCCGCCAGGGCTGCCTTTCCCCTCCCGTGCCCATACCCTGGAAGGGGGATGGGGCCGTGGCAGCTCCCTGGCAGGAGCAAAGACAGGGGGCCATAGCTGCCGTGGCTTGGCTCTCCAGCGGCTCGGGCAATGGTGGTGGCAGTGCTGCTCACCAGTTGTCCCAGTGGTGCTGGCCAGATTACATAATCAGCAAGGGGGGGCTGCAAAGATTTTTTTGTTGTTGTTAAAAAGGGGTCCTCTGCCTGAAAAAGGTTGGGAATCACTGCATCTATATGCTCTTCCCTGGTATTTGAATCTGAACTGTTGCATTGATTTACTGTAACAATTTGACCTGATCCTATAACTTACACTTCCTTGTGTTTATTTTCCTCCCATTCCGTAAATTCCCCATCTTCAAAGTGTCTGAAATGGGATTTTCTCCCACAAAAGCTCAAGTGATACATAAATTTGTTAGTGTTTAAAAGTGCCACAGGACTACTTGTTTGATTCACTGAACTAGACTAAGTTACCCATGGACTTGTCAACATGCGAGGAAATAAATCAATAAAGTCTCATTCCACATCCTTGTCTTCAAGATTCATTTTGTTTATAAACAGAATATGTCAAAGACTCAAAAGAACACACAATGCATGATGAGAAAGACTTGTCATGTGCTCTTCAGCTGGAAAAGATGAGAATACATCTTTCCCCCTAGCTAATCCTTCCTGGATCCCTCCTGTTAGGGCCCCTCTGGCCTTGGGTTTATACCATCTAAGAGGTAGAAAGCCTTATATCAGGCTTCCTGTAAGTCACATACCTTACTCCCAGTTCTAAAGGGCTCAAAGGCAGAGCCGGCTATAGCGATGAGCCACTGTGGCACCGGCTCAGGGTGCCGCAGCTTAGGGGTACTTCTGTGCTGAGGCAGGGCAGGCCACCCAGAAGATGTACACTGGAATGCATAAGATCACTTCAAGGCACAGTGCCTTTTTACCATTTGTACCTATCTCAGCAGAATAGCGTCAGCAGATGATTCTCTTAATTTCCCACAGCTGACATTTCAGTGGGAACATACCCTATAAATATTAATTTTATGACAACACAGTCAAACTCTCACATAAAGTCCTATCTGCTTCTTTGTTAGCATGAGTATTGAGTTTGAAGACCATTTATATCAAATTGTAAAATAAGATGCCATTAACCCATTTTTTAAGTTGACATCACCACATTGATAAGATTCATAGATTATTAAGACCAGAAGGTACCATTGTGATAATCTTATCTGACCTGCTGCATAACACATGCTACAGAATTTCTCTGTATTAAATCATCTTCCAAGTCTATTAGCTGAACAAGGGCACACCTTTTAGAAAAACAGCTAATCTTGATTTTGTAATGTCCAGTGATGGAGAATGTACCATGACACATGGAAAGTTGTCCTGGTGACTGCTTGTTTTCCTCACTGTTAAAAAGTTGCTATTCTGAATTTGCCTAGTTTTTAAATATCAATCAATCTGCCTTCAACTTTCAGGTAATTGCTATACCTTTCTTTGTGAAATTTGACGTGGCCTCTGTTATAGAATTTCTGTTTCCTGTGTAAGTAATTACAAGTTGTGATCAAATCACCTCTTAACCTTCTCTTTGGTATGCTAAATAGATGGAAGCCCTTGAATGTCTCACAGTAAGGCACGCTTTCCAATCCTTTAATCATTCTCATGGCTTTTCTCTGAACCCTTTCCAATTTATCAACATCCTACTTACAGTGTGAACACCAGAACTGGACACAGAATTACAATAGCAGTTGCCCTGGTGCCAAATACAGAAATAAAATAATTTCTTATTTATTCATTTGGAGATTGTATTGGACCTTTTGGCAGGGCTGTTGCTGGCCTGAAAAATATGTTGGACTCCAGCCCTGGGCCCAATCCAGGAGCTGGACTGGGCTCCTCCCACCAGATCTGCCCTTTGCTGGTGCTGGCTAGCAGCAAGTGACCCCGCGCTGGATCCGGCACCTGTTGCTGCAGCTGCCAGCCAGCAGCAGGCAACCCAGGCCCTGGATCCAGCCCCAGCCGCTGCTGGCCAGGGGCAGATGGCCCCAGCCCGGATCCAGCCCCAGCTGCTGCCACTTACATTGTTTGTCCTTTCTGTTTGGCCATTTTGGTTATAGCTACACTGGAGGGGCCCTTGGAAGTCAACTTTGTCGACCTTGTTAAGTCAACTTCAGGGTATGTCTGCACTGGACATAGTGCAGACATACCCAAGGCCGCCCCACCTCCTGCCCTCTCCCCAGCTGGCCCTGGGGGCCTGATCCAGCCCCAGCTGCCGTCAGGAAGGATTTGGGAGCCAGATTTGACTCCCACCCCCTCAGAGCAGGCAGCAGGGTCTGGAAGCCAGCTTCCATCACCAGCAGAAAGGGGCTGGGAGCCCAATCTGGCGCCCAGCCCCTCACGGCAGGCAGTGGGGGCCAGGAGTCAACTCCTGTCACTTATGGAGAGGGGCTGGGAGACCAGTCTGGTGCCCAGCTCCTTGCAGCAGGCAGCTGGGAGCCCAGTCTGGCTCCCATCCCCTTGCAGGAAGTGGTGGGGCAGATCCCAGCCTCTGCCAACCGTGGCAATGGGCTGGGAGCCTGATCCAGCTCTGAGCCCCTTGCAGCACAGCAGGAGCCAGATTGGGCCCCCAAGGGCAGGAGTTAAATGCTTAAATCGACTTTCAGGGCAGGAGTTATTAAGCCAACATAAGCAAGTGCTTAAGTTGACTTAATAAATTCTAAATATAGCCTGGGAGTTGCTTAAGTCGACTTAAGGCAGATTAAGTTGACTTAAGCCTCCAGTGTAGACATAGCCATTATCTGCAGTGTGGCTTTTTTGGCCTGTAATGTGTCTTTACAGGAGATACCAAGATTATTGTTGTCAACGTGTCAATTCATGTCACACAGTGATCACTCAGAGATGCCATCATTTTTTTTCTTGTATTTAGGATAGGACTGTACTTGGTTAATATTAAAATGCACATCTACTATTTCTGTGGCATTTGCAGTGTCTAAAGAGTGTCTGTTGCTACAGTTAGGCTTTCTTCTTCTTGATGGAAGCTCATAATAACTTGGGCAATGTATTTTTATAGATACATTTTAAAATAAATGTTTTCCACAAATCTTATTTATTTTGCATAAGAAAGCAGGGACCAAAATCTTTGTGTTTTGCAAATGTTTTTGTGGTAAAGGAATTCAGATCAATTTTTAAAAATCTCCCCATAGAAGTAATCAGTTCTTTCTAACACAGATCAAATATTTTGCATAATTTTCAACAAGTAGATAAAAAAGAAATTTTAAGAAAGGCTCACAAACATTATTGCCTTGATGCCAGTGTTTGGTAAATTAGTCCTTTTGGAATTTTAAAACATTCCTGCTGGAAGTCTGGAAAGTTCAATGGGCAGATTGTACTTTTGTAGCAGAACTATGTTTAACATTGCACAGTTTAGACTCCATACTGTAATGTGTGTGGCACTATTGCATCTGCATCTTCCGTGGAAAACAGAAGCTCTGCATTTTGAAAAGGATTGTACAATACACTGAGAGCTGATGAGGGTATTTGTAGGCAGACAAGCATCCGTCCCCTGCTTGTTCCTGTATGGCGACAGCAGAAGACAATGGCAAACATCCTGTAGCCTCACCTGGTTTACCCTTTGTTCACTTCATCTTCTGATTTTATTGTTAATCAGGAAGCCTTCTGCACTGTGTTTGCTTGTGTGCCAGACTTTCTTACACACAACACAAAAACAAACTGTTTTGGATGCATTTCACTAACATTACACAAATGAATGCTCCTAATATTGATCTTTCTGTATTCAAATTAGTGAACTAGGTCAAGTGTGAGTATGGCTCAGTTAGTAGCATTCTCCAAGTCTGAAACAGACTGCTGTATGTTCAAGTTCACCAGTAGGACTTGAGCTGTGTATTACAGGACAGTGCTGTACTTTTTAAACTACAGTTGTGCAAAATGTTGTAATTGAAACACAGTCCTATTTGAGCAAAGCCTTAGGTTCATGAGTCACTGTGTGTGGAAACCTTGGGCCATGAATTGCTTAAACTACCTGGAATCTTGTGAAAAGGTCCCATTGCTCCCTTTGTCAGAACTACCTACTTTATCACTTGATCTCAGTAGTAGTCAGAGGTCATTTCTGGACTTCTCTGGAAGGAAGGAGAGGTGGGGGAAGGGGAGGCAAAGGAGGGAACTCCTGAGAGGACATGCCCCCTAGGTGGAATGGGACTAAAAAATCTACAGGAGCTGGCATCACTTCTATGTTGCAAACCAATTCGTAGGATTCAAAGTTTGAACCCCTCCCTGAACTGAACAGTGCAGCATCTTCAAGGTTCTGCTTTAAATGAAAATGCCTGTACTATCTGAATCTCTGGATGAAAATGGAAGTCTGTGGTATCTGTCACTCCAGGGTCGCCATACTTTATTGCTTCTTCACACTAAGCTAATTACACACATAAGGGGTTCCTTGCATCCCTCCAAATTTCCAGCTCCTTCCCCCACAACTCCCTGTGCCACCCTCCCATCTCATATTTATTGCAGCAACTTATGCAATACCACCCCTCCCTTATTTTCCCCTATGCCATGGATATACTAGGGGTTCTGTTCTTCAATGTCAGAGATGGCATACGCCCATTCCCTTTTTGCTGTGCAAGGCTCCGTCATTGTCCCCCATGCCAGGGGCTCTCTGTGTGCCCCATTCACCTGCCATTCTTATTTCTTCTCTTTTTGACTGGGAGAACTCACTCCAGAAATGAGCATAGATAAGGGATTTGCTTGGTTGGTTGGTGTTTTTTTTTGTTTTTGTTTTTTTGTTTGTTTTTTGGTTTGTTTTTTGGTTTTTTTGTGTGGCTTTTTTTTTTTTGTTTCTGTTTTAGTGAACTGAAAGCACTCACCAGAGAAATGTATTTGAGCAGACTTTCACCTGAAAGACCCAGCTCTCTATTCCCATCATTGATAGATGTCATCAGGCAAATGCAGGGACCGATTGATGCAGTTCAGAGCAAAATATAAGTAGGCAGCAACTCTAATCCCAACAAGCTATGAATATATTCTGTTCTTATCAGGCTGTTCATACAAAGCTTGTGTTTGGCAGGGTCTTAAGTGCACAGGTGGTCAAAGGTATTGAATTCTTCTCTTCCCTCCAATTAAAAAAGTCACCAATTATCCACTAGGAAAGACTGGCATGAGGGTATTTTTTACAAACCCATGTTTCTGTGTATTTTAATCCCAGGATATGAGAGGGAAAAGATCTCTAAAAATGAAGGTTTTTTTTTCTTTTGTAACAGTTTTATTCTCTGACACTGCCAAATTCACATACCAATCCAAAACTCTTTTTTCCTAGCTTAGATGTTTATATTTGGCCTACTCCAGTTATTGTTCTCACTAAATCTTTCATATGTAACAAAAATAGTTTTGCTAGAAATGTACTTTGCAAGCCTGCACAGTCTAGTTGCATTCAAAAAGCACTCACACTTCAATACATTTTTTCATGTGGTGAAAAAGTCTTCGTGACTTTCTGGAGTCCTTTGTACAACAGTTAATGACCAAGTAAATTTTTAAATGCTTATTGGGAATTGTGTGTAAACATGCAGTTCAATCAAAGATGTCAGCAGAAAACGTTTTATACATCTAATAATTTTCTTTGTTGCTATAGTATGAAGTAATTCGTCCAGTTCTCAAGGAATTCATGTTGGTATTCTCTGACTTCTCTTTTGTGCTCCAGAAAGCTTAAAAATGTGAATTACTGTTTGCTATGCACAGTGTTTGTCACATGAACTTTGGGGAAGTGGGAACAGTTAAAAAACTTAATATTCCCTTACGGTATGATTCTAGGAAGCACAGAGGATGCCCAACACTTCACTGAAGCTCATGACTTACCAGGATCAGACCCAATTTTATTACTCTCAAGACATGTAGTACATCAGTCTGCAAAGTGGTTAGCAGGCTGGCAAGTGGAGTTGAGTGAGATCTTTGTGGGAGAAGCACGGGAACAGAGAGAACTCGATGAGATCTTCTGGTTGCAGAACCCAAAAACAACATTAAAAAAAATAAGGCAAAACAGTCTTGAAAGAGGAGCAATTTTAGAATCCTTTTTAACAAAGAGGTCTATAAATTACTGTGTTGCCTTCTGTATCTGGCTGTATATTAACAGGATTTGTGCATATAGCTCCAGCACATGGCATTAGAAAAGAAATAAACACAAAATACTGGACAGTTCTTAGTTGATCAATATGATCTGTATCCTATGTATATTGAAGAATATGGTAAAGTTCCACTGGTTTTAATGGTGTAGGATCAGGGTCTGTGTCAACAGTCACTGGTAATACCCCCCCCCCAAAAAAAAAACAACCTCTTCCTTTTTCATGAACTTGGATCTGCATCACTAATATATAGAAATGCCTAAATGCAAATGGATGATGCCTGCCACTGACCCACACTCATGTAAAAAGAAAACAGAGGGACAGCTGTACTATCTGCAACTTTTAAGTACGCTGCCAAAAGACTGCTTTAAAAAATGAAGATTTTGCAGCTGGGGCATATGTTTAGACTTATTTTGAATAGTGGAAGATTATATCCCTTAATTAAAGATAAGAACGCAATCATTTTGTATGATATAAGAAGTTGTGGCAGCCTTAATAACAAGGGAACTTACTACAACTATGGAAAATGATGGAAATATTTTAAAAAATTAAGCATAATAGACTCAGACTTTAAGGTCAAAAGGGACCAATATGATCATCTAGTCTGACCTCCTGCACAACACAGGCTTCAAAACCTCACCCACCCCCTCCTGCAATAAACCTAACCTATGACTAGGTTATTGAAGTCCTCAAATTGTGATCTGAAGACTGTAAGCCTATAGTACATTGCAATGTGGGTGGAGATTTGAATTTTTTGCTTTTGAAAAACGCAAATTTCATGATAACTTTGAATTAAATGAAAAACTTGGAGAGTGGTCTCTAATTTTTTCATGAAATATGCATATTGGTTTTTGACCAGCTCTAACTTGGTTCCAACATGTGATATAAAACCCAAGACACATATTTTTTGGCTCAGGACAATATCTGACCCATCATTTAGCTATACTTTCCCATGTTTTGTGTTAGTGAATTGTACTTCTGTCTGTGGCATTCCACCTAACTTGGGCTAAACTGAGAACCAAATCTAACCTCTGCTAAATTCCCCATCTTCAGCCATCTGATGAAGTGGGATTTTCTCCCACAAAAGCTCATGAAATAAATCAGTTAGTTAGACTTCAAAAATGCCACAGGACTCCTTGTTTGTTTAACCTCTATTAGTTTCCTATACTAATCACAATTATCTATAATCACCACTGTTGTAGCTCTGTGTAATCTATTGCAGCATATTGGTCTTCTTCCTCTGTCTCTCATTTTGGTGCTCAAGTGTTAGTATTACTGTATCTCTCATCTCTGTCACTTTATACAATGATTGAGAAGCCTGTGCAGAAAGCAAGACTTGAGCATCATAGGAAGGATACAGTTTATGTTGTCATGTGTCTACAAGCAGAATTTGCTAGTTTACACTTGAATCCACCAAGAGCAGCAGTTTCCTCAGAGAGCTGCTCTTATTTCTTCTGAGCCATAGAAGTCGATGTGCCCAGAAGATTGCCAGCAGAGAGGAAATTGCCAAAAACTTCAGGCCACGTTTTGAAAATATAGGCCAATTATCCTAAATAAAGAAAAAATCCAGAACCAAGTCCAGCGGCCAACTCCTGCTGTCTTGCCAAAGACCAGCTCCTTTAGGCTGCCTGAAAAGCTTCAAAAAGAGGAGCCCATGCAGGCTCAAGGCCTTGTGTGGGGCTCTTCTGCTGGATGCTGATTTGACATTGCTGTGCTCTGTGTGTGATTTTCCTTTTTTAAATGGAAAACTGGAAAACCTGAGGTCTCTCTGGACCAGAATGAAATGAAAGGGTCAGATTCTGATTTCCTTTGCACCAATTCAACTGAGATCTGAATCTGCACTCAGGAAGCAAACAGAGAAATTCAAAACTAAAGCTAGCTATTACTTTTGGCCTAGCTCCAAGAAAAAGTGGAAATATTTATACTGTTGTATGTGAGTTCACTGTATGTCTACACAATGTGGATATGCTAGCTAACCTTCACAAAGAGGCTTTTCCATCTTGATAGTAACTAAGTTGGCAAACTTTTTTCCATACTTTTTTGCTGCACGGACACTTTGGCTTATGTTGACATAACTACATCAGTCTGGGGTGTCAATTTTTCTACCCCCTGGCAAACTTAGTTCGGAACTAAGAAGTTTGAGGTTAGTTCGAACTAACCTCGGGTTAGTTCAAGCTAACTGTGAGATGGTTAGTTTGAAATAACGTGTTCTATTTCGAACTAACACTTAGTTCGAACTAGAATGTGTGGTTAGTTCAAACTAAGCTTTTGTCCAAGTTTGAATTCAAAGTGTAAGTCCGAACTAACCTCCAATACTTACAAGTTCAAACTAAGCTTTCCTGAGTCCGAACTAAGAAATTTCTTAGTTTGAACTAGGGAGAGCTCAGTGTAGCCATGGACTAAATTAGTCTGGACTAACCCTCCTTAGTCCGGACCAGGGCTGAAACTGCAGTGGAACAGTGTTCCAGCAGCAGCTACACTGATGCTAAATACAGAAGTAAAATAACCTCTTTATTCCTACATATGAATTCCTTGTTTATTCATCCCAGGATAGCATTAGTCCTTTTGCCATTGTATCATTCTGGGAACTCATGTTCAACTGATCACAGAATCATAGAAGGTTAGAGTTGGAAAGGACCTGAGGAGGTCATCTAGTCCAGCCTCCTGCTTAAAGCAGGTCCAACTCCAACTAAAAGATCCCAACCAGGGCTTTTTCAAGACAAACCTTAAAAACTTCTAAGCAAGACAGAGATTCCACCACCTCCCTTAGTAACCCATTCCAGTGCTTCACCACCTACTAGTGAAAAAGATTTTCTTAATATCCGACCTACATTTCTCCCACTGCGACTTGAGACCATTGCTCCTACTACCGCTGAGAAAAGCCTAGATCCATCCTGGATCCTGGAACCCCCTTTCAGGTAACTAAAGGGTGCTACCAAATCCCCACCCTCCATTCTTTTCTTCTGCATCCTGAACAAGACTACTTAATAGATTACTAGATTTTAAGGTCCAGAGGGACCAATATGTTCATCTAGTCTGACGTGCTGCACAATGCAGGTCACACAACCTCCCACCCACTCCTGCAATAGACACCTAACCTGTGATTGAGTCACTGAAGTTCCCAAATCATGGTTTAAAGACTTCAAGGTACAGAGAAACTATCAGCAGGTGACCCATGCCCCACGCCATAGGGAAGCATGAAAAATCCCCCCGACGCCTGCCAATCTGCCCTGGGAGAAGATCCCCTCCTGACCCTGGGTGTGGTAAGCCGCTAATCCCTGAGTATGTGGCTAGAACTATCAGCCAGGCACCCATAAAAAGAATTCTCTGCATCAACTCAGAGCCCACCCCATCTAACATCCTATCATAGGCCATTGGCATATTTACCACTAGTAGTCAAAGATCAATTAACTGCCAAATTTAGCTGTCCCATCATACCATCTCCTCCATAATTTTAATTAAGCTCAGTTTTGAAGCCAGCTAGGTTTTTTGCTTACTGCTACCCTCTGAAGATTATTTCCTGAGCCTATCTCCATAAGTCACGCAGTCCAGCTCCCTAATCACATTTTTTTTGCCCTCCTCTAGACTTTCTCCAATTTGTCCACATCCTTTTTGTAGTGGGGGAAAGGCAAAACTGGCCATTACTCCAAATGAGGTCTACCAGGGCTGAATAGAAGGGAATAACAATTTCCCTCAATCTGTGCACAATACTCTTACTGATATACCCCAGTATGCCATTAGCCTTCTTGGCAACAAGGGCACACTGTTGACTCATATCCAGCTTCTTGTCCACTGTAACCCCCAGATCTTTTATCTGCAGAACTGCTTCCTAGAGTCAGTTCCCAGTCATTAGCAGTAAATGAGATTCTTCCATCCTAAGCATAGGCCTCTACACTTATCCTTGTTGAATCGCATCAGATTTTTTTTAGGCCCAATCCTCCAATCTGTCTAGGTCAATCTGTATCCTTTCCCTACCCTCCAGGGTATCTGCCACTCCCTCCAGTTTAGTGTCACCTGCATACTTACTGAGGATGAAATCCACCCATCTTCCAGGTCATTAATGGAGATGTTGAACAAAATTGGCCCCAGCACTGGGGCACTCCACTTGTTTTCAGCTGTTGATCACTACCCATTGAGCTCATCCATTTGTGACAGGTCCCTGCTCACAACCTCAGCACCTCCTGCTGGCAGTTCCAGGGAATTGCTTTGGTGTCTGCTGCACCCTCTCTGGTGCTGTATTGCCCATCCGTTCTCAGACCTGCAGTTCCACACAGTCACAATGTCCACTTTTCAGCACAGGCCTCCAGCTGTGGGTGAGTTCCTGCTCCTCTGCTTTGTGCTCCTTTGCCACTTTTATCAATAGACACAGCAGTCCTGGGTCAGTATCCTACTTCAGGGCAGAGCTACCTCCCATCTGGATCCAGTCCTACTGTCTCTGTCCAGCCCTTGTTCCAGAACCCAGTGGCCACTCCTTCCCTGGAGCAAGCCTTGCAATCCACCCTAGCCCTTGCTTTAGAGCTCATGGCTGCTCCTTTTCTAGGACAAGCCACTGCTCTCCAGGGTGCTGGCCTGCCTGACTTTGCACCCTCTGAGCTCCTAAGGGTGATTGCCCTCCCTGTCTGACTGGCAGCCCTTCTTATATGGGCCTACCTGGCCCCAATTAATGCTTCTCTTTCTCGGCTTCCGACTGGCTGCTACCACTGCAGCCTCTTAGGGGTTCTGTGAACCCCTTCTGTGCCAGGGTGGGTTACCTGCTCCACCACACTACCTCAATTCATCTGATTATCCACCACAACTCTCAAATCTTTTTAGTGTCACTGCTTCACAGGAGACAGTCCACATCTTGTAAGTATGCACTACTTTCTCGGTTCCTAGACATACACTTTTACAGTTAGCTGTATTAGAACATATGATAACTTAAACATAAGAACTGCCATATGGGGTCAGATCAATACTCCATCTAGTCCAATATCCTGTCTTCCAATAGTGGCTAATGCCAGGTGTTTCAGAGAGAATGAATAGAACAGGCTGTCATGAAGTGATCCATCCTGTTGATTATTCATATCATCTGGCAAACAGAAATCCTTGCCTATCCTGGCTGATAGACTTTGGACCTATCCTCCATTAAATTTCTCTAGTTATTTTTTAACCCTGTTATACTCTTGGTCTTCACAACATCATCTGTCAAGGCGTTCCACAAGTTGACTATGTATTGTGTGAAGAAATTCATACACATATTGTTTGCTGGTGTCCAGTTTACCAAATGATTCAGGCTTCTGTGTATAAATGACTTATTTTCTTTATTATTTACCATTCCCTCAATTTTTGTGTCATTTGAAAACTTTATCTTTGATTTTGTAGTTAATGTTTTCTTTGAACTCCTACCTCTATGGGCTGTTATTACTGCTTACACAGTCATACCTGAGTTAGCTCAAGTACCTATAGCAGTGAAGTGCAGGTGACTGTAATTATGCAGGGTTTCTGACAGTACATCTTACACTCAAGCATGAGCTGCCACAGCTTCATTACTACCAACAACTGAGCTATCTCTAATCTGTCTGCACGAGAAGCGACCACACCCCTGGTACATCTACACTAGAGCCTTAGGTAGACTTAAGGAAGGTTAAGTTGACCTACAGACTCCTGCAGCCACATTAGGCTTTCATGAAATCAACTTAAGCACTTCTTTAAGTCAACTTAATAACAGCACCTCTTAAGGTCAACTTAATGCTTAAATCAACCTTATTAAGTTAAGACAATGCAAATAGGGAAAGCACTTAAGTTAACCTAATTGGCCTCCAGGCCCCTTCACAGAGGTTCTGCCACCAGGAATGGTGTTGTGCTCACTTCCTGTCTTAAAGGAGTGGCCAAGGGAGGAGCGCACTTCTCATGTGCAGCTGGGACAGCTACTCACAATGCACTGCTCCTCCATCGACCTAGCACCTGCCAGTGTGGATGCAGGCAGTCAACAGCAGTTTTCAATGTGAACTCTCTAAGTCAACTTAACAAGATCAACTTTAAGCCCTTGTCTACATTTGGGGGTTTTCGGTAGCAGTCAACCACCAGTTACTCAAGGAACATAAAATTCCTTGCATAACTGGTGGCAACTTTCTAAACCACCAGTGCACATCAGGGAAAAGCTGACTGCAACTCCCTTGCAGTTGGCTTTCCCCTATGCTCCCTGTCCCCCAGGACTTCCAGGATTGACTTCTAGGAGTGCCGTGGGGAGTTCATGCTTGCCGCGATCTGCTCCCAGAAGGGCAAACTAACGGTGGTGAAATTGACACCATCATTATAGACATAGTCGAAGTCGACCTTTTTAGGTCGACTTTAACAGAGCCTCCAGTGTAGACATACCCCCTGTCATTGTGGACATACTTCAACATATTTTGGAACACATAATCCGACACTTCTTATTACATAGCAGTTATTTTTTCAAGTTCATATTCTTAAATATTCTTTCTGCCAGAAGACAGAGATTTTATTGCACAACTAATCTATTATTTGATTTCTGCATCTTATTGTTGTTTTTTTTTATTTGTGTCACAGAAGTGCCCAGAGTCCCCAGTCAAGATTTGGAACCCCTTATGGTGGGTGCTGTGCAAATAGAATATTAAGCTCTAACGGGTCTTTATTTATCAGCTCTGTTAGTGAGTCCATAATATCTTTACATCAAAGACATTATAATTTTGTTTAGTGAAATGTTTGTTAATCAAGAAGTTTTTGATTATAGGAGACTCTTAAGCTGGTTCTTAGGATATATGTTACACACACCAAAAAAATGAGAAAAGGCTGAAACCATGAGGGACTTCTGTCAACCACATTCAAGTATTCCCAAGATTTAAAGGCTTTGAAGGAAAATCTCATTTGAAGACATTACATGATGTTGAAACAAATGGGAAACATGAGATTTTAATTATCTTTTCCTGCAGCCTTACAGATATGAGTGCCCTTTGGTTCCCAAGTAACTCAGCTTTCCAGTGTTTCAAGTTTTATTGATGTGTTTGTTATTGTAAAAGATTTTATAAGATAAACATAAGCTAAACAAATGACTTTTGAGCTTGGGAAAAAGCTTTGTCTATGTGTAAATGAACCCTAATAGAACTTCTACTGATTGATGAAAAGCATTAGGGCTCTAGGGGCTTGTCCAGTTTTAACTGTAATGTGTCAAGTCTGAGCATTGGTGTTAACCATCCAAATGGTTTTTTTGTTTGTTTGGTTTGGTTTGGTCTTTTGGGGGGCTTAGGGAGAAGAGAGTTGTGTACATATGGCTGAAGTGCAAGATACACAAATTCTGTTTCTAATGAAAACTATATAAACATTTTCTAGTATTACAGTAAAATCCACTCCAGCAATTAAGTTTTGCCCCAAGGGAAAACAGAGTTCAATATCAGATAGTTTACTGTATGTAGTGAACCAATGACAAGTCTAATTTTTTCTTCATTTTTCAGCTTTAGTTTAATCATAATTGTTCCTTAGTTTTTGCATTAATAAATGGTGGCATGTCAGGTAACTGAGGTCTTACCATTGCTAACTTTCTTCTAATAATTTTTGTTCCAACTACAATAGTGCCTAGAATGTGGGAGGAGCTACACAAGCATTTAGGATGATGAAGCTTTTGCTCTGAAGGGATTACAATATATAAAGACAAAATCCTCCTGAATTCTGTATAATTCTAATTCACAGTGGAGTGGCGGGACAGTAGGAAGCCAGAAGGGGCTGTCTGACCCTTTGCTGCCTGGCCCAGGCAGGTGCCGGTGCAGTTGGAGCGTGCTCTGATATATATCAGTAACTTGTGATCCACAGAAGACCTATGTTAGTGGAGGATAGCTACAAGGGACATTCACTTCATCTTCCCCCACCCTTGAAATATCACAATATGATGACTGGGTGAGGACAATAGAAGAGGCAGCTATGTTATCCCATCAGTTACACCTAATGGCAAGTTACCCTGTACAAAGGGAATTGTCCTCCAACCACTTCCAGTCAAAAACAGACCACTTTGCACATGTGCCATTCAGAAAGTTTGAGGCACTCAGTAGAATCCAGTCCAAACACAGATGAAGGATGTGGGGGAAGTGTATTGTTTACAAACAGAATAGTTAGGAGCAATGTGACGGGGTGCAGCTGCTGTATCCCCATCTCTTCCAAACCTCTCTAAGACCTTGCTTCTAAACACTGGAATGTCCTTTACATACAATGTCTCAAACCTTCCACCAATACTGATCCTCTTTTGAGGGCTAAGGATTTTTTTGTGTGTTTTGAACAAGTGAAATATTTTTATCCCCAGTTCTCAAGTTCCTTCTTCCGTCGGGGGGGGGTGATAAAAGTGAGGCCTTGAAGTGTCAGTACTCAGAGCTCCCCTTGTCCAGCTCTCCTAGTCTCCTTTCACTTGCCTCTTCTTTCTCCCCCCTTGCTTCTCAGATACGTCCTTGATGTGTTCTTTTTAAACCACTTGCCTGCTTATGTGCTAATTTGTTCATTAACCTCCTAACCAGTCTAGCCTAGTAATCAGGCACCCCTAACCAATTAGGCCTTCTCTGAGAGAACCTAACTGGTGCTAATAGTTACCAGAGTGCTGGCTTGAGCTCGAGCTCCATCTCTCAGCACTCTATCACAAGCAGACTATATAACAGAGGAGTCAAGCTCATTCGATGTGGGGGGCCACACTGGAGGGCAGGACACCGGATGCAGGCCATGCATCTGCAAGGGCTCCCCAACCCTTTCCTCTGCCACATTCAGAGCAGCATGGGTTCCCCTTTCCCTTCCCCGACCCAGCAGACTCTCCGACACCTTTGCGTTCCCTGGCCTGTGGACTCCCCTTCCCTGCACTGGCTCCCTGAGCCCTTGCCATGCTCTGCAGCCTCTGGATGGCTTCTCCTGCTGTGCACCTCCCAGATCCCCCTTGCCCCTTCTGTGTAGTGGCACCAATCAGTTTTGGGCAGGCTGGGCTCCCTGCTTCCCTCCTGCCCTCCCCGTCCACTCAATGCCAGTTATTCAGCATGCTGACCTTTGGTTGGGCTCAGTCCCAGCTGGCCTTTGATTAGCTCATTCTCCACCCACTTTTTCCTTTTCTTATTTATGATTAATGCATTGTTCTGCCAATCTGATTAGCAAACCAACTGACAGTGAACAGATGGGGTAGGAATGGTGCGGTGGCTCTCTGGGAGTCAGACCCAGCCTGCTGTGACTGAGGCTCTGAATGGCTGGCAGACCACAGCAGAGCTGAGTTGGAATTGGCTGGAGTGCTTCTTTCGTTCACTTGCTCTGTCTGTGACTCAGATCTTGTGAGTGAGTCAGATACTGAGAGTGCATGCGTGTGTGCGTGCCCAGGCGCCTGGCGCTGCTCTGCTCTGCTGGCAGCTGGTGTTTGCTGTTACCTGCAACTGCAGAGGGCTCCTAAGGACAGCCCAGGCAGTAGCTCCATGGGCCAAATAAGTGCCCTTGGCAGGCCAGATCTGGCCCATGGGCCATAAGTTTGACATCCCTGCTATATAATGTTGCATCTATATGGATGGTCAAGTGTGTTAGTCTAAATGGCTTAACCATTCAATAGTTGAGAGAAGAGCATTGTGTAAGTCAATGAGGGAACCAGTCAGCATTTGCCAGTGGGTGCAGCCTGGAAGTATGTGTCCTGCATCTTCTAAACACAGTGGCAAAGAGCAAGTGGCAGCTGCTCAGAGATGCCGTCTGCTGCTTGTGAGGAGCCACCGGGACCATCTCCCTCTTCGAGCCTCCTGCAAGGGGTTCAGAGCTGGAGATGCTCCATGCTGTTTTTCACAAGTGGCAGGAGCAGTGTTCGAGTGGCAGCCACTCCGTGATGGCTTCTGCTGCTTTTTACAAGTGGCAGGGACCATCCCCGGCTCCGAGCCTCTTGCAAGAGGCTTGAAGAAGGAGACAGTCCCTGCGGCTCCTCACAAGCCATCTTGGAGCAGCTGCCACTCAGAGACTGCTCCTGCCACTTGTAAAAAGCGGCACAGACCATCTCAGGCTCCAAGCCTCTTGCAGGAGGCTCGAAGCCGAATCAGGCTCCAGCTGCTGCCAGCAAGTGGCAGCAGCCTGATTGCACCCTGGTGCAGGATTGGAGCCTTGGCGGTGCAAGCACCAGGTCCCAACACTCCTCCAGTAACACCCTTGGCAAAGAGGGCACCACTTTTAGTCAACAGCAGCACATCTGATCACTCCACATCTGAAACCAAGAAGTTTTACTCAGAGGTGGCATGGAAGGTCAAAAACAAGGGCTGGACTGTTGGATGTGTTACGTGACAGGCACTGACTATATCTAAAGCTTGATCTTTCCACCCCTTATGCCACCTGCAGGTGATATCAAAGTTCCTAAGGGAAATTGTCCAAATGAGGCATCTGGAGCTGAAATGTTAGTTCTATGGGTTAAATACAACTTTAAACAAAGGTAGATACAGAAAGTCTTGCACCTTGAGGAGCAGATTCTGCAAGGCCGTGTTGGACAGGACCAGCAGTCAGGCCATCTGGGTTGGTTTCATAGCCCCTGTTGTTATATACATGGTTTCATTTAGCTAAGTGTCTACTAGTACTGTGTGAAAAGAGCTGAGCCACACCTGGGAGCAAATTCTGCTGCAGAACAGCACAAGGCAAACTCAAAATTTCTTATCTGGCTTCCAGGAAGAACCAGTTAATTTGCTGATCGCAATGTTTCTTGTCTTTATTTTCTGAGAAATCTAAGTAACATGTTCCTTGAAAGTCAAGCTATAGACCCAGGTAACACATACGTACTCAGGTTTTAGGTCCTGTATAGCTGTTTGTTGGTAATTGCATGGCATAGATGAAAGCAACTAAAAACTATCTTTATGGCAGTAATTAAAGTCTCCATCTTTTGCTTTAGTGAGCCCTCTTGTGTCAGCACTCAGAACATTTTAGATGACTGAAATCTTGTGCCAGACAGATGCTATTTGCATAGATAAAATGTGTCACAGTGGTGGGTAGTTCATTTTTAAAGAGGCTGAAAAGTACTGGTGCTGGAACTGAGCTCTGAGACAGACCATTGTTTCAGGCCTTCCAGGTACTGGTCATTTGTACAAGTGGAATTTAGAATCAGCAGCCTCTCAAACAGTTCACAGCCCCCTTCACTAATACCAGTCACACTTTGTGCATTATGCCAAATCATTTCATATGAAGCAGTAAGATCTAGTGAGACTGCACCTGTCTTCTTTCTGCTCTAGAAGTCATTTTCCTCATAAGTGGTGAGTGCCAGCACTTGATCACAGTTTCTGTGGTTTGGTCTGAAACTTGATCAATCTACATTAAAGATATCATCAATGGTGGAGGCAGTTCCTTGAAAGATAAAGTTTTTTAAATAGTTTGTACACAGCTTTGGAAAGAGATGTTGTTGGAAGTTTATGGTCTTTCCTGGGCTTTGGCAAGGCTATTACTTTTACTTTATGCAAAATTTTAAGTATTTTTTTTCTCCTGCATTTCTCAACAAAGTTATAGCCACTGTCTGCTAGTTTTTACCAGATCTTGCAGGAATTCAGGAGAGAAGTTATCAAATCCACAGGTAAAGACCTGTTTTCAATGTTTTGATCACTCTTTCTATTTCATCTACAGTGAAAAAGCTGGAAGCCTTCTTCAGTTTCAGGTATGCAATATTTGTATTGCCTCCATTTCTTCTTCACCTCTCCTCCAAACTTTTTGACCTTATCTGCCTTTGTGATGATTTTCAGGTGGGTAACAATGCTGTTTGGAGAGTCTACATAATGATACTATGCAGAAGGCTTCTGAGCAGCAACACCTTTTCTTATTTGTACCCAAGCTTTGTGGCTGGATCTTGACATGCTTAGTTCCATGGTAGCCAAACAGATCCCATTTTTCTCTTTTAGAAATGGGCAAGTTGTTTAAAAGCTCTGAAGCTGACTAGAACACCACTTTTTTTTTTATGCAACTTGAAGTTCTGAACATTCCTCCCCTAGGCAGAAAATGGAAATCTCATATCAACTTCTAGGAGTTGATTTGGTGGCAACTTTGCAAATAACTCAGGCGAACCACATATAAGCTTCTTCAACAGAGGTGTTGCTTGAGATTACAAGCAATGTCATGATGGGTGAATTGTGTGAAGCTGAGCTAGTTTGCTTTCCAATAGTCCAGCAAGGGTTTTGATTACTGCTCAGAATAGCTATGGTTCAGATGAACTTAAGGATCAGATGATATTGAATATGTGAGAAATTTTTCAGTACACTGCTTACAGCTTGAAGCTGAGGATTACCTGTGCTGGTGATCCAGGTGAGGTTAGAAGACTAGTCTTGATTCCACCTAGCAGAATCAGAAGTATCTCAATTCTTTTGGATCATGAATTAGGTAAAGATCATGAAGCAAAATCCAGTCCAAAAGATCAATTTTATTTTGATCTGATTATCTCTAGATAATGTAATTATATTTATCTCCAGATAATTATTTCTAGATAATCATTGTGATAATATCATTATTATAATATTATCATAGTATATTGATAATGATAATTCTCTAGATTATCATTGTTTCTAGATAATGTAATTATATTACTCTCCAAGATATATAGCAGGGAATAGGAGCTTTAAAATAATATTTTGGATCGGCCAGAGTTGAGCAGGAGGTTTGTACACGTTTTGTCACTCTGAAATGACCAACTCTTACAATATCATGGAGGTCTGAATTAGATGGGAATGCTTCCATGTTATAAGATCTATTCTAACATGAACAGTATTACCATATTTGCTGTGCAGAGAATAACTGATAATGTTACTTTATGTTAAAGTAGTTGTTGCAAAGAGATTCAAGGTGTGTCTCCTGAAGGATTTTTAGGAGTGGGGCAATATCCAAGGTCATGTTTAAAATTTTAGAGAACCTTTAGAAGACCAAGTTGACCAGGATCTGAAAGATTTGGCCTGCTAATCGCACATTTGGTTTCCCCTGCCAGAACAGGATACTTATGGGGTATATGATGGGAATGTAGTTGCTTGATAGGCCAAGGGCAGATTGGAATGCAGTTTTTTAATTCCATTTTTAAAAATATTTCCCTTTGTTATAAACTAAGCCCAGAGGCCCTCTTGTGGGCCACTGGTTTTATTGTTCCCTGGTTTTAATTGCCTATTTAAAGTTTACAGTTTTTGTAGGGGGTTTCTTTTAGCTCATTTTAAACCTCATAAAAACTGTCTTCCACATACAACTCCTCCTCCCCCCTGACTCTCAAGGAGTCCAAACCTACCTGCCAGATTAAAAAAATGTACCCTTCATGCATCTTGCAACTGAATTAACCAATGTGAATGGGATGTGGGGGGGGATCAAACAAAAGGACTCATGTCAATGAACACGATGCCTGGAGGCAAGAGTCTAACCCTTTCAGTTCTTCCTATTCCATTGCTCTGTTGTCTGGCTCAAACGGACAGAGGAGAAATTCATAATCATAAATTGCATACTTACATGTATGAAGAAGTCTCCTTTTCTCTTGATTCTCTGGACAGTCTGTTCTCCTACCAAGGCTACCTGAGTTAATTCAGATGTAGAACTGTAGAAATTCCCCTTCATAAGGAGAGAAGAATGAAACTGATGGGCAAAGGTTGCTGTAAGCAAGCATGTGCATGTTGTGTGGAGTCCTAGAATACAGTTATTAGAACTTGATTTACACATGGATATAATAATTAATAAGAAATAACAGTATTGTGTATTTAATGCAGTCAAAGGGAGTAGTTCACAGCCACTAGAGTGGGAACATTTTTCTGCTCTAAGAAGTAAATAATCTTTGTGCTTGTATAGCCCATAGACTCACAAAGGCTAAATTCTAGTGGATTGGACATTAAAGTCATCTAATTTCAACCTAGCAAATAAATGTTATGTTTCTGCTGTTTCTAATTATACTTATCCACAGTTTACAGCACTTTCAAGCCCTGGGATGAAAGGAGCTGTAGCTGTACGAAGTATTATTATTGATCCAAATCTGCATTTCATACTTAGATCTGAATCCAGCAAAGCACTTAAGCAACTTTATAGTTTATAGCTGGATTGGGACCTTCACTGAATGAGTTTTGCCTGAGTAGGGACTAAGAATTTGCTTACTATGAAATCCATTTTCATGTCCCTAGATTTTAATGTCAGAAGGCATCATTATGATTATGTAGTCTGATCTCCTGAATAACACAGGCCACAGAATTTAAACCAGTGGTTATTCATTTAGCCCAATAACTTCTGTTTGAACTAGAGCATATGTTTTAGAAATATATCAAATCTTGATTTAAATATTCCAAGTGTTGAAGAATTTACCACATCTCTTGGTAAGCTGTTGCAATGGTTAACTACTCTGACTGTTAAAATGGTGCCTCTTACTTGCAAATTTAACTTTGTTGGCATAAACTTTCAGATACTGGATATTGTTGTTATGACTTCACCTACTGAATTACAGAGTCCTGTAGCATTAGATATCTTCACTCTGCCTAGGTACTCACAGATTGTGATCAAGTTGTCTCTTAACCGTCTCTCCAAAAAGCTGAATAGACTGATCTTTTGAGGTCTTAGGAGTTTTTGTGTGAATTGAACATTTGAAATATTTTTGGGGGGATTCAAGGAGTTCTGAATCTGTGAGAATAGGAAAAATCATACCTATCTGCCTCAGTGGGGTGGGAATTTGGAGCTAATGGTGATGGGGGACAGTTGCAGCAGTGAGAGAAGGGACACATACTGAGGAATGCCAGGTAGCTCTTCTCATCACCACAGCAGTCTCTAGCACCTATTGGCTGGTTGAGGGGATGGGCACTGATTGACCAACATTCCCTAGGTCCCATGATTTGACCTGAGGTAGGGCCATGTGGAGCCACTGTCAGCTCTGTTCCAGCACCCAGCATTATGGCCATTCACCTCTCCCCCCACCCCCAACAGATGAGGTGGGTCCAGTGGATCACCCATTTGATGGTCAGGAAGAAGTTTTTTCTTCCATTGTCCAATTGGCAGAAAATCAAGGAGTATTTTGCCTTTTTTGCAGCTCCTGCAAACCACAGAGGGTTAAGTAGAAATATGCTGAGTATCAAATTGAGTTTCTTGGAATGAGTTGTTAATTGATCACAATTTGCAGCTGGTTTCCAATATGATTAAGGAGCTAAAATGAAGGGTTCCCAAGGTAAAAGGTCTAGTAATTTGCCTGCAGGCTCACAGGATAAGGTGGGACCCTGTTAATTTTTTGGGCTAAGGTCCCCACCCTTTTCTTCATCTGTCTCCTTCATTGGAGGAGGATGCTAGGGCTCAGAGAGAGCTGTGTCCAGGGGGTAGGCTGAGAGGAACCTACCATGAGCAACTGTTCATATTGTCAGGAGCCCTATAACAACTTCATTAAATGCCTGGTGTAGAGGACTATGTGTGGTGGGCAAGTAACACCCCTCCTTTGTGTTAAAGTTTAATGAAAGTTATGGCCTGCCACTTAATTCCATGCATGTGTCTGTCCATAGTTCATTGTGTCCATATTAAAGTGATCCGAGTGGTGCAAAAAGAAAGTCTAACAAAAAGCAAACAGCAAAATAAAACAGGGAACCGGACGATTGAAAACAAATATGAGGAGACAAAGAGGAGGGAAGGCGAAAAGAAAGAGTTCAGATTAAATTATCAGAATGGTCACTTTTGGCCTTTAAAAATATGAACTTTTGAAAAATTAATGTAAAAAGGAGTCTTTTTATTCATAATGTAATGCACAGCCTCTGCCTCACATAAAATAGACATGATTCATTTTATTACATCTATTCTCTTTGGGAGGAATGCATGAATGTTCCTGTTACATCACTCCAGTATTTCTCCAGTGTCATGCAGGCTAGCACAGACCAAAGAGATTGATAATGAATGTCAGTATGAGTTACACTGGCAAGTTCATGGTGCCAGGATTTGTCACCAGTCAGGAGTCTGTACTCATGCACAGGCTGTGACACTATTCCCACCAAATGACTTCGTCATAAACAGAATTCTGAGGCACCCTGCAATACACCCTTATGCCTTGTCTTATGGAAACCATGCCTGGATTTCCGAGGCCATGGCAAGAGGTGGTTTAAATACACTCTCAGCAGGCGGAGAATAGTTAGTTGTTGAATATGCTTTTGACAGATTGAAATCCTGTTAGGGATGCTTTCAGACACATTTGGATTCCAGTGTCATCAATGTTGTCTGCATTAATGTGGTTTGCTGTACTCTTTACCATCTTTGTGAAGCCAGAGGTGAGACATTTTCCCCTGAATGAACCTATGACACGAAGATGTCACTGAATCAATACCCTCAGCTAGCAAGAGCAGCTCTCATGGCTGGAAATGGATGCACAAGGACAAAAGAAGTATTCCTATATAATGGACTTGTATGGCCCAATGGAAGGGGAGAATAGTACCTTTATGAATGTGCCTTTGATATCAGAGGGGATATGGGCCTGCTGAGCTTTGGGGGCACAATTTAAGTTTGGTCCCGTCAACAGCTCAGATCACATCCACACTGCCTCCTCCCACCCCCGTACATGCATTCAGTCTTTGCAATTTCCAGCTGTTTGTCCTGGCTACTCCCCACACTTGTAGCTCCCAGCTTGCTGGTTCCAGCAGCTGCTCTGCCGGGTGTGGGCCTGGCTACACACTGTAAACAAGAAGGGCCAGCAACTCCTGGCAAAAATCAGGGGGAGGAGTGTTATGTGCTCCCCCCCCCCCCGGTGTCACACCAGTTATGGGGCTCATTGATTGGCGTGGGTTTCAGTGCTGAATTGACTTGATTGCCATGCAATGTCCTCATGAATGATGTGACCATTTATGAAAGCAGGGGCTGGTGAGTCAGAGTATGGCTTGATGTAAGGAAGTGACTGAAGTATGGAATGATATGGATAAGTTATTTGAGGAATTGAGTTTGTTTACTCATTTCTAATTGTCCATGATAGTGTGTTTACTTTTCTTTAAATCCACATTGTATGATATGAGGCAGTGATAGCAATAAACTTTTATGATGAAATAAAAAGCCTTATTGATAAACATGTATGAGAACATCATAACGTTCACCAGTTGCCAAGCAGGCCAGCTGCCATGGCCATGTCAAAACAATATCAGCAACAGAGTCTTAAAGAATCATAGAAACTGGAAGGGACCATGAGAGGTCATTGAGTCCTCTCCCTGCACTCATGGTAGGACCAAGCACCCTCTTAAACCATCCCTCACAGGTGCTTCTCTAACCTGTTCTTAAAAGCTTCCAGTAATGGAGATTCCACAACCTGCCTAGGCATTTCATTCCAGTGGTATTCCAGAAAAAACAGTGCATGAATAAGTGCAAAAAGTGAAACCATGGATGAGACAGAAAACCCAGCCACAAACTTTGTCCCCTTGCCCACTGCTCTCCTTTCCCCACTTGCTGTGCACTTGGCACTAGAGAGAGGGAAGTGAACATGTCAACAAGAGGGGTGAAATATGGAGGGCTGAATGGGGCAAAGTTGCCTTGCCCAGCCACTCATGGGGTCCAACTGCATGGGCCGCTCAGCTATGGAGTTTTCCAAGCTATTTCTGGACTGCATCACAGGTTACTGTGTAGGGGACACTGGCCATGGTAGGTTGTACTTCAGAAGCTGGTACTTTTACAGTCATACCATGCCACCCTTACTTCTCTGCTGCTGCTGGCAGTGGCATTGCCTTCAGAGCTGGGCATCCAGTCAGCAACTGTTCTCTCTAGCCATCTGCTCTAAAGGCAGGACCATTACTAATAAAAGCAGAGAAGAAAGGGTAGCAATACCTCTCCATGCCACCCATACTTCTGCATAACATTCGACTGTTATGCAGAGAAGGGGGAATAACAGAGGGATTCAGACAAATTTAGGGGTGTCTGTAGCCCTTTCAACCACCCCTCACCCAGCATGGCCCCTGCCAATAGTTGATTTAATTACAGACAATTAAGGGCAATTGTTTCTGGTATTTATCACTTATGAGGACGTAGAGCCTACCTGAACAATGAAATTGAATATTCACGGCAAGACTATTGACTTAAAAACTGACACAGGAGTTGATGTCACAGTCGTGTGGTAAGAAATTTACAAGCACCTTCAACTCCTCCCAGAGCTGATGTGTTCTGAACTTCTTGGGTTAGTTCTCCACAAAAACAACTTACAAAGACAAAAGCTCTGCATTCGGAGTGCATGTGAGCAAAGAATGACAGAACAACAGCTTTCTCAGATGCAGATGGCAGTTTTGATGGGCCAAGTGAGAAAGAGGGAAGAACCTGATGGAATATTTGTTGATGTTGACCATTTGAAAATTGGTCCAGTACAAATAATCTTAAGAGATAACGCTGACCCGTACAATGTACATACACATCACAGCATTGCTATCCCATTACTTCATAAAGTGGAAACTGAGTTGAAGAATGTCATAATCAAGAAAATCTGAGCCCAGAGCATGGTGTGAGCAATGGTACCAGCTGCAAAGAAAAACAGAAAAAAATGCAGATCTACATGTATCTTAAAGGACTTAATGAAGCAATTGTGAGAAGAAAAATATACCCTCCCAACACAAGATAACTTCCTCCCAAAGTGAAAGAAGCTGCAGTATTCTCCAGTCTGGATGCCTTGAGCAGATTCTGGCAATTTCTTTTAGTTGAAGAAATTACTATCCTGTTTATCACATTTTTTGGGAGATTTTGCTTTCAAAGATTAGTCTTTGGGATTAACAGCGCACCTAAAATTTTCCAGAGAAAGATAGCAGAACAATTAATGAGCACAATGTTATAGTTTTCATGTGCAATATTTTAGCTCTTCAATGGAAGAACACAACAGAAACTTCACCCAAATTCAAAGCCTAATCAGTCAGTATAACCTGAAGTTAAACAAGGAAAATGCATTTCCCACCTATCCTACATTGAGTTTTTAGGACAGACAATAAATACAGGTGGAATCAGTCCTATCCCTGAGACAGCAAAAGCAATTTAAAAATTGAGTGTACAGTTAATGTAGCCAGAACTGAGACAATAAATTACTTTGGTCAATACCTTCAAGAGTCTTCTGCAGCAACAAAACCACTCAGTGAAATGTTGACGTCTAATACAGTGGTTCCCAACCTGTGGCCCAGGAGCTAAAAGAGACCCACAAGGTTTTCCAAAGTGGCCTGCTACTACCCCCACACACTGGCTACAGAAAGGAACTGCTACTTTAGGAGCAAGGCAGAGCTTGTTGCCATAGGTTACAAGATGGGTGCAGGCTCCTTGCTGCAGGCAAGGGGACAAATCAACACTCCACTTCCCCTGGCTCCAGCAAATAGCACAGCAAAGTACTCTGCCTAGCTCCGTACATGCTAGGGTCTCTGTTGGAGTCAGAGGGAGGGGAACCCTTATCTCTTCTTGTAATATATTGGGTTGCCTTGACAATAGCTGGTGGTTTGCCACAGGAATAGATGTAGGTGAAACCAGTCTGACTGGCAGGGCCAGTTCAAGGGGTTTTGGCACCCAAGCCAACTTTAGCTTTGGTGCCCCCATCACCTGGAGTGCACTTGCAGGGGCAAGAGGGTTGGGGATGGGCTGGCAGTCACATGGTGGTGGGTGAAGTCACGTGACCCCATGGTCTGGTGCCCCTAGGCTTTGGCATCCCAAGCTGGTGCCACACTGGCTTGCTCCTTAAGCTGGCCCTGATGTCTGGCTTTCTGTGTTTTTCTGAATTCTGTCTGAAGAAAGCCACACCGTTTGGATTCCTTATTGTGTGTCTGTTTCCAGGGTCATCCCTAGGGGGATGCGGGGCCCGGGGCAAACAGCCTGTGGTGGGCCCCTGATTGCCCCCCCGTGCTGGGGTGGGGTAGGCCAGCCCATAGGCTAGCCCCACACTCCCACCCCTCCCCTGGTCTGGGGGCTGGGCTTCACCCTCCTGTCCCACCTCTGGCTGGCCCTCCCTACCTCCAAGGTGGAACAGCTGGCCGAGGGTGAGAGAGCAGAGCCCAGCCTCTGGGCTGGCCAGCCCTGCCTCTGGGCCAGCTGTTCCCCATCCTGGGGGCAGGGTGAGCCAGTCCAGAGCAGAAGCCAGCTCTGTGCTTCTGCCCCCCTTCCTCGCTGCCTTTGGCTCTGCGTCAAGCAGCAGGGAAGGGGTGGGGAGCACTGGTGCAGGTCCCATGCTGCTCTGCTCATGGCAGGACAACATGGAGCGCATGGAACTGTGGGGTCAGGGGTGATCATCCCTCTCACCCACCCCACTGAACCGTCCTGTCTGTTTCTAAATTCTTTTTGGACTTAAGGACCATATATAGCATCTGTAGCCCTCGCTGTGGAAGGGAGCCACTACTTAGGTATTCATTGGAGCACATGTTGCTACAGGATGGGTTCAGTTTCTCTGCTGCAGCTGTGGGGACAGGAGATCAGCAAGGAGCAGCCTCCTTATTGATCTCCTTCCATCTGGCTGCAGTTGGGGGGGGGGGGTTGCTGCTGGCAGAGTAGCTAGGACCCACCATACTTGCAAGGAGAGGCAGATTTCCAAAAATCCGCACTTTCCAGTTTGCCCTGCACTTAGCAGGCCACCCACTGTTACTTACTCGACCATGTTCTTTAATGTGCAGTGACAGTCACTCTTCTACTAGAGTGCTTTGTCTGTGAGTAATTTGTAGGTATAAAATAGTGAATGGAAAAATTTACATAGTAGCATCACAATGTTTACTTTAAATATACAGTGATTGGCAATCCTTAACAGTGTATATGTCAATACATTTTTCATGAGTTGATAAACTGGTGGCCCTTCAGAATTGTAAAAATGATATTTGTGGCCCTTGAGTTGGGAACCACTAGTCTAATATGTCCTGGCTATGGAGGCCAAATCAAGAAATCATCTTCAAAAAACTAAAAGAAATTATCTCAACAGTGCCAGCTCTCAGGCACTACAACGTGAATAAATCCACAAGGCCAGAACAGATGCAAGACTCTGTGACCTAGGTGGTGTGCTATTGTAACTCTATGGCTGTGGGTGAAAGCCAGTTCCATTTTGCTCTCACCTACTTACTGAAACAGATGAATGATATGCATGAATTGAAGGCAAGTGTGTGAGCATGTGAAAACTTTTATATACATGTGTGGACTTGATTCCTTTACACTGATAACATGCCATAGACTACTTGTAATCAACAGAAAAGACCAGTTGCAAGCATTACTGAAATGCCATGTGTATTGCTAAGGTTACTGCAATTTAACCTAACTGTTAAATGTATTCTTGGAAAAAAGTCTAGCAGTAACAGACATTCTGTCACAGCCCAGCGTTGTACTCAACTACCCATGAGCTCAAACACGCATACAGATCCATGTCAGAAAAGCAACCAAAAGCAACCTCAATAGACAAGCTACTACAGGAAGTTCTAAATACATTAGGAGTGGCTGGCTCACATACCTAAAGAGTACTAAGGAAATGACAAGAGACTATTCTGCAGTGTGTGCATAATTAAGCAAGTCATATGAAATCATTATTAAAGGCAATCCTATCACAATTCCAAATGAAATGAGAAGGGAAATCCTAAACCTCATCATGAAGGACATCAAAGATTAATTAAATGCCCTGATGGGCCATCTAGTCAGTGTGGTGGCTGGGTATCAGCTAGGAAATAATAAAGTATCTGCATGTGAATATTTGGAATTCATAGACAAACACAACGTAAAGAACCTTTATTAATGACACATCTACCAAACAGAACTTGGAAGAGACTAGCTGCAGATTTATTTGAAATCCAACCTAAACCCAGGAGCTAATAGCTGCAAAAGTTTCTCAGAACAGAAATTTCAGACAGGCAGTCTCATATTTCAGGAAAGGGCATATTTTCCAGGGCCACCTTTGCAGGTGACCAACCACCTCCACTTGTAGATATGCTGTTCAGTTTCTATGTTTGAATATTTTGGTTGTGTGCACTGCAGGTATCCCACCTGCAGCTTGAAATAACATCTCTCATTTCCAGTCAGGCACCACAAGAGCCATTATGTTCTCTAAAATGTGGAACTTGAAATGATAGAAAAAGCTTTGATAGCACAGCCACTGATGGCACCCCTCCAGCCATGTAGTTCTTCAACTTCTAGGACACAAAAACCAGTTTTGAATTTTTAACTTACCATTGTCTCTGCACTTCTTCTGTTGTGATTGACCAGGCTGTGTCCAGGGAGCTTCTGTGGGTTCTTAGTGTTTCCATGCTGTCATAACAGGCTAAACCATGGGGAAATTAATGGCTCATCATCCTTATCCTGTTATGGCTGTATAAAAGTATAAAAGACTTCACCGTCCTCCTCCCCCACATACCACATCTCTGGACAAAATTTCAAACCTCAGTTTAATTTAGCATCAGTGATGTTTTCACCTATGAACTGCATGGATTACCTCACACTTAAATGAACTAACCTGGTCAATGAACTGCCTTCTCCCACACCCCAGCAATTCACAGTCTGGTCACTGTTTCCAGGTGGCTCATTACATAGCTTGAGTGATTACAGAACAACATATCTGCATGGCAATGGAAGGCTGTTATTTTTTAAAAAGCAGGAATGCTCTGGCATGAATCTATTCCCTTCCAGTAAAAATCCACTTTCAAGGTGTTCCCTAATCTCAGGTGTGATTCAGGTCCAGGATTCCAGTAGTAACAATCACCGAGATGCAAATAGCAGGTAAAACATGTTTTATTAACTAACAGATTACTTAACTAATACCCAGACAGAGTGATATACCCAGAGTTAAAAAAAAGTAATATAGACAGGCTTACAACTCAATCAGCAATTGGAGACCCCTTTGCAACTGCAGGCTTCAGCAGGGGAGTGATGTCCTCCGAGGCATCTCTGCACGAGATCCTACGGTGAAGTCCACTGAAGTTATGGACTGAGCCAATAATTAGCCCCTGAGGTTTCATATGAAAGGGGTAATCAGGCCCTCCTCTAGTCATGGTAGACTGCTGCTGATGGGCATTAATCACTACTATAAAAAATCTAATAGCTACTTAAACACCATAACTTTTACCGATTATTACTTAATCACTTTGTTTAATACATAATCTGGCAGAGTGGAAATGGGTCCGGGGCAGGGAGTGGCCACCATTGCCCAGTAATATTATACCATCACAAAATCTTCTGTTTGCCCTAAACAAGGCCTTTTTAATGTTTGCATTTCATGGTCGCCATTTTGAACTCTGCATGGTTAGGATGAAGAGGAAGGTGAGCAAGGCTGCTGATGACATACAGTCTTCCATTAGTGGATACAAGCTACTAGCTGGGGCTTCTAATAATATTTGCATTGGTTCATAGAATGGGAATCCCTCCTGTTACTGTGTAATAAAACATTAAAACAGAGCCAGAAGCTTAACAGGCTTGGGGCAGATGCTGTCCCGTCCATGGCTGCTGGAGGCTTCATGGTGGAAATTTCCATTAAACAGCTTCCCCCAGGTATGGCCCCACAATGTTCTGTTGCTGATGGTGATGCTCCAAAGATTCTTCCAAGACCAGTGTCAGCAACAGAGAGACTTCACTGTCCTTATTTAGCCATGCTAGATACTGGGGCCAGCCAGGTGCCATCTGGGCTGACCAGGTAACCATGTCTGATGAGCGTGTCCATCTGGGTGCAACACCTGGTAAAACTCCTCATAAAACTGGTATGATGTCAGCAAGCTGCCCATAGTTCAGTTCTGATCCCTGATTTTCCTTCTTCAGTCTTGATCCACTTAAACCACCCCCTGGACTGGTATATTTGCAACTCTGCCAGTGCCGTTGCTATTCCTGATACTCTTACTAAAGTCCACTGTTTTGTTTGCCTTACACCAGAGATTTACCAAAGTCCAGCTGTGCTCACTGACATGAAGCAGCATGGTTTGCTAGAGGCAAATTCAGCCTTCCTTGCAAACACAGGAGGCTTTCTCTCTGAGTGTTTGCAGCTGGGTGGTCAGAAGCCAATAGAAGGGCTAAATGCTGACTCACCAAGCTGCTGCACTACATGCAATGAAGTTGTTTCTGTTTCCATGGAGTACTGAAGATGCTTGGGATAGAGAGCACAAAGAAAACTGGCTGATGGGATTGTGAGATACTTCTGGTAGTTTCTCTGGACCCTGGTCTGGGGGCACTGTATCTAAACCGCAAAATAAAAAGGTTCACACCAAGGGTCCTGGATTGACTTGGTTTAAATCCTTACCCTACAAGACAGCAGCAGGACTGGCACTGGTCACATGGGCACAAGTGCTAAGTACCAGCACCAGTGCCCTGCGTCTGGCCATGGACCTCGGGCTGGCTGCTGCTGTCAGCAGAACTGAGGATCTGGCGCTGGCCCTGACCCTGGGAGGGGACCCAGGCCCAAGCTGCCACCACAGTTGGATCCAGCAGCAATTCTGGCCAGGGACCCAAAGCTGGGCTGCCAGTGCTGGTGGGATCTGACCCTGGCTCCAGCTGGAGACCTGAGGGCTGGATCAGGCCCAGGGAGCATGGCCGGTGTGGCAGGGGGCAGGGCCTGGGCCTCAGGCCCAAACCACGAACCTTTCTTCAGGGAAGTGTCGCCCCACCTACAGGGTTTAGAGCCCTCGATCCAAGCCCAAGTCTGAGAGCTTTGTGCATAGGCAGAAGGGGAGTTTGGGCACAAGCCTGAGGGCAGATCTACACTGCCAGCCCTTTTCAGTGGCAGTCGAACATAGATACACAAGATGCCTAAAATAGCTTTCAAATCTACCTTCAGCTACGCTACTCCCTGCTCACACACTACTCTGGGACCTCCCTTCTTACCAGCATTGCCTGGTTGCCAGAATGGTGCTGCAGGATTGACTTTCTGAGTGGCCGAGCAGGTCTTCTCAGACCCAATCAGTTGATTAAGAAGTTCGAACTGCCAACAGTGAATTTGCTGCCATCAGTAAAGACCTGCCCAGAGTCCGAGTCTGGGTTTATATTGCAGTGTAAACATACCCACAGAGCCCATGCAAAGTAACTCAGGTTTGCAAGGCTGAGACTGACAGGGTAAAACTCACAGTGTACATGTTCAGGCTTCAGCTGGAGTCTGGGGTCTGACACAGAATCACAGAAGGTTAGGGTTATAAAGGGCCATTAGGAGGTCATCTTCATAAACCCACTGCTCAAAGCAGGACCAACCCCGACTAAATCATTCCTGGTAACGTTTTGGCAAGCCAGGCCTTAAAAACATCTAAGGATGGAGATTCCATCACCTCCCTAGGTAATCCATTTGTCTGCTTAACTACCCTCCTCATGAAAACATGTTTCCTCATATACAGCTAAACTTCCCCTGCTATAACTTAACACCATTGCTCATTGTTCTGTCATCTGCCACCACCATCCTCTTTGGAACTGCCCTTCAGGTGGTTGAAGGCTGCTATCAGATCTCCCCTCAGTCTTCTCTTCTGCAGACTAGATAAGCACAGTTTTCTCAACTGTTTCTCAGAAGCAGGGCTGTAACTACGGCAGGGCTGACAGAGCATATTCCCGGGCAGCCTGAAGCAGCTCAATAGAGCCGTGCTATTAAAGGAGCGTCTTTGTGGCACTGGCTCTGAGTGCAGCTAATGAGAAGGGGTGCGTTCCGATCGGAATGTCCCCCGGGCAGCAAAACGCCATGTTATGACTCTGCTCAGAAGTCATGTGTCTCAGCCCCCTAATCATTTTTGTTGCCCTTTATTGGACTCTGTTCAATTTGTCCACCTCTTCTCTGTAGTGGGGGATCCAAAACCGGACGTAGGACTCCAGATCAGGTCTTATCAGTGACATTTTTCTTCCTTGGAGAGACATCTGCACAGCAAATTTTAGCCCTGCAGCCTGAGCCCTGCCACACCCAAGTCAAATGACCCGGGCTATCCTGGGCCACACTGCAGGTCTTTTATTGCAGTGTAGGCATATCATTTGAGTTCATTCTTGAACCTAGTCTTCCCACATACCCTTGTCAATAGCAGACTGTTTATGTATCAGCACACATGCTTCTTTCTTTTACCTGACTTCAGTTTGAATATCTTCCTTTAAACAAATCACAGAAGGAGCATCTGGGCTTAGTAAAAAGGTCAGGATATAGGGGCACTGTTGTATTCACTGCCAAGTTTAGAAGTAAAACAGTGTTGAAGAATAATACAATAAATTCTGTATAAAAATTAGAAAAATGCCTTGTGATTCAAGATATGTCAGATCACTTGCAAGGAAGTATTTCAACCTGTCGCTTCAGATACAAACTTGAGAAATTGCTGGACAGCTGACAGCATAATAGGATTGAAAGGTTTTGTAAAATATCCATTTTGGCATTGAAAATTTGACTTAAGTGATGCCAATTACATTTTACCTGCTCTGTTCCTTCTGAAAAAAAAGCATTATGGACTTAAATAGACATGTCAGCCTGGAGCTACTAGTGTACATATAATTACACAATATGCCTTAACATTTCAGAGCCCTGTTTGGAGTAATTTATGTGACTGGAAAGCCAGTAGTACAGCATCACTGGAGTTGGTCTATGGAACTATATAATGAAAATGAAAATATAAAGATGTAGCTGATTCTCATTTCAGCAATTACATATTATAAACATCTTTAATATAATCTGTGCCAATTAATATATAGTTTAGTCAGATACGGCACTGTGCATTTGCACAGAAGTCAACCATATGGCAACTGCTTGTGTTTCCTGCATGCAAGCAACTCCATTAATATTACTGCAAACACTATACAAACAAAAGGAGCTCTGTCCACAAACCAAAAAAGGTGGTGTTTTGACATCAAGATAGCTATCTCAGTACAAAATCCTAATGAAGGCAAGACCCAGCTAGTTTTATTCACTCCAGTTAGTCAAGTTCAACACCAGGTGTGGGGGATGGGGTTGACCTCAGCTGGCTACACTGAGGTGAAAACTACCTGGACTTTGTCCCCACTAAGGCACTTGTAGCTGGTTAAATCAATTCTACTTGAATCAATTTAACCAAAGTGAAATAAAACTTGTTAAATCGATTCAAGTTGAATCAATTTAACAGGTCCAGATGAATAAAACCCAAATCGAACTAGCATGTATGCACATCAGACTTGCTAGTTCAGTGTGGGAGATGGGTACCCTGAGAGGTGTGGCAACATGGAGAGCCAGGCAGGGGAAAAAAGCCCCCAGAACAGGAGACCCCCCCCCCGCGCCCTGCAGCCCCTGCTACTGGTGGGGCAGCAGGGGAGGGACCGTGGGGCACCCAGCATGCCCCACTGCTTGCAGGACAGTGGGGACAGGGAAGCCAGGGTGCCAGGCTTCCCCACACACACTTCCCAACAGCTGGCAGAGTGGAAGATGGGGGAGCCAGCTCGCCCCCCCTTACCGGGCTTGCTGACTACTGCCTGAGGAGGAGGTCGGGAAGCTGGTTCCCCCTGCTTGCCAGGCTCCCCAGCAGCTAGCGGGGCAGCCAGTGTGGGAGCCAGTTCACCCTCCTTACCAGGCTTGCTGGCTCCCCAACCCACCACCAGGGCAGCAGCCAGCAAGCCCAGCTTGGGGGGAGAGCCGGCTCCCCGAACCCCCGCGTGGATGGCAGCTGGCAGGCCCGGCAAGGGGAACAAGCCAGCTCCCCCACCCGCCATCCTGCTAGCTGCCAGGGAGCCTGGCAAGTGGGGTGAGCTGGCTCCCCAACCCACTGCCCCCCCTTCACCCCCTGCACCTTCTCTCCCTCCCTGGCCAGGGTGCTAAGGGGGATGACTTCCTTCCAGGGTGCCATGCACCCTGGGAGGAAGATCAATTGTTATATCAATATGTGGGTCAGATCGATATAACAGAGCCAAATGGGGTTATTTCAAAACCAGTTTCAAAATAACCCTCATTTCAATATCAAACCAGGTTTTATTATATCTAAATGATTTTCCTTATTTTGAAATAAGGAAATGTCATCTGGACATATACATTTTTAAATCACAGTAACAAGTGTTATTTCAATTTAAAACGTGTGTGGACATGTCCTAAGAAATTACATCATGATGTAAAAAATAGACCTTTTTGCAGCACAGGCAAGCCAGGGTGTACAAAGGACATGGCAAAGGGGGGGGGGCTATCTGACAGAACACTACAGCTTCAAACAAGTGTTTGAAGTGAAAGATAACACCTCCCTCCCTACAGCTCAGCTAATGCAGATATACTACTCCTACCCCTCCACCAGCTCCGTGAGTCACAATTTAGCCTTAGATTAGCAGAACCATAAAGAATCTCTGCTGTGTTACACTTTGGGTTATTGTTTAGAACTGTTCAAGGCAAGTGCAAAATGAGTGTAAATGCTGCTCTATCAGAAGAGTAGCATTTTACACCCACCTTGCAATCAACATGTACAGATGAGAGTCCTGAAGGGGTAGCCGTGTTAGTCTAGTTTGGAAAAACAAACAAGGAATCCTGTGGCACTTTTAAAGACTAACTAATTTTTTATCACATGAGCTTTCATGGGAGAAAATCCCACTTTGTTGAAGCATCTGACGAAGTAGGAGTTTCTCCCATGAAACCTCATGGAACAAAAGAAAGATGTCACAGAGTTAAAGACAGTGGAGACCCAATACGACACACATGCATGTGCTACAATGTGAAGAAGAGACTTCAAAGTCAGCATTTCCAAGGCTCAGAGCACACTGTCCAGTGGTAAACAAAATCTTGAGTGTGCTCCCACAGGTGTTTGTTATGCAATCCATACATAGTTTTAAGAGGAAGCTTAATTGTTTTATGAATGGGGTTATGTGACAGGCTTGCTTGTGATAGCAGAAGACTGGACTCCATGACTCAAGAGGTGCCTTCCCAGCTCTGTGTTCATGTAATTTCCTGGTCACATTCCCTGATTACAAAGCTGTCTTTTTGTTCTTACTGTTCTGTGAGGACAAACTATAATATGTAATAACAAAAATAATGGAGTGATTGTTTTAAGTGTTTGGGGATTTTTGTTTGGTTCCTGATGCACAGGCCAAACAATGAGGGGTACAAGAATTGTGCAAGTTTGTTTATTTTTTTAAAAGGTGTGATGCCATGGTATCAAAAACTTGGTAACAAAAACAGTGACAGTCCTGTGGCACCTTACAGACTAACAGATTTCTTCAGGCATAAGCTTTCATGGGCTCCTGTACAAATTATTAGTACAGTGAAAAGTTAGGAATAATGTGAAATTACAGTGGACCCATTTGTCCTCCTGGGAAATTCACATTTAATTGCTCCATTGCCAGAAATGTTGCATCACTTCCTGGGAATGCAGTTCATTTACTACATCTGGAAATCATTGTAGAAAGTCATCAGTGAATTCAAAACTGCATTTGAGATGGGAGCATTTCTCCTAAGTAATGATAATGCCTCTGCAACATACGTAGCTGTGTTAATAAAAACAAAAACAAAAAATCAAAAAACAAAAAACAAAAAAAAAACCAGCCTTAAGTAGAATTTTCTGAGAAACTGCTGGAACTATATATACTTACTGTTTGAATTATTTATGTTTTAAGGAGATAACACTAATGTACTTTGTATTTTGTCCTCTCTTTTTAAGAGAGGTAGAAATATGACAGAATTCTCTAGTCATTTTATTTCCTTATCAATCAAAAATAAAAAGCTAGAGATCTCAATACAGCAGAATTATACTTATCAAACTTACACTTTTAATTTAGATGAATTTTGAAGTATGTTAGAAAATATGGGCCAAACTCAATGGCAGAGTGGCTAAAAATCAGTGTGGTGGTTTTTTTTAAATGAATTCTTGAATCGAAATTAAGTGCATTTTTCTTTTAAAAAATTAATCTGTTTAAAATTACTTTAAAATTATGCCAACCTATTTTAAGACCTCAATTAGCTATAATTCATCAAAATTGTTTAAATTAATTAATTAATGTTATATCAATTAGTCCTCCTCAGATTTTAGTGATGTAAAGGATGCTGCTTTTTTAATTTGGAATTAGGAGAATATATGTTTAACTTTTGAGGCCAGCTCAAGCTTTATAACTATGACACTGTTTTATGTACTCCATTCAGTAGTGCTATTGTTTTCAGTCTTTCTAATGGAATAACTGCTTCTATGTGCATGTTTCCAAAGAGAAGTACTTTCACTTTTTGTTGTACAGAAAAGCTGTAACCTTAATTATTTTTGGTTTATGTTTAAGCTGACATTCAGAGAGAACATATTCTTTGTTTAGGCTAGTTCATTTAAGTTGAGAATCTGACTGGCAATTGAAAAAGCAGAAAACTTTGTTTTCTTCTTCCTAGGGTAAAAAATGGGTGGGAGAGAGTGAGATCTACTAGTTCTAAAAATCAGAAGCAATAGAACCAGATTTTAAAAGGTATAGTCAAGATGCAGCCTGGTGCCTAGTGGGATTTTCAAAAGCACCTAAACAGGTACTGTGGGTTCACATCCCACAGTAGCAGCATAAGTGTTAATGGCAGCCTGAAGCCCCAGGTTGCTCACAGGCATACAACCACGGGGTGTGGTGAATCAATTAGTTTTGATGCCCTGCTGGGAGAAGCTGGGTTTTCATAAAAAGAGGCACTCAGATCAGTGGGGGAGTACTACAAGGGCCACTTGGGAGATCAGGTCTTAGGCTCTACTCCTGGAAAGGGAAAGCAATAGGAGAGGATGAGAAAACACTAGGGCAGAGAGAGACCTTATAGCAAGCCCTGATAAAAGGGTAGGAAACAGCTCCCAAGGGAGAAAGCCATGGGATGTGTTGCTTGCTCTTAGGCATGCTGAGGAGGCTGGAAGGGACTCTGCAAAATGGAGAACTGAAAGCTGCACCCTCTGAGTACTGGTCTTCCTGCCCTAGCCCTTTAGAGCAGTCTCATCTATTTTGTTTGCACAGTGGAGAACAAGACAGGCATGGAGCTGGGGCCTATAATTTGCAGAGACTGTCTCTATGTGTCTGTACAATTCATAGTGTAATGGGGGCATGAACCTTGAGTAATTCTTAGGTGCTTTCATAATACAAATAATTAATAATAAAACAAAAGACAATTGGTGGCATCTCACTGCTTGGGGCACTTAAATAAGCTGCAAAAATGCTAAATGCAGTGGTGACACTTTGTAAATTCATTATAAGAAAACCCTTAATACAAAATGATTTCTAGATGATTAACTGACATTTTAATAAATGATTAATCAGTTGTTAGTATAGAGTGCAATGGATTACCTATAACCATGGCTTACAACCAACACCACTAACTTTGGATGTGCTCAGAAACGTAACCCTCCTTGGGTGGAGTCCCGGCCCCACTGAAGTCAATGAAGCTTTGTCATTGATGTCAGTGAGACCAGTGTTTCACCTCTCACCAGGGCCGGCTCAACCCATGAGCAAATAAGGCTGTGGCTCGGGGCACCACTACCATAGGGGTGCTGCAGCACCATGCCAGGGGCAGGGCAGGGCAGGCCAGGGCAGCCCAGAAGCTGGACCCATGCTCCTGCTCCTTCCTGAGCCAGTAACTCTACCTCCAGGGGCAGAGCAGTCCAGTCCATGGGGCAGACTCTGCTTTCTTGCCCCACCCCTGGGCTGGCCCTCTCCTCCCCTAGAAGGGAACAGCAGGCTGAGGTAAGGTGCCAGAGAGAGGAGCTCTGCCCCTGGGCCAGCTATTCCAGCCAGCTGAGAGCGGAGACCAGGTTCTATCCCCCATGGAGGAGGCAAAAGCAAAAGCCAGCTTGGTGCACCACGGCCCCTTGAGCTGGCCCCGCCTCTCAGGCCTATAAAATTGTTATAACATCTATTGACCAGTTGTAAACTGTTTTTAGAAATTGTTTATTAAAGTCAAGATCAGGGCCCCTTCTATTATATGCTTTTCTCCCACACTATGAGAGTGACTCCTTGCCATGAAAAGCTTACTGTTTTAAACAGGTAAGCACACCAAATGGCTGGAGGGGAAACAGAGGCACCAAGACAGACAGTCATTTGTTTAAAGTCACCCAGCCATTTAATAGCACTTGGATTTTCTGACTCCCAATCCATGCCCTAGCCACTGAACCACACTGCCTCTCAAAAATCTAAAGCACTATCTTTAATGTAAATTGTGACTGGAAAAAAGTGTCAGGAACAATCATGTATTAGAAATGGGATGTCCTAAATCGCACATCCTGTCCAACTTCTATAACTCCATGACCATGAACAGCTGTAAAGTGAAGCAAAATTAAATAATGGAGATGTTATGATATACTCCCATTGGCTATGTCTACACTTAAGAAGTTAGTTCAAAATAATTTACTTCAAATTAATTTCGAACTAATAATGGTTAATTCAAATTAAGTTAATTCAAACTAACAAGGCCCCACTAGAAACCCAAATCAAACTAGCATGTCCATGGACAGGATTTTCTAGTTTGACTTACAAAGGGGCACCATGGGAAGTGTGGCAACACTGGCACCCACAAAGGGCCATGCTCCCATCTAATACATAGAAAGAGGAAGGCACCCTGAGGTGGGGAAGGTCAGACTGCGTTAATTCAAATTAACGGTTAGTTCATATTAACACAGCCCCATTGGGTTAATTCGAACTAATATGTTTAAATTAACCATTACTTTGAAGTTAAGCGAGGTTTTATAAATAAGCGTTCATTACTTCGAAGTAAGGAATTGCTTAGTTTGAAGTAATGAAAGCCAGTGTAGCCATGCATTAATTTAGTTCAAATTAATCCTCATTAATTCAGACTAAATTGTAAGTGTAGACATAGCCTTTTAGTTCTAGCCTGAACACTTCACATTCCAACAGAGCCGAGGACCCAGAAACAGAATCTGTTAGTGAGTGACTCACAAGAGAGCATAACCAATTTTCTTCATGTACTGAATTGTTATAAAGCCTCAGTAACCTTTCCCAGACCTGACAAAGAGCTTGATGTAAGCTCAAAAGCTTGTCTGTTTCCCCAACAGAAGCTGGTCCAATAAAAAAATATTACCTTATCCACCTTGTTTTATATCCTGGAACAAGTATGGCTACAACACTGGGGGAGGGAACTTTCCAAGATGTCTGTTTAAAATGTTAGTGAAGCTTTTTCTTAGGACAAAACCTGCAATACAAAGTTTCTAACTAAATCAATACCTTTTATTTAGATTTAAATGTTTCAGAGAAAGCTTACTTGAAGTGGTGTTGAATTCAGGCATAACTTAGGCATTGCACTGTTTCTACTAGACACAATTAGGAAATTTAGTGTGTCATTTCAAGATATCATTAAATAATCTAATGACATCATTGCAAGAACTGTATGAAATTTTCATACTAAAACCTCAAACCAAGCAACTTTTTAACTGTTCCTTGGCTTTTTAACCAATAAAATCTCAAGCACTTGTCTAAAGCTTACTAACGTCTCTGCAAATGTGAGCCCAGTGCCTGAATCCGGGTAAAGACCATGCCAAACTCGTTGTTGTACCATGGTTGTAATCCCACAACCCCCCAAAATTTAGCAAATTCACTTTGAGGTCAGTTGAATGTATGAAACCATTGCATATAATAAGAGCATACTGAGTAAGTGGGAATGTGTGTGGAGCTTTTAAAAGAATGATTCTGTATCAGTTTTTCACAGAGAGCTTAAAAGAGTCTGTATTGGTACTGTTTTTTCATGTCAAAGGTGAATTATAAATGTTAGATGAATCTACAGTTTGTCATATAGCTGTTACTGCTGTATGTAGCATGTATTAATATGTATGCTGCATACATCTTTTAGTCTATTAAATATAGTATACAAAGAACATGGTTCTTTAAAAGCAACCCAAGAAATGATAAAAATAAAGAGGAAAAAAAGAACAAATTTAGGATTTTCAGAGTCAGGTAAGGGATTTAGCCACATTTCAAAGGATTTCTATAAGCAGCCTTTCAAACTGCAGATGTCAAATTGACTTCCTCCTTGGTTTTCCCCAGGGCCAGAGCAACATGGTAAGCAGAGTAAGCCTTGCAGGGGGTACCGACATTTGAGGGGCACCAAAACGGTGACTGTGCTGTTCAACCGCACTGGTGACGTCACTCATCTGTGCCGACGTCTGCTGCACTGCAGGGAGGGCGCCAGAAACCCTAGCACCATTCCTGGAAAGTATTTCACTTCAGTACTGAGAGCTATAGTATCCAGCTGCAAAGTGATATGCAAGAAGATGTGGAAATGTCCCCTTAACTTTGATGGTGTTTCCAAATATATTCTCTGAACTGATTTCTAAATTTAGATAATTCACTCGTCTTTCTCCTGCAACATTCTTAAAGCTATTTATGTTTGTCAAAAAGATTGAGATGATGAAAAGTAAATGATGTTTTGCTGATCTTAAAGACAACCAAACCATGTTCCCATGTTTAGGGAGAAAAAAATTGGTCTTATTTAGTTCTGTGTTAAGGTGAAAGAAAGGGAAAACCAAAGTAAGGTGTCAATCTTGTATTTAAAAAAAAAAAAATCACCAGGACTGCAACAATTTTTTTATTTCCATTGGAAAGTGTTCTAAAGAAGTAAGAAATCAACATGCTATGGAGAAATCCTGTGTTTGGGCCTGAACCTGTTTCCATTCAAGTCATTGGCAGAATGCCTGTCAACTTCAGTGGGATAAGAAGCTGAGTCTTTTATCTTCAGTTTTTCAGCTGTGCAGTTTTTCATTGCTGTGTCTTTGAGAATCAGTCAGTCATTCCCTATTAGATCTCTCTGTGACATTTTAATTTTACAGATCACTTATTGCAATGGCGGTATGTCTATGTAATATCATGGCATGTGGTCTTATTCTCCTTTATTTTTGTTTTCCACTCATTTGTTACATCTTTTTCTTTTTCACATTACACTACAAGCCTTTTGAGGCAGGGGTTATGCTTTCATGTGTGATTGTAGAGTGCCTATGGCACAGAGAACTAGATTTCCTTCAGAGCCTTTGGACACTACCACAACTTAGGTAAATCAATGACAACAATATCTTTGAGTTTAGTTTTATCTTTTCTTAAATGCAACCCTTCTTTTTTTTAGGCTATACCAGTTATTTCAGAAAAAGAGAAGGCTGGTGAGTAAACATTTACTTGTTTTCGTATCATCTTGAATGAGTTTCATGGAATGTTAGCTACATAGCCTAGTAGTAAAAGGCAGACTTCAACTAGTCTTACTTTGGAATGTTGTTTAGCATTATAAACTTGACAAATCTGTATGCAAATACCATTCTGTACATCCTGAACAGGAACTGCTTCTTTGGACAAGAGTCACGTGGTATGTGTGACACTAGCAGAGACGTTTGAAAGTATTCTGCAAAGCATCAAATGAACTTCCATTTAGCCTTTGTATTCCAGGGGCTAAATTTCTGCTTGCTGTTAAAAGTTGTAATGATGTATTTGAAGTCATGATAAACAAATGCTAGGGACAATGGAACTGAGCTAAGAAAGTAGGATTTGTCCCATTGACTGGGTCCTTTGCTGTCTTAATAATGGATAACAAGGATTTACGGTCTTCTGGAGTGTTTTATTGGAGATGTTTCTCTGGCAAAAACAGGCAATCACCTCTCCAATGTTACTTGTGTATCAGTTTGTGTTAACTCTGTTCTCTGTATGCTACAATTATTCTGATTTGACTTTGTTGCAGTATTAGAAGTGGTGGTGGTAGTGGATGACATGCCTTAATATTGTGAATTGGGTGTAATGTTGCTGTATATGTGAGAGTACATCACATCCCAAAAATCCTCTTGCTCTATAACTCAAAGTACAGTTTATGTGAGGTATCTTTTGTAGTACATTTGACTGATAATTTGTTGACACTTAACTATAGCATTAAAATGATTTTCAAATGTTTATAGGAATGCTTAGACACTGTTTGTAGTTTTGGGTTGTGCTATTTGTGACATTTTCAGGACTGCTTTTCTGTGTATGTGTGTTGTGTTTTGGTTGATGGTTAAGTAAAGGGCAAAGTCAAAACTTTGGCTCAGAATGAAAAACAATGACGAATCAACCATGTTTCCAAGGCATCACTAGCAATTTTAGCTGGTAAAGTTCACAGTATTTTCCAAAACTAAATCCAATATTTAACAAGCCCATAATCTGTAAAATTTGCAAGAGGATCTGTTCTTTTGTATTATTATTAACACTAATATAAATTGGTCATTAAGGGGTTAACTAGCTTATTCAGCGTATTATCAGTTGGAGCCATGCTCCACTCCTCCTTTAGCTGATGTTTCAGTTAGTGTGTTTTCCCCTAATTTTTCTGGAAATGGTTGAATAAAGCAGCACATTCCCAGCCTTGTGTACCATAAATAAAGAGTGTTCTTTATGTACTAAGTGGTCCTTCTGTAAAATTGGTGACAAGGAAGAGCATAAGAATGGCAACACGGGAAAATTGAGACATTTAATGCAGAAATGTATGGAAAGACTGGGTACTATTTTCTGACAAATTAAATCATAGATAAAAAACAAAAAGAAAGCAATTTTCCTCAGTGTCCATGACAGTAAAACCTAGTATCTCTCTTGATGAGTTTATTACAAGCTCAGACATCAAGAGATAAAAGTTTAGAATACGTGCAAAAGATGTTAACAGAGCACTGCATGTCAAAGCCAAACACTATTGTGGAATGTTTCATTTCCTAGTAGAATGTGAAGGCCAGGTGATAGTGTACCTGTATATATGACAGCGCTAAAAAGATTAGCAAAATATTTTTCTTCATATGAAAATGTGGGACAGATTTGCTTGTGGTATTTATAATGAAAAAGAATTCACATAAAATTGCTGGTGGGGGAGAACTTCCCCTGACCCAAAGCAGTAGAAACAGGAACAGCAATAGTGAAAAACTTACAAGATTTGTACTTAGAATGTAAAGCAAATGATACAGACTCAGTAAACAAAATGCAAAGCAAACTGGATGACACTTCAGGAGCTTGGGTGGTGTTTCCACTGTAAAGAAGCTTATTTTGCATCTATTTGTACATTTAAAGCAGTCCAGTGATATACATGACTCAAGACTGGACACTTAGTAACTTTTGTATATTTTATCTATCAAATAGGGCTAGGAAAATAGACCCCAAAGATAAGAAGAAAGGAAAGAAAGGTGGGGACTTTCAGCCCTGAGGGGGAGGAATACAGAGGATGTGGTACACAATATGTATAGTCTAAAATAGAAGAAAGTAGGATCTTATGAAGTAAAGGGAGAGCTTAACAATCAGTCAGTAAACAGAAATAGAGAGGGGCTTTAGCCACTGTGATCAATGAAGATATATATCATCAGTGCAAAGCAGGACTAAGCCCACTAGTGAATACAGAAGTAAGCCCATGTCCAGAGAACCTGTCCACATTGTTGGTTCTGCATTCAGCCCCATAAAACATAAAAGTAAAAAAAAAAAAAGAAAAGGTACAGGTTCTAGGGATATGGGAACAAAGGCAACATCTGTTATAAAGAGAGAGGCTGCAAAATCTAAAACTGAATTGAGGGAAATTTCAAAACTTTAGTGAGAATTGATGATATTCTTATCATGGACAAATGTGGCACTAAACACCTGTTAGTACTACAGAGGGTACTTCAAAGATTGCAGGCAGTGGGATGTTGCTCAAAACAAAATAACTAATTTTTTAAGAGGCCAGATGTGGTGTACCTAGGCTACTGGACAAAACAAGGAAGAGATTCACTCACTGACATACAAGGTCATGCCAAGTGAGCAGACCCGAGCCCCTCAGAACACATCTGAGCCATGACCATACTTAACAAAATAATTATTTATATGGACTATGGCCCGTTGTGCTGAGTGCTGTACAAATACCAAAGAAAAACATACTCCCTGCCCAATTGTTTAATCTCTGTAGATAAGGAGGTGCTGAGTCTCAAACAATAATGATAATACTGTCACTAGAATGAGAAGACATCCCCCATGCAGTGTGTCCTCGCACACACCATACATGCAAGGTCATCTTTGCATGCAAGCACTGCATGCCTTACTAAATGCCACTGACCAAAAAGGTGCCAGGGCTGTGCCTTGGCATGCAAATTGGTGCCAGCTGAGCCTTGGCAAACCCTATCACAAATTAATCTCTTCCTTGCCCAGAAGTGTTTATAATCTTTATCAAACAGACACAGAGTGGGGAAAGGGCATAACGCAAAAGGAAAGTTAACAATGTGGTGATGGCAAATATCATGTTATTCCCACTGTTTGTTGGTGAATTTAGGTAGATGGTTTCACTAGACGGAAGAGAGAGAGGACACTGAAGGGGAATGGGAGAAGGGGATGCCAGTAAAGAAAAGTAATGCTTTCCTCCAATACAATGTTTACATCCTCCAATGCCCTAGAGTATCAACTGACATTTGGAATGAGGGATATCTATCTTCTATTAACTTAAGAGAACTCTTAACTAATTTCAACAATCTATCTAGCAGCTTTTACACAGTAATAACTTTTGTTCACTGTTAACAATATTTTAATTATAGACCATAGAGCACTTCCTGTACAAGACAGTCAGATCACTTTAAAAACATGAATTCATATTCACAGCTATCATATAATGAGGCATTATCATCTCCATTTCATATGTGGGGGAAAAGAGACACAGTGAGCATTGCCCAAGTCAGAGCTAGTTTGTTATGGTTCCAGAAATGAATCCCAGATCTTCTGGTGCTCAGTTTTATTCAACTACAAGACCATCTTTCTTGGTATTGAGCCGAGCTATGAGAAAAAAAACTGTTTAGCCCATTACCAGTCTGTGCAAGCAAGAAACCCACACACAATTGCCTCGCTACCCTTCTCCCTAGATTAGGGCTTTACAATATTACATGGGGTTTCTTGAGCTTTCTTCTCATTCAAGGCCAAATGCCCAAGTGTGACTGATTTAACTTTTGACCACCAGAAACATATGGGTACCCAACATATATGAAAAACAATGACTTTTCTAACAGAGAAGTGTTTGTTCATGGAGTAGCGGTCACCTTATTATCAACTTGTTGGCAGTTTCTTCTTGATTTGTGAGCAGCTGCAATATATGAAGTCTTGTTTAAAAGTCAGGAACTCTTAATAGTGTAATGCAGTGTGGAAAGATATAAAGGCTATGAATTTGGGAGAACATCACATAAAAGCCACCCACTCAATATTGCACTTAGCCTCCATCTAATGGTGGTTGGGCCTCACATTTGCCAATGATGCTTGGTCTTCAAGACATAAAATAGACACTCATGCTTTAAGGTCCTAGGTTCTATCTCTGCTGCCAACAACCCACCCAGGGATGCAGTGTTACACATAACTCACGTGAGCGATGAAACAATGAGTGAATTAGGCAGACTCTCAAAAATAGTGTCATTAAAAAATTTTATACCACTTGATATAAAACTATCTGCATGTTTACATTTAAACATTAAAAATAAAAAATGCTTTGAAATTCAGTTACATTCTATCTTTCATTTATATGGCTGCAAACAAAATTTCAAAATTACAAGAATAGTATAGAACAAAAGTACATAGCTATCTTTGTGTTGGTGATGTTAGGAAAATTGCAATATACATTGGGATGGATAAACTGTTCAGGTAGAATAAAACTGATTAGAAATTTCACTCAAAAATTCAAACCAAATAACTTTTGACATTCTGAAAAACTTATTAGCCTATAAATTGTTGTTGTTCCTTTTTTCCCACTTTGCACTATCTGATTTCATCCAGGATTCAAAAGAGAAATGAAGAAATAAAATGAGGCTGTTCTTTCAGGGTTTCTGAATCAGAAATGCTGTAAATCTCCTTTTTTTAATTGTTTTTCCAGGGCTTCCTATTATAAAGGTGAGAAAGAATTAGATAATTCCAAGTGCTTTTGAATAAGTAAATGCATTTTAGTGTACTTAACTGAACTAAATTGTCAAATTCTGGAGATTCACAGATCACTGATTATATTTGTTTGTTTATTTTGTCCATTTTTATTATTTTGTCTTTTTTTTTTTTCAGCTAGGAGAAGGGCTTAATCTACATCAAGGAGAAACTGACAGCTAGACTGTTTGTTTTTTAAATGAAGGGCTTTTTTTATTTAAAGTCTAATTGAAATATATTCTGGAAACATTATTACTTTCATCAGGAAATACATAAGTGATTAAAAATATTTGCATTGGAAAGTACATACAGACTTTTAATTGTGGAATAACTCTAGCAGGATAATGAGTAGCCTGCCTTCCTGCTGGTCAAAACAGCACTCGGGCCTGACCACATAGACTCTTGTTTCAACCTGTGCAGTGATTGCTCTGGTGAGCAAAGGCTTGTGGGATTAGACCTTTGACCGAGATGCTTTAAGAGAGCACTGTGAATTCTGATTGATTCCATTAATCATGTTGACATTTCTATCAATGGGGAAAGGATTTTAAATTAAAGGTTTAAGGCAGAAGTTAACATCAAGGGATCATGGATCATGCCTAGGTCTAACACATCCAAACAGAGAAAAAAGGAAAATAACATATTTCCTGCATGCCCTCCTCATATCTTGACTGACACATGGAGGGGAAAACAGGAGCTGCATGCCCTAATATCCATCCCACTTTCCTTCCATGCTGGGTTAGGAGTAGGAGATGCTTGGCTCTGGCCCTATGGCACATAAAACAGAAGAGCTAAGCCAGTCAGTGGGACAAGGGTAATGAAGCATCTGGGAAGAGAATTGAGCAGATTACTTCCTTGAGGTGCAAATGCTTCCTGAGTTGGTATGGTTTTCCTGTGCACATAATAGCTGTCACATAGTATTTAAATTCAATTTACCTTAACTTAAAGTACTGCTCTGCATATAAATTAAGCTCCATTTATTATATAAATAGACTATTTTTGTAATTCGGTGTGAGTTTAGGCCAATCCAAATAATTAGGAAACTGGGCTTTGGATCCATCTCTGGTTGTAATTATTTATAATAAAACTAGTAAGAGTGAAAAGACTGTTCAATGTGTTTTTGATACTACCAAAATATTCCATCTTATTTGAAATACTAAAAAATACTGCTGAGAAAGTGCAGCCCATTTTTGAGCTACCTTCATCCTTAACCTCAGGTCTTCTTGTGGAGTAAGATAGTACTCAGCATTAGTTATTGTGCCAGAGTTTGGCTTTTTATGCATCACAAATACATGTTAATGTTCATGCCCACCGTTGTCTGTTCTGGAACAATTTTGTTTCTGTAAATGAAAGAACATCATATGTATTCCTAATTGAAAAACGTGTTACTTTTGAAATTCTGGTCAATATAAATGTGTTTTGAGGGCTCCCCAAATACAATATTATTAATATTTACAATTGGAGGTAGCAATCAAACAATTTCTTGTGGCAGACAAAGTCTTGGAAGAAAACAACCAAGTTTTCCTGTCTGAATGTTTTAGACTTTTAGTAAATCCACTGTGTAATGAACCACAGACTCAGTGATGTGGGGTGTTAATTTCCTTAGTTGCCTTTGATCTGTAAGTAGGAAAATTACAGAGATGATAAAAGAGGCCTTAACTGCAGGGCATTTCCCCTTTCAGACTTTCATCAGAAGTGTCAGGCAACAGAGAATCTTCACTGTGCTGCCTGCCACATGGTGAGATGAACTACAGAATATAAAGTGACTGAGCGATGACAAGATAGGTCAAGACTGTGTGAGAGCTGTTAGCAGAAAGACCTTTAAAATTTGGTAGCAAGAGGTTCTTCTGTCAGTAAACAAGACACATAAAAGGCCAAGTGTCTGACACAGTGTGTAGGACACTTTAATTCTGTTCTAATCAGAACTGTAACTGAAAAGCAAATTATACTACACTGTCTTTTGCAGATGTGTTCAGGAGTCAGAAAATATTATTACCCAGTTGGGCTGGGCACTGGCAAGAGTTCCAAGATCATTGCAGAAATCAGGTTTAGTTTTTAATACATATGGTTTCAAAAAAAAAAAAAACTGACTCTGCAGCTTCTTTGTATAAGATCTGTTGGCTGCCACACATGCTTTTTTTCATCATTGAGTTGTATCCTATCATAGCCATTCTGAAACTTAGATGAATCTGCTAAATGAAAAATTGGGTCTTGCTGGCTGAATAGATTTGCAGGTATGCAGGATTTCAAGCAAACCTGAATTAACTTACTAATATTAAATCAGTATCACGGTCAGAGGAAAATTGTTCCATAATAGTTTGCAAACTATGTGACATGGCCTCTAGCTAGCACTATAGAATAAGCTGAATGAGTTAAACCAGTTTTTTGCTATTTCAATCACTTTATACTTCTTTCTAACAGAGCAGTTGTATATTAGCAGTTACTCTTCTGACAACTTGACTTGAGATAACAAATGGCTAGTTCCTGGCTAATCTTTCTTCTACAACTGATAGCACTATAGTCTTTCCCCAACAGTATTATTTTAGTTGGGATTTGTTTTCCAAAAAAAAAATGTCATGTGAGCAGGCCTCACTTTCCAGCTTGTCATTCTAAAGAACAGCTACAGTAATGATATTTGAATTTGCATGGATGACAGCGAAGTGGCAATGAAAACTAACGGACATATTTTGCATTTCGCTATTCCACTGACGTTTACATGATCTCATTACTGGAAAGAAAGTTTGTGATGCCTTTAGTTTCTAAAGGCTGACAGCACTTTTTTTTGAGAACATGAAATAATTGATACCATTACTTTTAAGTTTTTTTTAAGAAAGCGATTTAGATATTTTTACCAGTGCAATTAATTGTTAGCTGCCATATTGAATAATGATTGTACTTACATTTCAGGCTGTGTTTACTCTGGGAGATGCCCAGCATCTTTAATAGCACTTTGTTAGGAGTAGAAGGTGTTTGGGACCAGTGCCTTCCTCTGAAAGGCTAAAAAATGATATACTAAAAGCTAATCCAAACAGGGAGAAAGTCTCAGACTCTCTATAACCCCTTATAACTGAACTGCTGTGTATGACCAGAGCTGGGCTAATAACTGAACTTTTTGGTTTAGTGGCAGTTCCAAAAAATCAACATAATAGTAATAAATCATCTTAGGTTGACATGTTATAGACTTATCAGTGAACTTGCCTAACCTATCTAGGCAAAGCAAAGAGGCCCTTCCTGTTCCCTCTTGACAGGGATTAAAGAGTATTAATAGGAAGACAAAGCTCAAGATAATTGATATAGGCCTGCTGCAAAACAACACCCCAGAACACCACTTCAAATTAAAGGAAGCACCTGCCTTATCACACCTGCACTGCACCTTTTCTAATTGGGTGTGTTCCCAGTGGGGTGACCAGTCTTGGCCAGCAGGATTCTGGCACATCCACTTTGGCCCATCCACTTTTCAAGGACGTTTCTTTTACTAAGGGAGTTACATTACCTTACCTGTGGGTGTCATTAGGGTTCCTAAGGGGAGACAGGTTTATGAACTGGCACTTGGCACTCACTGTTGTGTCACTGGCTGCATATGCTGATGCTTGTATGGCAAATCTTTCAGGGACTGGGCAGACAGGCATCCCTATATTTCACCCTTTTGAATATTAACTAATGGACAATTCCCCAGCAGCCTATGATCTCTAGAGGAGCCCAAGTCACTGAGCTGAGATTCAGATCTAGATTAAAATTTCTTCGGAATCTAGAAGATACTTAAATTTTGTTAGTTTGACCATCAACAAAGCTCCCTATTGGTGAGGGAGGTTTGAATCCTGAAGTCTTGCAAATATTTTCTTTGCTGGCCAAATACAGAGAATAGGTGACAGTGGGATAAATCATACCTAACTAAAATTAAAATGCAGTGAATTTTGCTACCTGATCCTCTGGAATAAACCAAATTCTAGAGAAGAGTCACTCATTCTTGGTACTTCAAAGACACAGAAAACCCAGCCAACTGGTTTCCAGGTCCTGAAAATTTTGAACTGTGAATCAGTCCTAGTGCTCCTAGTCATCTAAGGTTAACAAAATTAATAGTACTCCTCACAACCAGAGAAGTTCCAGGTTTAGAACCTGTCCTCTAGTTAATATGACTGTCAGATTCAGATGTCATGTCATGTGTAAGTTAGATTCCTTTACTAATACTCCCTACTCACTTTACCAATGTGTGACGGAGCTTAAACTGATGTAATTTAACCATCAAGAAGCCAGAAGGAAGTGTAAATTATGTAAAGTAGACACTACATTAGTTTTCATTGTCTGTTGATTGCATTAATGTGTAAGGTACATCACCCAATTGACAAAAGCAGTACTAACCTTTACATTTCTGGATTTTTTTTTTTAATTTTAAAACATACACAGCGTCTAGCTGTTGTACTAATTTTGTTTTTTCTTTTTTCTGTAATATCTCATAACAGCATTTTTATTGTGAAAATGGGAGAGATCCAAAAGTTTTCCACAAAACCTTAATACTAACTCTGTTAGAAAGGTCAAGTGATATTAAACTAAAGCGAAATGCATGTGATAAAAAGCTGAATCTCTGTATTGCAAATTCTTAAGAATTATTTCTCCAACGGCCCTTCACTATATCTGCATCTGCAATTTTAAGTACTTCCTACCCTTAAGTTTTATAAGCCATTTTGTAAGAATTTCTACAGCTTCTTTGTTTTTATTCTTTTTTAACTAGGGTGTTTGATTTTAGAAACATCAATTATGATTGCAGTTTTGTTTGTAAAAAGCACAATAGATTATGTTAGTTCATTACTATATAGATAAACAATAGATAAGAAAATGCTTTAAAACTTTTATGTAATTCATACTGGTTTGAAAACAAGTACCACACAATATGCTAATATTATATTTTGCTGAATGCTTCCTAGTATCTAGTTTGTCCAATTCCTTCTTTCAAATTTTTGAATGAACTCTAGAAACAGCGATAAAGAGAAGTTAATTAGAGTTATCATAGACCTTGTCTTCTGAGCAAAACAAGAGCAGGTAATTCTGTTTACAATTTGACTGAGTAATTTTCATACTTGTAAATGCTAACTCTTCTTTTAATCATACTATTCTTGTATATTGGTTATATAATGAGTATATGAATCATGGGTACATCCTTAGATATAAATTAGCAAAGCTTTTTAGTGTGGGGATTGTAGCTAACATTATAACTGACTCATAAAATACTTTATATATGTATGTGTGTATGTGTGTGTGTGTATGTATATATATATATTGCTGGATAATTACAGATAAGGTGGGTTCACTTGATAGGAATAAAGATGTATAGAGCTGTATTTGAGCAATGCACAGCTTCTGGGCATTGCGCTAAATCTTTCAGCTGTCCATTCAGTGTCAGACTTAATGTGTGTTTTAATGCAATACATACTTTTGTTATGACAAGGTACTTATTATCAAAAAGATCTGTGTGATGTGAAAAAAAAACCCAAGCATTAACATTGAAGTGAGTGTTTGAAATGTGTTTTAAGATTAAGAATGTACATATTACAGTGAACTGGTCCACCATAAAAATGTCTCTCATAGTAAGCCTTATCTATCAATTAAATAAGACCACAGTCAAAATCTTGTAATTTAAGCATTTTCTGTGCCAACAAAAAAACAAATAGGAAAAGTCAGAGGACTGTGTTATATTCAGCAAAGTCTGTAGATAAAGTGTTAAAATTTAATGATCATTTAAAAACCATTTAATGAAATCAGTTACTGTACTTTCCAGACACTGATCTGTATTGTACCTGAAAGTTTACTCATCATATTTTGGTTGTATATCTATAATTATGAGATTTATTTGTTTATTGTTATACTAGTTCTTATAGTGTCTAAGTATTGTACAAACACATAGCAAGCTCATGCTCAGGAAGAGCTTACAATCAAAATAAACACAAGACAAAGGCTAAGAAAAAGGAAGTATTATTTCCCTGTTTTACAGGTGGGAAATTTAGGCACAGATGCACGATTTTCAAAAGTAGCTAACAATTTTGGAGTCTACTTGAGACATCTTGAAGGGCCTCTGATATTCAGAAACTGTTGACTACACCCAGTCTCTGTATGTCAAACCTCTTTAAAGGACCCCAAGTTTTGTGCCCCAAAATTGTGATACTCAAAATTTCTCATCACTTTTGAATATCTTGCTCAGAGTGCTGGACTTCCTCAAAGAACTACTTTAGTTTTGTATCAAGCTGGAACCCATGTGATATTTTACTTTTTATTGAGGTTTTCCAGTGTTTCCTGACTGGAAATACTACTTAACCAAACTACTTCACATCTCAGTAAATTAATCTTGCTCAGATTGAATTTGGAGTAAAAGCTTGGGTTGGTTCTTATTTTACCTTTAGCAGTTTACCTAATTCCTGTTTGATGAGGGTACGTGTTCATCCTTTATCACATTTATTTGGCTTTGGAGTCAGATAGTCTTCAGAAGGATTGACTACAATATTCAAAATGACTGTTGATTTGGAAGATGTCAATGTTTAGATGCACAATGGGGGACACCTTAAAGGGGACTGATTTTCCAAAAGTACTAAGGAACTTCCCTCTGAAATATAGGACCTTTTTGTGGCTCAGTTTGGGCACCCAAAAATGGAGGCAACCAAAATTATGAGTCACTTTTTAAAATCTAGGTCATAGACCTTAGTTTTCTAAAGATGCATATAGGTAACTAATAGAATTTTCAAAAGCACACCAGCCCCTAACTTCTGTTTTGAAATTGTGTTTTTGAAAATTGGCAATATTTTAAATATTTATATAGTACCTTTTAGCTGAGGATCTCAAGTGCACTCAGTTCCCTTCTCTAAGAAGCTCTAGGAGTCCAAGAAGCCACAGAGAATTTTGCAATATGTACAGTTTGTGTGTATATATATACATGCCTTAAACCACTGTGTTATCCTAATAAAAATCTCCTTAGCTCAAACCCTAAAGGAAGAAAAGCAATCTCTTTGATGTTTGATGAGAAGTCATACTTATTTACATTCCTCTTGGATGTGCTCAAAATCCTTCTGACAAGCACCAAAAACCCTATTTGGATTACACACATTTGCGGGCAAAGCTTTTTCCTTTTGGAATACAGCAAGGGTGTCCTTTCTCATCATCATAGAGTGCCACAATCTATTGCAAAGGTGATATGGTAGTATATATCTTCTGTTTGACACATTGCTCAGATTGTTAATTTTCTCTCAATAAAGCTAATGTTTCAAATGTCTTCTAGACTAAAAAGTGACTATTAGTGGAACTGATGTCTCTCTGATCCAGCTTGAGTGACAGAAATGTCTTTTCATCTCCCAAACTTTGAGTTACTAAGCATGTTTAACAAAATATTGTTAGATTTAAAATACATTCTGGCATATGCAAATACCACAAATATTTAGATGCCATTATGTTGTCATCTGCAAAGCAACTTTGTACCCATTGAGAGGCTGGCATCTGTCTCAGATGTGAACTAGAGTATTTGGCTATCTCATTGATAATACTCTTAAGCAGACATCTCAAACTCAAATCAACATGAGGGCCACATGAGGACTTGTACGTTAGCCCAAGGGCTGCACCACTGAAACCTTTTCATACAATGATATTGCAAATTTTGATAGTGATAGTGTTATTGCGGGCCACAAGAAATAACTTAAGGGCCATGAGTTTGAGATTCCTGCTCTTAAGGAACCAGAGGTGGACATCCAAACTTTAAAAAGCATAAGTCAATTGTCTTCTGTGGTTAATTGTTGCACCTGTAGTAATTATTCCTTAAACATTAGTGAATTATATGCACGATCTTTTTGGAAGAGGGCTGACTACATAGATGTATAACACTTGGCACAATGAGATTCTGACCTCAGTTGGAGACTTTAAATACTAGTAGAAGGCAAGAAGAATTGCAGGGAAGGGGTTTCCATCATTTCTGATGTTTGAATGACAGCTTCCTACCTGTTCTTGTCTTACTGAAGCCAATGGGGATGATGCAAGTGGCATAAGAACAACAAGCATAAATAGGCTGATCGTAGCTATTGTGAGCCAAAAAGTTTTTAAAAAATACAGTCTTAAAATTATGCAGCAAGTTCTAAAGGGGACCTGTTTTGATTGCCAAGAAAGGACTACTTTTGTTCCCACTGGCTACATCACATTGTTTTTATATGTCAGAGACCAGATTTTAGTATGATCAGCTTTTGACAGAAGTTATGACACCATTATTGGATGTAGAAGGTAAAAGTTCCAGGCTTACAGAAGGTTAATGACTCTAGGCATCCTTGTCTTGTCCTGTTATACTGAAAGATGGACAGGAGGCACTTGATGTGGTTGTAATCAGACCACAACTTTATTACTAGATGTCTAGGACTACCCAGCAGATAAAGTATACAGTGCAGCTAACGGCATGTTCATTAAATAACTAACCAGAGGGTTTCTGCCAGCCCTTCTTCATTTTCCATCTATTTCCACCAACCAACCAATTGCTGGGATGTTATCATTCATCCATCTCAAGGAGGATTAAAGTTGGTTATAAGAAAAGAGGTTTGGCTCCCTGCCTGTACCATTTATAGAAGCCCTGAATTCCCTATCTTTCCCCCCTCCCCATTCTGTTCCTGTAGCCCACACCTCATTTACCAAGTCATTAATCCAGTCCCTGTATATCAACCCTACAGAGTGCCCCACATTTACACAATGAGTTATGACACATAGCCCCTTCATGCCTCTCATCCACAAAACTATCTCTGATCCAAGTGTGGGGAAGGTCCCCCCTCAAAAAAAAAAAAACACTCCACCTAGGCCGTTCTGGTAATGAGGGAAAAATTCTTTCCCACCTCCCCTAAAAAGGGGCTGCCACCATGATGCCTGCAGCAGGTGCTGACCACATTTGGTATTTTGCCACCTAAAGGGGAGGAAGGGTAGATGCACCCTCATCTGCTATGTGGAAAAGGATTTCTCCCATTTGAGCTTACCCCTTTTTCCACTTTTCTTTCATCCTTCTTGTCCCAGGGAAAGAGTCAGTGTTGTCACGCTGACCTGTTCCCCCTTTTTGCAGCAGCTACTGAGCCTCTCTGTCCCTCCTCCCCAACTCAGAGAGCATAGTTTCCTTTCCTTTGGCCAGCCAGCCAACCTTCTCACCCCCCACAAACCCTCTGCTTAAAGGTATGGTGAGGTCAACAGCACATTCCTTCTAGAGTCATGCTCTCCACCAAGAAGGAATTACCAATACTGTAGAATGGTCACTTGCATTGCATAGGCAGTAGGATCAATGAAGGGCAACAAGGCAGGGACTTTACATGCAGAAATTATAAGGTATTACAAAAAGCATACACCATAAAGATGTTTTGTTCTTAAATGTTTTTACACCAATTGCATGACTCTTTTGACAATATCGGCAAAATACTTATTAAGCTGCAGTTTACTCCACCCAAGTACTGCAAAGAGACAACAGGAACTGATGCTCACCTGTAGGCACAACTAACAGATGGTGCATATAAATTTAAATTCAGTCCTGCCTCTACTCATGTGAGCAAGGATTAGTCTGAATAAGCGTTTGCTAGATTTAGACCCTAAAATAATTTCCTTGAAAATGTAGGCAGAGAACTCTTTAGTTTACTCAATGGTTATCTGTTTAAGGTCTAATGAGGACAATGGAAACTACTTACTAGGAACTGCAGCAACCACAGTGCTTTAGGTTTAGTTTTAGATTAGTGCTTAATAGAAAAGTGCATATTTGGCAACTGATTCAGGAGCACTCCATAGGTATATCATTTCTCCACAATACATATTTCAGTAGAACTGGAAGGCAGAAGAAGAATCTGGGATTTAAATGAATACCAAACTCTCAGCCTGAAGTCAGAGAAGAACAGTAGTCAAAATACGTGCTCCAACAGCAAGGAAACCAACTTGCTCCTGGAAGGCTGCCTAACTCATGACCTCACCCAGGAATGAATGTTCCTTTATAGCTCAAGGAGGAGGAAGACTGAGACTTTTATCAAGAATTTTTATCAGTCAATCTGTTGATTGCCTTAAGTATAAATATATTTAAAGAACACAGTTGCTTACTTCTTCAGCTATAACTTCATTATACCATATTTCAGGCAACTATGGCAGAAAATTTTTTTGTAAATTGTATATGAATCTGTTAAATGGAATGACAGATGATCATTATGCATTAAACCACAATGGAGATGAAATATTGGGTTGGAAATCGAATTACAAAACTGGACCAAAGCATGTGAATTAACTAAAACCATTTCCACATGTGCCAGGCATAACTTAATATATTTCAAATTCTTATATGGCACACATCTCTCTCCAACAAAATGACATCATGGGTGAAATCACAGCCTCATTGAAGTCAGTGGGGATTTTCCCATTGACTGCTCTGGGTTTAGGATTTCATCTTGTATGTGGCTATAATCAATCCCAAATGTTGCCCAAGAAGGAATATTAATCCCATAACATTTTCTATTTAAATGAGAGCATCCAATGATTGAATAATTTTTGAATCTGTCAGTAAACTTGTAGATATTTTAGAGCAAAGGCATATTGAAGCTTTACCTCTCGTCTTTTTCTGTACTTGATGATATTGCACAGAGGACAATGAAATCTTCTTTCAAGCTGGCAAACCACTTACTTTGATTATATATCATCAAGTTGGGGGACAGTCTATCTTTCACCTCTGTGGAAGAAGTAACCTACAAGAAACATAGTGATAGTTAAAGAAAATGTTTTTATTAAATCAAAGACAGGAGCTCAAAATGTGGTAACACATCTTTACAGTAGACCATAATCAGCCCATTCCCTGAATTAATGAGTAAACTAAAGACTTAAAATTAATGCAAAGAAATACGAAGGCAAATGCAAATTCTAACCAAAGACTTTTGTAGAATTTGCGGAGTTTTTATCTGGAATAGTAGCATAGTCTTATTTCTTAATGAGGAAGTATAAATGAACACTGGGAGATGTTTCCAACTTGAGAAGTTGCTATTTTATTAACTTCTCTAATGGATTCCAAAGCCATTTCCAATAAGGAAAGTATGCCATATATAACAATGTACAGAGAATGAGAGTCAGACTTTTTTTATGAAGGATGGCTAGATATAAAACTTTAGCAAAGTAAATTGCATTTAGTTACATTGAAAGACTGAGAGATAAGAAATGAGCCATACTTATATTTTTTCCGGGATAAATGTTATAACTTCAGTAAGCCAAGCTAAATCTACTGATCCACAGAAAGAATTCCACATCTGGAAAATCTTTACTACATCTGTGTTGAGTTTTTATGCTTTCTGCTGCTTTCTTCACCAGTTCCCATGACTCCAACTTACCTCTGTCCTGTTTTCTTAACAGAAGAGCATTTTGTTGTGTTAGTGCACTGCAGTTCAGCTAAAAATAGAGTGATCATTTCATTTCCTGGGATCTGTTACCTAAGCTTTCTTACTGACATTTTTGTCAGCTGATAAGAAAAAAAAAAAACACCAAAGCAAAACATAAAGAGACCAAAAAACCACCATAATAATTAAAATTTTAAAGATATTTTATATAGTAATTTTTTTATCTTGCTTCTTTTTTAATGCTGTTATCATCTGATCCTCTTTCCCCTTCCTCCCCCTTCTCCCCACACCAACTAAAATCAAGGAAAATGAACACATTGTTTCATTCTCTAGCATGAACCACAGCTTTGCTTCTGTAAACTAAAATCAGTGAATGAATTTAATATAAATGACAGACTATGGATACAAGAAATCATATGACTATAGACATTTAGCTTCCAGGTGGAAACTAAGGCTATGTTCACACACAGGGGGTTATTTTGATACAAGTTGTTTTGAAACAACTTGTATCGAAATAACGCCTTATTTCGAAATAACAAAAAGTTAGTTCAAAATAAGGAAAAAAGCGGGAATCAAAATAGCATGTTCACACCGTGGGCTTGCTATTTCGATTCAGGGGCAGGGCACCATGGGAGGTGTGGCAACATGGCCGCCTCACTGGGCCATGTCGGCAGCCATGTTGCCAGCCAGGCACGCCCAGGCAGGAACTTCCTTTTCCCTGGGGTGCTGAGCACCCTCAGAGGAAGGTCAGATGGTTGTTTCAAAACAACCGATGTTTCAAAACAACATGTTCCGACAGGATTGTTTTGAAACAACTCATTTCACAACAACGTTGTTTCGTAACCAAATGGGGTTTAAGTTGTTTCAAAACAACGCTGTTGTTTCGAAACAACAGAACCTGTTGTTTCGAAACAACGGTATGTCATGCGAACATGGCGTTTATTTTGAAACAACCTCTGTTGTTTCGAAATAAGACTGCTGTGTGAACACCCCCTAACAGACTCTCATGAAGGCCCTAAGAAAGAACAACATTACAGCAACACAAAGCAGGCACATCTTCTCTTCCTTGATGATCCTTACAGTGCCAGAACTACTCAAAAAACGAGCAATGATGGAAAGCCTGTGTTGTCAGGGAGGCTGGGAAGAATTGATTCCTATGAAGTAATGCACAGCAGTTTACAGCTGATGATTCCGTACGTGTTCACAAATTCAGACGAAAGGCACTGCAGATGTACCACGAGGCAGCTACCCTGACTGAATCCCCCCATCAAGGCTGCAGAAATTCAGTCTGAAAAATGGAGATGCATTTCATTTGCCATTTTAGAGAAGATTTTAGGTGCAGAGCCCATTGGTCTGACTTTTTGGTCCACAAGCTGTACCCCCACTCTGCAGGCAAGGGACAGCGAACAAAGGGGCTACCTAATACTTTAAGGGAGCAATGCGAGGAGAGCCATTCTGCTAGCTTTCCGTGTCTTGGGGAGAAGTTGTCATTCATCCCATCCCCTGGTTCCAACAATCTATGTTGACCACTCACATACCAGCCAGTTTATTCTGGTTAGTCTCTGGGGAGAAAGATTTGGTTTTAAAATACCCAACAATAAATCAGTTTGTGGCATGAACTGTGTTGAACAGGATTTTAGCCTCATGCCTCCCAGTGAAAGTCCCTGAGATGACTGCCACACATAATACTTCAAAAATGTATCACAAAGAGACCAGTCCACTTATATTTTGTCTTCTGATACAAATGTCTGAATAAGAATCACTGGTCTGACAGCCCCCACTGCCATGGTCTCCCTGATTGAGTCACTGTCTGACTATTTTTTTTTTTTAACTTTTACCTAAAATGGAAATTGTGGAGAGTGCTTGTTTTGGCTGCAGTTACAGGCCCAAGAGCTGTTATATGCTGTGCCTGCAAGCTGTGTAGCTGTTCTCATCCAGCAATTCATTTACTGAAGGAAAAAGGAGAAATCAGCGATCTGTAGAACATCCGTTGCACCCAGGGGCATCGCTGGCACTGGGCTTATGGGGCTCGAGACCCAAGTCCCAGTGCCAGAGCCCCAGGTCCACCACAGCGGCAGCTGCAGTGGCGGCATGCTTAAAGCGTGAGAGCCCCAAATCCTGGTGCCCAAGCCCCAGATCTTCTTCAGGGCCCGGCGTGCTCCTGGTTGCACCAGTCTTTACTCAGCACAGCTGGCAGATAGGATAAAGCTGGTGTTAGGCCATTTTTACTCCTTCCTGATCCCCAGGGCTAGCTCAGCCCCTGGCATAATTGCAAAGGAAACTCAAAGCTCCTCTGATTTCTGGCAGCTGGTGATGACTGGGACACTGCGATACCTGGAATTGTTAGAGTGCAGCAGTCTGTAACCACAACTTGTCCCAACACACCCCTTTCTCTGAGGGTATGTCTTCACTGACAGCCGCAAAATCGCTGCCGTCAGCCCGACGTTGCAGTTAGCAATGAGTATGTACTCGCTGATGAGCTCCTGGAAGTCGGAGCCGGAAGTCCTGGCCCCCAGAAGGCATAGGGGAAAGCCAACCACAAGCCATTTGCAGTTGGCTTCCCTCAGTGTGTCCAGGTGGCGTAGAAAGTCACTGGCACTTACACAAGGCCTTGCATAAATGCCAGTCAACTGCTGCCGAAAAGCTGCCCAGGTGTAGAGTAGAGCTGAGGTAGGTGAGGGGAAACAAGGTAAAGTCTTGGGGCAGTTTTAAAGCCTTTGCATCTATGTATCAGTGTGGCTGTGGCTTTTTGCTGGGTGCTCCACGAAAGTACATGAGAGCCACTTCTTAGCCACAACTACAGCCCTGAAGCTGCTGTAGTTTTTCTGCTCTGCCAGAGTTCTCACTCCATGTGAGCAATAGCTTGTGCAGCTACGAAGTGATGGATCCACTGACTCCCCATCTCTAATTGCCTGCATGACACTGGGTTCTACCACATTCAGGGAGTATATAGACTCAGCCTTCCCAATGCCCCATCCCTACCTATTCCATGGTTACTTTTGCTCCGTATGGAGTCCTCCACAGTTATAGAACAGGGAACCAGATTTTCTTGTATCACAAATAAACCTTTCCAGAGTTCTGAAAAGGAATAGTAGATCCTGGTGACTCTCTCTCTGCTAAGCAAGAGAGAGCACTGAATAGCATGCAGCCCTGGCAGACTATAATCTGAATAGAGTATTCCTTCAAGGAAAAAAACTCATCTAGTGGGCACTCTGGGTTATACTGCAGAGAAAGCATATTTTCGGACATGCTGCCATGGTAAAATTGCAGACCACGAATTCCTGATTCCTTCCATCATCTGGCCCTTATTATTCCTTGAGTATTTCAGTTTTCAAGATTTTTACCCCATAAAAAAATACATAGCTATATTGCCAGATGTGTCCTGCTCATTGTGCATAAAATTCCATATATAAAATACAACTGTTTCCTCTCTGACTTACTATTTTTAACAATTAGAGCCAGCAGCAGTAGTAAATCATGGCAGGAATGTGGGTGGACTAAGGTTTAATTCATGAAGTGTTTGAGCCTTATGTTTTACTAAATAAAAGAGCAAGTGTCTAGTGCAGGTAAAGGCTAATTCATATTCCCAGGCAAAACATACTTTGAAATAGGGTTAAGTTTGAGTATGCACTCGTAACTTAAGGATAAAAATAGTAGAGATGTAATTATCTCCAAACTAAGCATTACAGTAATTCAAAGTTAAGGTTATGCAGAAAAGAAATCTAACTATGCCCCGGTAAGAAATGCAGTTAAGGCACCCAAACAACCTTAACTCTGCCCGGCAGTGATGTTAACATCTCAACACTGTCACTCTCTTTTACTACTTCATATGTTCTTGTTAACAGTTTTCCAGTTAGGGCCTTTAAAAGCCATGTGCAGCATTTAATTACCTCAAAAGGCTATAATGAGGATCTCACTAATCACAGAATCCTTTGGGATGAAACATTCATTGCGAACTGAAAAATTTTATCACATTCCATAACTGCATTTTGTTTTCATTTGCTCTTGGCTTGTTGACAGTGCACTCAGCAGTAGCAGGCAAGATTTTCAGGTTCAAAGCTAGATGACTAAAAAATATTTTGTGTCTTGATTGGAATGCTGTGGGAATGAAGTGAACTCATAAGAGCTGTGTCTGCTACAACTGCATGAATGTGGTTTCAAGCCCATTGTGGATTCATATTCAGATGACTCTGTTTTAGTTAAAATTCAGGCGATTATTTCAGTTTTGCTTTGTTATCATGTTTAAAGCCTTTGCCCTTGAAAAAAGCATATAGCCATACATATATTGCAAGGTAGGATGTGATCTACTTTTGCACAGATAGAGAAGAGAGGCTGCACAAAAAGTAAAGGCTTTTCACAGGGAATCTGTGAGAATTGCAGGGATGCAGTCCTCCTCAACATCTTGGCATTAGGGTTTGGAGCAGACACACAACTATTCCCAAGCCGCTACCTTATCTTGTGGAAGGCAATAGCAGGTTGGTTACCCTGCACTCCCTTTGAAGGGGTTTGAAGCAATGAAGAAATTCCTGGCCCACTTAGCGAAGTCCCAGTTTCTCCCTACTCTTATCTATGCTGCTGTGGAGTGACCCATTGAAGAGCTCCATAATATTCAAAGAATGTGGAATCCCCAGCCTGCCTGACATGCTGACTGGAATCGCAGCGGTTCCACAGCCAGTTAGGCCTTTCTTACCTGTGTAATGAGCAGTGGATTGGCTCACTAATTTGTTCCCAGCGAGATATGACTTTCTGAAACTAGTATACATGAAAAACTGTCGAATATGTTTCTGATTAAGTTGCAATGGAAATGGAGTTAAAACTGACATGTTTTTATAATTCCCTTTGAATGACAAATTGATAATATTAACGAAACTTAAGAAAAATATAATCTTTCTTCGTATCATGTAGATGGCAGTTCAGAAGCTTCACTTTGTGGCACTCTTTGAGGCAATTTTTCACTGCTTCCTATGGCAGAAAATAGATTCACAGTTGAAATTCAAAACCAAGAATCAGAGGGAATTTTCTGGAGACCTTATAAAGGATTTTTATACAGTTCATGCAGCTCTATGTACAAAGAAGTTGAAGCTGAGTTGGTGCAAACTGACATTGGTCCAGCAAAGTCAATGAACATATGACATATACATAAACATGTGTGAGGATGTCTGTGTGTGCATGTGCAATATTTAAATACAGTAAGGGTCACTCTTTCTTTTGTAAAGACCCTTACAATTTTATAAACATTAGACTCATATAATGCACACACACACAAGGAGCTGCATTGACTATAACATTTTGTAAAGACCCTTAAAAATATCTTGAAAAACTATTCAATAAACTTTTGATTTCCAAAGCATTTCAAGCTTTGAAAAGGACATAAAGATTTTTCTGTGAGAAAAATAGTAGAAGAGATTCTGCCTTGGAAGCCCAAATGAGAAAGGCAAGAAGAATTTATTATTGAGGTGAGAACCTCTGTGATAAAATTTAATTTGTCATCTCTCATAAAAAAAAAACCCTATTTCAGAGACTTTTTGAAATTTTGTATAAATTTTGACATAATTTCCCCAGTGGATATTTTGAATTTAACAGTACTATATACTAGCTGCAGACATGTTATAGTTAATTTATTCTTTAGTGGGAAAAATAAAAATAATTAAAAACTGTCTACAGTGCTGCTATGATTCCTATAAGACAGAAACTTTCAAGGCATTTTTAATATAGTGGGACTAGATCTGGGAGCTTTTTTGTCAATAGCTTTTTTTATATGATATACACTTTAATTTTGTCCATTTGAAATTATATTTTTGTTTCTGACTTTTAACAATAGCCACCAGAACTTGGTTCTATATCTGTATCATGTTAGCTGTTCTCTTCAACAATTGACTCCAAATGTCAAAGAGCAGCTTACAAGTACTCTCATTTTAAGATGCACAGGGAAAGAGTTGAGAGAAAGTCAAATGGTTGAGGAATATAATACTTTGCTTTACACCTTTTTCTTGGAGATTTTCACAGAATGCAGAGAGGTTTTTCATTTTTGGTCTTTGTATTCATGTTACTTTTTGCTAGCTCACAAGAATGATGTGAATAGACTGAACTGGTTATGCAACGATTGTTTATAAAGCCACCACTTTTTATTTCACACTTCACAAGCACTGTCACACTTTTCTTCAATGTCATTGAGGGGTGTAGCCAAGAGTGGGCTGAGGCCCACCCACTTTAGCACTTAGCGCTTAGCATGGTGCAGACTTCACTGCTTTGGCGCTGCCGAGCAGAACTGAGACTACTGCCAAGCTCTGTAACTGCAGTGGTGAAGTTCACACCACTGTCAGCCCAGGCACTGAGGTGGCGGGGTAGGGTGGGTGTTTTCTAGGCACATGATCGGAAGCTGCGTTTGGCCAAGCCCACCCTTCACTTTCAGAGGCCCAGCGAGAAAATGGGCTTGCTATGCCCCTGATATCATCCATTATGCCTTAAAACTCTCCTGAGAACTTCATGAAATCATTACCCCATTTTCCTTTGAACAGCTTTTTAAGACTCACTTCTATTGTGATGCCTGCAGAACGCCAGCATTTATAATATTTAGGCAGCAAGCAAGCTGATATGGTGTATGAAAGAACATCCTTGTATCCCTGCATACTGTCTCTCCTTCCCCACATTTGTTTTGTTTATCAAGCTATTGGATCTGAACTTAAACTAAGATTGTAAACACTTTAGAATAAGATTTGATGTTTGTGATGTTACTACAGAACTTAGCACAGTAGGTCCCCTACATTGTTGAACCCATTATGTTTGACTATAGCACTAATAGTAATAACCATGCTGTCAATTTAAGTAACATGAAAAGTTTAGTACATGATTACATTTGGAAAACATGAACAAGAGTAGCATGTTTATGTGTGTGTCTCAACATAAGTAAATAAGTCATATCTTTAGAGATAGGTATATGATGATGTGTGATGTAATGCCTAGAATTCACCAGTTCAGATGGACTCGGACACAGAAAGATTTACTTCATTGTGGGTGCATTAAACTGCATCTGCCAAGACTTAAGCATCTCAGATCCTGGTTATTATACTCAGACACACTTTGAGTAGTCTCTTGCCTACTTTTCAGCATCTCTTCTGACAGTGTTGCAAATATAAGCATCGGTTAGTCTCAAAACTCTTGAAAATGTATTTCTGATGAATACTGATCCATCCTCTTAAGACCAATCCATTACTACGTAGATGCCCTTTTATAACAGCTTATTTGCATATGTTCTCATGTTACAGTTCCTAGGGGTATCACTTAATGGTGAGTGCCAAAAATTTTCTGTTGTGTGTAGTTTATATACATAAATTGAATTAAACCAAAACTTGTGTCTTACACACCCTAAACTTGATGGAAATTCTGATCTGGATTTGAATTTCACAATTGTTGCCAGTTTCCACAGCTTCTCTTGGAAGAATATTTCAGTCTACTAGAGAGGCCTGTCCTATTCCCAGTAGGGAGCAGGACAGGGAGGCAAGATAGCTTGCTACTGTGGAGGAGAAATATTGCTGGGACTATGAATCTTGTTCAGGGTGAGCATGCTTCAAGGCACTCAGGACCTGGCTGGAAGGTGAAAAGATGCCCCTCTTTTTTAAAACATTTTCTCGTGGGAATACAAAGGAAGAGCCTGCATGTATGGATTCCATGGAAATGGAAGAAGTAGGAACATGGGGCCAAAAAGATGCAAGAGGAGCTGAGAGCACAAATGTTTCTGTAGATACTGAAGTAGCAAATGGGAAGGCTGGAGATTACATTTTGACAGTGCATGCCATGGGAGCAGTGTGACCACAGAAACAGAAGCAAATGAGAACACCTGAGGTGATAATGAAACCTGAAGAGCCCAGATTAAGAAAGAAGGGTTAGTTCTTTCTTTAGAAAATCATCTTCCGGCCCTCCAGTCATTCTAGGAGAAAATAACAAAATAACTAAAGTAGTAGTACAAGAGCTCTAAAACTACTTGTTGGGAAGGGAAAGTCTGTCATTCATGCAGTGCCACCACAATTATTTGAGTTAGGCAATTAGTCTCAGAAAGATAATGACTCTTTTGCAATCCCTTTCTTTCAGTTCAGTAAGCCATGGTGTCAAGAAACATAACAGTCAGCAACTCTCTAGCAGTCAAGGGGCCTGGAAAAAAGCAGGTACTTGCTGCAGTGAGATCATCTGGTAAAGCTGGTCATGGGGACTAGTGGTTAGATGTTCTCCCTTCAGAGTTGTTGTAGTAACAATTTTAATCATGGTGGGGCCATTAAGGGGAGACTTTGAATGTCCATGTATGGGGACTCTTCCAATCACTCATAAATGAGGTTGTGACACTTCTTGGTGAGTTACCTTGTTACCATCCCCCAACATGAGGAAGTCTTGTCTGGGCCAGATGGCACTTAGCTCTCTAACACAACTAGCTTCTCAATCACTCAAACACTCTCCTATGGACTGTCCCATCACTGCCAGTTGACAATAGATATGCCCGGGTTCCCAGTTCCTTTCAGAGTGTCCTCTATGGTATCCAGCACCTCTTTGCTGGATTACAAAAGAAATCCCAGATCCTCTATTCCCAAAGGAATAGCGTACCTGAATTTATCATTTTTTCCTTAGACCACCATGCCTATATCTCACACAGCACTGAAGGTCAGTTCTAATAAAACAAATGGAAATCTATTTAAGAAAGAATAGAGATGCAAATGGAAAGAAGTGTGAGTTAAAGAAACAAATAGTTACATACACACAAAAAAAATCATAAAATGTGAAGTAGGGTATATGCTTATTAATAGATACCTTTACTGTTTAATTAAGTAAAGTCTCACCCTAAAGTTCAGTCTTTTGCAGTGCTTACTAGTGTTGAGAAGTCAGGAGCCAGTCTTCCATGAATCTCTCCTATTCATTGAGGTTCCTCCTCAGTGAATGGAGAGAGAGTCTTTCTCTACCCTGTGAGACATCAAATCAGTCCTCTGTCTGCACTCACTGACTGAGTGATCTCCTAACTGACATATCAGTCTTATTCACAGTCAAGTGGTTTTGATGTTAATGGTTTTCTGTTGGCACTTCTGAGATGTTTCAATGGTGTACATTTGAGCAATATTTTACACGATCTGCTAGGCTAGCCAGGGAGGAGTGACAACTGCCTCCTACTTGAATAGGTCTTCACTGAGAGATACAATTCCTTGCTGACTCTCTTCTACTCCAAGACCACAAGGGAATGATTTTCAATATAGTAACACAATTCCTTAACTATTACCCATACAAATATTGCAATGATTATAAATTACAAGCTTTCTGTGGAGGCTTCACACGCAACCTTTCAAAGGATGAATAGCATGGAGTTTGGTGCATTAGGTATAATTTTTTCAGGTCTAAGATAGGAGTTGCTTGTAATAAACATTGAACTCTGCCAGTTGGTACCAATGAGCCTTTGTGTCACAGAGGACTTCAAGCCTTCGTGACTCTGTTTGTACCTATCAAGAATACAGCTTGAATCACAGACGCAAACACATACAACAAAGAGGGACTGGAAGATAGTTATGAACTCCTTGGGCCATTTGGGTATAACTGGTTAAGAATATTAATTTAAAGGGAGGTTTTTTCAAATGTGTCTAAGGGATTTGGGAACACAGCTCTCACCATCAAATAACCTATCACCAGCTACATGAGGTACAGACCCCAGACTGGGGAATGAAACATATTGTATTTGAGTCTTTATTAGTTCCTTACCTTTCCATGACCTATTTGCTGCTTTTTTGTAGGAACTTCAGTCGTAGGAATCCTGTTAAAAAAACTAAAATAAAATAAAAGTGCCTCTTGAACGATGATCCAGAAATCAGAGCATCATCTTTGCAAAGTGCAGATATACCAGAAAGGGCTTCCAGATATTTTTTTACTATAATTAGCTTCATGACATGTAACACTTGGATTTATATATCAATAATGGGAATATAGACTTCATGGGGATTATTTGCATAACCAAGATACTGCCTTCCAGTTCCAGGGATAGAGTGATTTCTTTGAGTATTTAGCATGCCTAAAGAGCAGGTTCCTGCCTCACAGTGTTGTGACGAATATTTTGTGGCTTTAATGGGTCCTCTGGGATTTGTGAATTAACTGATAAAAGCAATTGATATCTATTTTGCAGATTTTGGTTTTCTAGCTACTCATGAACAAAATTTTATTGCTTATTGATGAACTGTTCTATTATTTTGTTGCTTATTGCTGAACTATTCTGAAGCTGACATACATTTGATGTGACTTTGTTTTCTTTCTAAAAACAAACAAGGAGTCCTGTGGCACTTAAAGACTGACGAATTTATTTATCACATGAGCTTTCGTGGGAGAAAATCCCACTTTGTATCTGACAACATTGGATTTTCTCCCACGAAAGCTCATGTGATAAATGTGTTAGTCTTTAAGTGCCACAGGACTCCTTGTTTGTTTTGGTGAACAAGACTAACACAGCTACCCCTTTGGAACTTGTTTTCTTTGTGTCAGTGAGGTGCCCATTTAGGCCCTGTGATAGGGTGTTCACTCCACACCAGAGAAAAAGGGATTAATAGAGGTTTCATCAGCCTGCCACATCCTGTCTCAGAAAGTAACTATAGAGATGAGTCCACTAAGCAGTTTACAGAGGCTGTGCAGAAAGCAGCCAGTTGGAGGGAGACTGCATGGAGTAGCCAATCAGGGATCACTGGACTCTTATAAAGGGAGCTGCAGGGAGCAGAAACATTCAGTTGCTGCAAGAAGCCCAAGGAGTAAGAACTGTGTTCCCAGTGGGCTGCAGGATGGGTAGCACCTTGGACAGCAATTGCTGGCAGGGACTTGGGGAGCAAAAGGGAGTTCTTGGCTAGCTGTTGGAACTCACTGGCTGAATGCCCCAAGAAGAGGGCAATAAAGGTGCTACAGCAACAGGAAAATGGCCCCAGAAGCTGAAGCAGAGTTGGAGGAAAAGTTAAAGAATTGCAACAGGAGGCTGCTTTTTACAGGGTCCCTATATTGGGACCTAGATTAGTGGGCAGGCCCAGATCCCCAAACCCACACTGATCACTGGGGTAGTAGCTGGACTATTGAACTGAAACATGGATGCTGACATGGCCAGAGGGCCAAGTCATAAAAGGGACACTGCAGTTCTGAGACTGAGGTGGGTCTGCAGGAAGAAAAAGGCAAGAAGGACACCACATGAAGAGGGCACACTTAGTGGCATAGGTAGTCCCCAAGATGGCCAGCAGGAAGCACCACTGCAGTGTGTGGACTCCAGCAGGTCTTGATCCTGCTAGTTCATATGTCTGAGTGTTTAAAGGATGGGGTTTTATGTTGCAGTCACTGTGTTTGCTTCAGCTGGGTCTGATATTCTCTTCAGTTATGCTTCACATTTGCAGTTGTTTTCCTTAATATTCCCCCCCCCTTGCCCCCACCCTGTGTACCTGGTTCATTGGATTTCTATTGCCATGGTTATTTTTGAGGCTCTTAAGACAAGGTTACACAGTATAATAGCTCTCTATGTTTTGGAATTGTTTCCTAAATTTCAGCCTGAAGATCAACTTATTATTCTTATCCCCATACCACCTTGAACAATTCCCCTCCTTTGATGTGTACACACTTTAAATACTTGTTGTCTGTTATCATTATTCCCTCCCTGCCCCATTAGCTGTCATTTGGCTAAGCTCAACATGTTTTTCTGTTTTAATCTTTCCTCATAAATCAAACTCTCCAGCCCCTTAATCATTTACGTGGCTCTTATCTGAATTCCTTCAAACTTGTTGACATCTTCGTGGGTACTGAAGTGTTTAAAACTTCATGCTGCATTCTAGGCACAGTTTCAGTTAAGCCTTGGAGAATATGTCCAGTTGCATTTATTTTCAGTGGAAACAACTAGTATTTTACATATAGGTGCTCCATTCTGTTACAAAAGTAAATAGAGAGATGGTATTAAGGGACAACAAAGAATAGCTGTGGTAAAGAAGAAATACTGTATATATATGCCTGCACAGGCAAACAAGCTTGAAATGTGTGCCATTTCTTCACTGGTCAAATATTTTATTGTAAGAACTTCATCTGCAAAAGTTACTTTCATTTATAATTCTCAAAACTGTTTGTTTTTGTTTGTGTGTTTTTAAGACCATGTTTGGGTTTTATTTTTAACATAAAATATGCAAAATACTTTAAAAAATTCAAAGTGCTTTGGCAATTTCTACTGTCATGATTAATATCAGAAAATTACTAAAAGTTTGGCTTGGGACACCACTACTTACATCCTATCAAAATCACTTCCCCTTCAAAAGTATCCTACCACATCACCCCTTCAGTAACAGTGGTTGCAAAAATTAATTTAATTTCTCTGTTTCTTCACCAGTCCCATTAATTGTCTCCTTCCGCTCCTGGTGGTCTATGATCACTGAAGTAACAAATGCAGCTGCCTCATTTCTAATGAAGTTAAAAATTTTAAATTATTTTTCCTGATACCTCTGGCTAGTTCTCTTGCAAAAAACTCAGTGGTTCCTAACCAGTGTGCTGTGGCACGCTGGTGTGCCACCACAATACCAGAAGTGTGCTGTGAGCATCCCAGAGAGCTGGAGTTAAAAGTTCCCTCCATGCTCAGCCCAGCTACGTGGGCTGTGCAGGGCTGGGAAAAGGCAGGAGTTAAAGTAAGGAGGAAGGCAGCGGAACACAGTTCCAGGGCCCTTGGTTTTTAGGCAGACAGTTCTGACACCCCAAAAATAGAGGAAGGCACTGGAACGTGGACTTCCAGGGGTCCCCCTAAAAATAACAGGAGCAGCCAGAATGCAGAGTTCCGGTGGCCCCACCTTAAATCCTGCTCCACCTTAAGCCCAGCCAGGAGAGAGGGGCGGGAGGTCGGGATTTTGTGAATTTCCCCCTGCAGGGAGGAGCAGCTTGGGTCAGCAGCCTGAAAACAGCCCAGGAAAGGGCTTTGGGGGGGGAGGGTTGCTGGGGGTTCTGTGGGGTGTGTGTGTGTGTGTGTGTGTGTGTGTGTGGCAGTGGGAAGTGGGAGTGGCTGTGTAGGGGGAGGATGTAGCTGGGGGCTGGAGGGCTAGTTCTGGCCTCTGCAGTGATGGGAGGCTCCATCACAGGCAGCGGGAGGCTGGTGGAGGGGAGGATGGGAGCAACTGGAGTGGGAGGGAGCAGTGGGGGGGTGAGGATTTGCCCTGGGTGTCAGGCAGCCACTGTGGAGAAGGGGGAAGTGGGTGCTATGCCATGATCCCATGCCCTACCTTCCCACTCCCCAGTTTCCCCCAGGCCCACCTTGTTCTCCCTTCCTCTCTCCTCTCTTGCCACCCTTCTGCTGTTCCCCACATGGCTACCCTAGTCCTCTTTTGCCACCCCTGCCCTGCCCTGCTCCCCACACTCACTCCTGCCACTGCACACGACTCCTGCCCTCCCATGTTTTGCCGCCCATGCTGTGCTACCCCTACTACACCACATAGCAGCATTTCTGAAACACTGTCATGGTTCATGAATAGTCATAAGTAACTTAAGTTAATTTGAATATTCATGAGTTTTTTAATGGTGGTGTGCCTCAAAAAATTTGAAGGCATCAGGGTGTGCCATGGCAGAGGAAAGGTTGGGAACCACTGGAAGAACCTGCATGCTTTTTTGGCACCTGATCTTGAGATGCTTTGCTCTGCCAGTAATTTCCACTGAATTCAGTAGAAGCCTCATGGGAGCAGGCTTGTATTTTCAGTTTTCATCAAAAAATGTGATAAGTTAATAATTTCAGGCCTGCTCCAATAAAAATTTAGGATAAAATCCTGACTCCATCCACATCAATGGCAAAACTCTCATTGACTTCCATGTCATCAGGATTTCATATGAAGACTTGATATAACTTTACTCAAGTGAGTACCCCATTGAACTGCTTGTTTATAACACTGGATCCTATATATCTCTAACTATATGAAAAAGATAGTATGGTTTCTCATATGTAAAGTCATAACCTTCCCCACTCCCTCTCTGTTTGGTTTGATTTGGTACTGTGCTGTTACTGTACGTAACTCAGAGTAGTTTGCCAACTGAGAAATACTGAAGCAGATAATGAACATCTCAGATACTGCAATCAATTAATAATGGTTCCCTTAGTATAAATACTTCACAACCAACAAAAAAAAATATTTTACTGGAAAAAGAGCATTGGCCAAATACTCAGTTGTGGAAATGCTGCATGCAGTATAGGTTGGATATATGCTTACAAAGGTTATAACCTAGAGCTCGATTCTGCACTTTCTTGATCCTGGTGGTCTGGAGTATAGGTGTGTTATATCAAAATAGAATGGAGCAACCTGAAGATATATGCTTGAGGCTAATAGAGCCCAAAACCACAGCTAGAAATTTTGTGCAGCATTAGAGACTTCATGATTGTATCCATCTTCTCTGGTCACTCCTCCATACACCAACAGCAAGTACTTTGCTCCCCTGAAAGATCCTCCTTGGGGCAGAGCAATACTCCTGGAGCCAGTTAGACCAGTTCTAGAGCCAATTTCTAACCAGGAGAGGGAGGCGAAAACTAGCTACACTACATTTAAGTTTGGCAGAGTTTCGTTTTTATTTTTCACAATTTTGACAGATAATATCAATGATTATTTTAAGTGTTTTTTATCATTTAAATTTTCACTGTTGGGGAAATGAGTAGGAGGGTGAATTATTTAGTGACAGCAGACATTGAGATTCAGAAAGTTAAAGCTTTTTAAACTATTAATACATAATGGCTATGTCCACACATAGGCAGTTAAAACTATTTAAGTTAAATTGATTTAATAAAATTGTTATACAAATCATTAAATAGATATAAGTTGCATCAATTTAACATGTCCCCACTAGAAACTCAAATCAAACCTGCATCATGTCCATGGACAGGCCTTGCTAGTTTGATTTAGGCAAGGGGCACCAAGGGAAGTATGGCAACATGGTCCCCTAGAAGGGCCATACCCCCACCCAATATATCGAAAAAGGACAGCACCATGGGAAGGAGAAGGGCAAAAGTGTTAAATCAAAATAACAGTTAAATCGAAATAACACGTCCACACAGCATTATTTCGAAATAACAGTTTTGATTTAACTCATATCAATATAATACAAGGTTTTATTATATCAAAATAACTTTCCTTATTGGGAGATAAGGGAGCTCGATATCTCGATATAAGAAAACGTAGTGTGGACCTGCAATCTTTTAAATCAAAATAATCTGCATTATTTTGATTTAAAGACTGTGTGTGGACATACTGAATGTCATCATCAGGCATCAAAATATAGGAGGCAACTATTTTAAATCAACATATCATACCTGTTTTCACCATTCATTTGCTAGTCCATTCGTAACAAACCTAATTCAAAAGTCTAAATCACTGAATTTTGACTCTAAGATCTAAAGCAGTATTTTTCTTACTTTGCTTGTCTGTACATTTAGATTAATATCTATGGAAATAGTTTTTTGTCCCTGTGCATGAGTGCAGTGAAATTGACATTTACCGATAAAAATCTAATTCTTTGAAGCCTACCTACACTGGAGGATTTAGCAACTGAAGTAAAAACATAAAGAAATCTAATTCCTTGAATAACAAACCAGACTTTTATGAAATTTTATTACCAGTGTGGCTAACACCACATAGTAAATATCAGACATGAACCTCTAAGGATAACACTAACTGCTGTTGTGTCTCAGTTTTAGAATACCTGTTGTTTTAAGGTATAACTGAATGTATTCATTATTCACGGTTATGGATAAACGTATATCTTTCAGTTGATATTACAATTGCTGTAATCTGTGAGATAATTGTTTGACACTCCCTATAATGCTTCATCTTGCATCTTTGTTACAATAAGTTTAAATGAAGATGAAGTAAAACACTGAAATGTTTATCTCTTAAAGATTAGGCACTGGAATTTGTAATCAGCATGCAGTTACTATAGTGTATCAGCTAAAATAGTGGAGCCAATGAGAAAGACTGTAGACAAAAGCAAAGAGGAACAGTGGATTACTTACCAGTAACTGTCCTTCTTCGAAATGGGTTGCTCAGATTCTTTAAGAAATAAGTGTCTCCATACCGGAGCATTGGATTGGTGAGAACCTTTTTCCCTAGCCTGTCAGAAGAGGGCAGGCGGCCACTGCCCCCCCCCCCCCGCCATCCCGTGGCTATATATGTGGCCACCGCCCAGCCCCTCCCTGGTTCCTTGGAGTCGCCAACTCCAGATGCAGTCCCAGGAGCGGGATCTGAATGGATCCGAGCAGCCCATCTCAAAGAAGAACGGTTACTGGTAAGTAACCCACATTTCTTCTTCAAGTGCTGCTTGGATACATTCAGAAATAGGTGACTGCTAGCCATGCTGATGGATGGCAGGTGGAGTTGGCTCTTCTACCTTCAGCATAGCATAACTCTGACATGCTTATTTGTCCATGCCCAGGGTCCTGGAGAGGTCTAGGAGATCGACCCAAGGATCATCGCCCCAACAAGGGTAAACAGGGATTGCAGGACCTAACCCAGAGGCAAAAGTAGGCCCAGTTTGTCCGAGTGCCTAGTGTGGTGCCTACACAGGAGGGCCTGAGTCACTTTACAGATCGAAAAGATACCAGCGTATCTTGATTAAAGTCAAGGAGTGCTACTCTAACCACTCTGCCTAAAGGCATATTGGCAGAGGCGAGAGAAACCCAGATGATTAGTGTTCTGGCAGCAACACATGATAATGTACCTCCTACAAAGGGAATTCAGGAGGCCATAAGATCATTGGACTGGCATTGGTGGATGCCAGCACCTTCAGAACTGGAGGAGGGGAAGGAGAGCGGTGCTGCTTGTGTTGGACCCAGGCCCTCGACATGAAGGCTGGCTTGCCCCTTCTAATGGGCACCAGGCAGGGAGGTGTAGGCAGCAGGAGGAGTGCCCTGGCAGCTTCCACTTCCTCCAGGGTTGTTGGGATCAGCACCGACTCTGCCCGGCCCCGGGGGGAGCCCTGTGTTGAAGACACGGGACTATGTTGGCACTGTGGTATTGGGGTTGAGCCTGACGGCACCTGGGAGAGCCCCATGTCAAAGATGCGGGACTATGATGGTGCCGCAGTACTGGGGTTGAGCGCGACTAGTCCCGGGAAGAGCCCCATGTCGGGAATGCTGGGTTGTGTTGGCGCCGCGGTACTGAAGGTGGTACTGAACTTGTCCTGCAGCCCCTGTTGGCACAGTGCCGGGCAGGTCCCGGTGCTGAATTGGCATGCGGTGCTGCAGGAGGTCCCGAAGCCTCAGGAGAGGGTTGCCGAGCCTGCTTGGAGGCCAGGGCATGGCACCTTTGCTCCCTGTCCTTGATTGTCCTTGGCATGAAGGACAGACAGATGGAGCACGCGGTGACCATGTGGCTTTTGCCCTGGCACCAGAGGCAATTCTCATGGGGATCGTCCCGCGGGAAGGCATTGCCTCATTTGGCACAGGGTTTGAACCCCAGCATGGCGGACGAAGGAGTAGCGTGATGTTCCAGCCCTAATGGGGAGACCTTTTTCATTGGAACTAAGTCCACAAATAGGCACTCCCAGTTGGGCAAAAATCTCATAAAGTGAATGATGGACAGGCTGCTTGCAAAGCGCAAGGAGTGGGCAGTTTCCCAACTGACGCAAAGGCAGAAGAAATGAAACTGGGGAGGGGCCGGGTGGCAGCCACATATATGGCCATATGATGGTACAGGGGGGCGGTGGCCGCCTGTCCTCTTCTGACAGGCCAGGGCAAAAAGTGCGGACCAATACGACACTCTGACATGGAGACACCTATTTCTGAATGTATCCGAGCAGCGCTCGAAGAAGAATGTTTCATATTGGATGTCAGGAACTCAGTTTTAAGAGTAAAGTAATGTAACAGTAGCCAGCACCTATCAAACATATGTACTAAAGGGCCTAAATGTGCATGGGCCCAGTCCTTCTATAGAGGCAACCTAGGTGGCTGCCTAGGACACCAACCATTAGGGGGTGCCAAGGGCTGGGCTGGTGGGGCCAGCAAGCCTGTCCCGTCCTGCTTCACTCAGGCATGTAGCCTAGGGAGGAGCAAGGCAGGAAGCTGTGTTTCAGCTGGCACCGCTCCAGAAAAGGTAAGTGGGGGGGAGGTTGGCCTAGGGCAGTGGTTCCAGGAAGGGGTAAGAGGCATTGGGGGGCCTGGTGGGAGCGTGAGTGGGGGAGATCCCAACAGTGGCTCTGGTCCCTGGCTACAGCTCCACTCCCTAGCTGGGGCTGGATCTGGGTGTTAGCAGCGGCTCTGCTCCCTGGCTGGGACTGGAAGCCCTGACCATGGCACCGCTCCCCAGCTGCCCGTGGCGATTCCACTCCCCGGCTGCCTGCGGCCAGACCCTGGCAGAAGCACGGCTCCCTGCCTGCATCCCCGCCCACAGCCAGGGGGTTGCCAAAGTAACATATGACCTAGAGTGCCAAAAAACCTTGGACCAGCCCTGAATATGCGCAATCTTCTCTTGTAAGCAAATAATATAAACCACATAATAAAGCAGTGTTTGTTCTATTTATAATATTAAATAGAAAACAAAGCTACATTAAAAGAACATAATTAAAGTTGCAACCTCAAGCACAAAAGTTAGCAAATTTCACAATTAAGTTTCCCTCTGAAAAAATACCTCTTCAGCCTGGATCAAAATCTGCAAGAGTATGCATTACTTATCATTTGGGATCAGATTTGTCAGCTATTCCTCATATAATCAAACTGCTATATAGTCTAATGGAGTTTTCAGTCTGACAAGAAAAATAAAGTAAAAGAACTAAGAGCTTGTCTACTCCTGAAACAGGGCAGTATGTTCAGAAGGGCTACATGTGAGGGATTAGAGTGGTTTAACTGCATCCTTCAGGGGGCATGAATTTTTCAGGCCCTTGAGTGACGTCGTTACACCAACAAGTGTTCCTTGTGTATCGGACCAAAGTCTTCTCTTTACTCCAATAGTAAAGCTAACAGAAAGGAACATAATGCTATGGATTTTTTTATCTATATCAAGTTTACTTTTAACTAAAGAAATATTTAAAATAGTTATTAAAGCCATATAATTGAATAGAAAAAAGTGTATTTTTAATTTCAGAGTTAATGGAAATCTGGCTGACTCATAGAACCAGTTTAACAGTGTCTTTTGGCATGCAAGTCACTATGTTTCTGCATATTATATATAGCTAATGAAAGTCAAATGTGAAAATGACCCCATACCAACTTTTCTCTTGCTAATATCCAAAATAATCAAACAGGATTGATTATATATCCATGTACACATTTTCTGTTATCCTTGCTGTGTACTCTATCTGATTAAACAGGATAAGCTTTACCAGGGCAACTTATATTTTCCATGTATGTCACCCTAGTAATTAAATCCAAAGTGGATGCTTGATTGATTCTCAAGTTAACCCAATGGATAGCTATGAAGTCAGCCAAAGTTGAGCTGATGTTTATCAATCCATTTTCTGAGTACTTAGAACTAAATACCATATTTTACCATTTCTTTTTTCAAACATTCACTTGGAGTCAGAGAGTCAGGAACTGACATGCTGAAATGAGTTATTTTCCAATGTAATATTTTTGTAGTTGTAGTCCCCCAAAGTTTCCCATCCTCAGCTGTTGCTGTGTAGGCTCCTGCTCAACATAAAAGAGTTGGCCTAAAACAGCAAAGGTCATCTCACTTAACGTTTACATAACCTGCAGTGGGACACAATCTATCCCAGAGCCCACCAACGTGCTGCAGAGAGGCACATGCTGCATGAACACGTAAGATAGTTCAGTGTGCTGCCCTCTCCAAGGGCTGGTATTGAGTGGAACAGGGCCATGACCCTGTCTCCTCCTGTACCCTTGCAGAGGCTTCTCTCTTGGCATAACAATGAGGAACAGCTTCTTTACACTTCACTCACCATGGGAACCAGAGTAAGTGCCAGAAACACAGTAACCCTAATTCTGAAATACGATATCTGAAAAACTACATAACCAGAATATTCAGGTTGCAAAGGCAAGCAGTCAAAAGGTAGGAAATGCCAGATTTAAAGTTGCATCCATCTGCCAACAGAAAAAGTTTACATGAGCCCAGATTGCAATACTGTTATTCATGTTTGGTTATATCTTACGCCACAAGTTTTTGATTGAAACTCATGGGACCACTCAAGGTGGTAAAGTATGCAGTGTGAGGAAGGGTATCACAATCTGGTCCACAGTGAACTTAGAATTGCATGGTTATACAACATGCCTTGGTACCAGCTATTTTAAATGAAAAGTATTGCAAATTTAAGGAGAATCTCTGCAGCTGAAGCTAAACTGTTAAAGATATCTTAAAACAACATAATAGCTGTGTACAGGGGCATGTGCAGGAACTTTAATTCCAGTGATTTTGGAGGAGTGTGTTCTGTGCTTCACTCCCTCCCTGGGGCCAGAGGAGCACATGCCTTCCCTGTTGATTGTTGGAGGGGCCATGCTCCTGCTTCCTCTCTCCCTGCTTGCACATGCCCCTGGCTGTTGTAGATTAGTGCTTTCATGGGTTGCCATAGCCTGGTACATCACACATGGCTTAAACGGAATAGAGCTTTAATAACTTCCTCCCTGTTTCAAGGGCCCAGTTTTAAACCATGACACCAGTTTTCAAAGAACTTCCCCTCATTAATGCATATTACTTCAGATGTAACTGCCAGCAATTTAGGCAAGGCTACATGTTGCAGAAGTCTGAGGATGGTTTAAGATTAATTACATTGAAAAGTCAGTAAGGCCACCAGTGAGCAGAGCATAATGCAGCATTGACACCAAAGACATTTCATGCCGTGAACACTTGCTTTTGGACACTTTGCAGTTTTGTATTTATTTTTATGACTGATTTTATTTTTACCTTGTTTTTCACTTTGAAGCTACAGTACTCTCTGATTTCAGTTGCAATCCAAATAAATCACGTACACACGTGCTTAACTTTAAACATAAGTGGTTCCATTGAAGTCATATTCAAAGTGTATGCTTAAAATTAAACATGTGTATGTGGTTTGCTGGATCGGGTTGTAATTATCCTTAGTGTCAACCTTGTAAATATCTGCTTGTATTTTAGTTGATTTTTTTTAATTTACTAAATAACTATAATAAAATAATTTAAAAATAATAAAAGTAGAATCAAACAAGTACTGAACTACTGCAATGTGCTTACATAAATCTACCAGCTCGGATTTATCGAACAACAAAAGACAACTAAGTATCTGCCCAGGTAGAGTGTTTTCAGAGGATTTCCTTTACCTTGCACTTTGCCAAGAGTAGTGTGGTTGTCCAAATATGGAAGAGACTTTGGAAGAAAAACAAACCACAGTGAGTGTGGGACATGCCACAGAATGTTACTACATGGAACAGTCTGGGTTGGTTTTTAAAACTTTAATTCTGGTTAATCTGATATAAAGGACCAGATAATCCATGGCAATTTCATGAATGCAAGAGTGGCAAGGGCTAAAAGGCTAGCATGCTCTATACAAGGACCCAGCACAAGCGAAGTCCCTGGCTCAGAGAAATACAGGCACTGCTTTCTCTATGCATTCCCAGAGAAGTGCTTTGCCCTGGAGGAGTAGCTGTGCCTCTCCCAACATTGCAAAGCAGGCCAGATGCTCCAGGGAGATTAGACTGCATATTTCCCCTATATATTCGAAAACCCAGGAACTCTGACTAGGCAGGGTGATGGCCTGCTCTCCCCTCCTCAGGGCTATGCTATCTGCCACAGTTAGGCCCAGGATTGAGGCCTGCAAGGATGTTTTCTGTTGGAAAGTAGCCTGGTTGAGCACTTGTCTAAAAATTTAAAATTATGATTTTTAATGTTGCCTTAAATAGCTAAAAGCTTCTCACATGCTGCCACTGGTATGAGGTGTGAACTAGTGAAAGTTGCTGTGTGTGTACAGCAGGTGATTTCAGAAGACACCTGACGTTGTGCAGTTGTGCACTATGAATTGGAGCTGAGACTCATGCTTGTACTGTGTAATCATTAACAGTAACGAGTTCTGCCACTGCTTTTGTTTTAAATGAGCCTATCAGTGGCAGGCTGACCCTTGTAATGCCATTGATTGCTTTGAAGAAGGCAAGGGATGTTTTTGATGCTAGACAGCAGAAATAAAATGCCACCAAGGAGAGGTGTGGCTGTGGTGAGGCCAGCAGGGCATAGGCCCTGAATCTCCTGGCCAGCAGCAGAGTGGAAGCAGGGCCGGCGCTAGGCGGTAAGCAGCCCCTGCACTGCAGCGGGGTGCCGGCATTTGAGGGGCGCCAAAAGGGGACAGCACCGTTGCGCTCCCCTGATGACGTCACTCAGATGCGCCAGCATTGCTCTGCTGTGGGGGGGGCGGGGGCCACAATCCCCAGCATCGTTCCTGAGTGGAAGGGGCCTGATTTGGCTCCAGGCCACTTCTGGCAGGCTGCAGGAGAGTCAGAAGCTGCTCCTGCTGCTTGTGGGCAACAGCGGGAACCCGTTCTGGCTTCGAGCCTCCTGCAAGCAGCTTGAAGCCAGATCTGGCTCCTGCTGCTGCCAGCAAGTGGCAGTGACTGGGGCTGGATTGGGTTCCAGAGGAGGATCAGGGCCATGAGGGGAGACACGGAGGAGGGCAGTAACAGCCACTAATGCTCCTGCCACCAAGGCAGGAAGGTCTGGATTTGCCAATGTATGGGAACTGTGTAACAGTTGCATCGCTTGCTGAGGTTAGTCACAAAAAGACACGGAATGATAACACGGCAGAGTGTTGTGGCAACGGGCAGCAGAGGCAAACCCACAAGAGTTGGTTAACCAAGACAAACACAAGGCCCCACAAGTCCTAAAGACTATGCAGAGCCCATATGCATGTGTAGAAGATTTCTGTGCAATCTGACCAATCCTGAGGGAAGTTAACCTGGCAAAGCAAGATTATTCATACATCTGCTCCGTTCATAGATGCTGTCAAAGCCCAGAAATTAAAATGAGGTCCCCATGCCCATCTAGCCTCACCACTGATTAATTTTTCTGTTGCAAGGACAAGAGGGGTTACTATCACAGGTGATTGAACCTCATCTTCCTCTATCTGCTGTTTCTGCCATTGGGCCTGCAGGACATGGGCCCCGCATCTCCCTGGCAGTGCCCCACATCTGGCTCCAGCCACCTGCTGCTGGCTGGCAGAGCCAGGAGCCAGATCTGGACTGGGACCACTTGCTATGCTTGGCCGGCAGCACAGCAGCAGGGCCCAGATCCAGCTCCAGGCCACTTGCCGGCAGCAGCTGGGGCTCAATTGGGCCCTGGAGCCAGACTGGGGAGCCAGGCCTTAACGGGCCCTGGGGCAGTGCAGGGGTCAGGGCCTGGGCCCGGACCCTGACCTGTTTTGAGGGCAGCAATGTTCCTACCCAGGTATATTTGTAGCCCATGGAGAACCTCCTACAGAAGTGGCAAAAGAGAGGGGGACATAGTGATATGTGGATTTAGAGCTGCTCAGACATTAACATATGGGACTGAGGAGTGAGTGGAAGGTATATATGGGTTTTTGCTGCTATCCACTTCCCTCAGTCATCCTAAGAAGGATATGTCTTTTCTGTCTCTAGCTGAGCTCAGTTTCAAAGTTGTTACCCAGTTCTGATGCTATATTGACTTTCAGTGGCAGCTACTGAGTGGCAAAGTCTTCTTGGCTGAGTACTGTTCCACTGCTACATTTTCCTTAGTGTGGGTTCATACCCCTTTCTTTCTTCCCAGCAGTCATTTAGTTGGGAGATCCCACACCAGCTGACGAACATTAAAGAAGTGCTCACTTTCATTCACTGGAGATCAATTTTCAGAAAGAACAGTGGGAAGAAGGCAGGGACAGATTACCAAATGAGCCTACAAGCCCTGTGCCCAGGGCATCCTACATTGTGTGGGCCCCCAGAGTGCCACGGATTGCAACCAGTGGCCCGCAGCCCCTCTGGAGCTACCCCCACCAGCGCTGGCCAGTAGATCCTCTCTCCCTCTGCCCCCTGTAGCAGCACCAGCCCACAGGCCCCTCTCCCTGATCCCCCCACTGTAGTGCCAGCCAGGGTCCATGACCTCACCCCCTGGCACCAGTGGGGCTTGGAACACCATCCCCCAATCAGGGTGCCACTGCAGTGGGGTGGCCCCACAAGGGGAGGCAGCCCTGGGCTCCCCTAGGCCTTGGTGCAGTCCTAGAAGGAGGAGCCAGTAATTCCATTCCAGAGGAGTGTCAGATCTGGGTGACTGCAAAGCAGATCTAGGGTTACCAACCATGGGAGCCTCTGCCATCTGGATTCCAATATGGAGCCCAGCCGAGCTATCTGTCAGAATTCTGGCCAGACCCCACATCTGTTGGGTAAGAAAGTCAGGATTTGGCCCCCTAAGGTTTATTTTCCACCTGAAATTACATGCACAAAAATTCCCAAAGCATGTACTCCTGTTCTGTTTGCACGTTTTGCTGCCTTCACCCTGGTAGCATGCTGTGCACCTGCTTCCCTGTTGCAAAGTACTGATTCAGACTTGTTTCCTACACTCCTTTTTTGCCAGGAACTGATCCCCACCCCCACAGAACTCTTTCTTTTCTTTTTAACTTGGTATGCAACTTTTATTAATCCATCTAGTCTACTGTAATGGAAACTTTATTATTATTATTATTATTATTATTATTATTATTATTATTATTATTATCATCAGTGTTTTCTTACAACAAGGAAATACTGAATAAAATAAAAGAATTTTCGAAGATAGTGGTAGCACCCTCATACTGTAACAACTACAATTACTAACAAACTATGACGGTGTTTCTGCTAATGGTCTTCCTTTCATTGCTTAAAGCATGGAAACACAGAAAGAGGGCTTTACCTGAAACATAAATTTAACTCATTGCAGTTAGACATTGAAGGAGGCGTTAGAACAATGCTTGTTCTTGCATGTGATATATTTTGGTGCAATACCTGTTGTAATGGCATTGGCAGACTCCACAGTAAGGGAAATGTAGTGGTAGTACAGTGCTATGCCTCTCAGCAGCTGCCAAACATACTCTCTATGGAGGCCCTTGTTAACCAAGAGCTCTGGTAGGTTGGCAGATAACAGCCACTTAACGTATAATAGCTTCAAACAAAGGAACCATGAGGAAAAGAATAGATGATAAAACAGAAAATATCATAATGCTGCTATATAAATCCACAGTGTACCCATTCCTTGAATACTCTGTGCAGATATATTAGAACTGAAAAAAATGCAGGGGAGGGCAATGAAAATAATTAGTGGTCAAAGAACAGCTTCCATATGAGCAGACATTAAAAAGACTGGGACCATTCATCTTAGAAAAGAGATGATTAACAGTATGATAGAGATCTATGAAATCATGAATGATATGGGGAAATTGAATAAGGATGTGTTATTTAACCCTTCACATAAAACAATAACTAAGAATCACCCAATGAAATTAATAGGCAGCAAGTTTAAAACAAACGAGGAAGTACTTCTTCATATAATACGCAGTCAACCTGTGGAATGCATTCCCAGGGGATGTTGTGAAGGCCAAAAACATTACTGGATTCAAAGAAGAATTAGAAAAGTTCAGGAAGGTTAAGTCCACCAATGGCTATGGGTACGTCTACATTGCCCAGCGTTTTCGAAAAAACCTTTTTCGGGATAAATATTTCAAAACAATTATCTTGAAAAAACTTTTTTGCAAAAATGCTATTTTAGGATAACAGTCCATCATCCCAAAATACCATGGCTTTTTTTATTTCAAAAAAGAAAGTCTGCACTGGCCTTTTTTCCCCCCCCCCCAAAAAGCCTTTGCCATGTCCCACGATAGCTTTTTTGAAAAAAGCTATCTCAAAAAAGGCTTTTTATTTAGAAAAAGCTGGCGGGTTTAGCTTTTTCCAAAAAGCACTCCAATATCTCAAAATACTGGAGCGCTTTTTCACAAACGCTAAACCCGGTTTAATATCGAAAAAAGCCTTTTTCAAGATAGCTGTTTCAAAAAAAGCCATCACAGACCACGGTAAAGGCTTTTTTTAAAAAAAAAAAAAAATCCTCCCTATCTCATCCATTGACTTTTGTTTTTTTGAAAAAGAAAGTCTGGTGTAGACTTCCTTTTTCAAAAAAAAAAAGCTGCTGTATTTTGGGACAAGGAGCCATCCCTGGACTGTTGTTCCAAAATAGCATTTTTGAAAATAAGTTTTTTCGAGACAATTATTCCAAAATACTTATCCCAAAAAAAGTTTTTTGGAAAATGCTGGGCAATGTAGACATAGCCTATTAGTCAAGATGGGCAGGGATTCAAACTAAAGCTCTAGTAAGTGTCCCTATACCTCTAACTGCTAAAAGCTGGGACTGGATGATAGGGCATGGATCACTTGAAATTACCTTGTTCATTTCTTCTGAAACTTTTGGTACTGGACACTGTCAGAAGACAGGATACATGGCTAGATAACTGGCCAAGTGATCCACCACCATCTGTGCAAGCTCCCTCATACAACCAATGAAACATTTGCATGCAAATTAGGCTGGGTAAGGGTAGTTATAAGAGCTATTCCTTATCACAGTGATCTAGGACCTTTGGCGTGCCATAGATACATGCCTGCCTTACTGTGGTTGTGCACTGCATTGGGTGTAAGTTGTAAAGGCAAGATGGCTGAGAACTTCAAAGCTGAACATTAAAACCCAGTGATGATTCAATCCGGGGATACTCAGGACATAAAAAAAACCTTTCGGCTATGCTTGTAGCTATTCCCATCACTTCACACTGACTCTACAGACGTAATATGTTTCAAAGAGACAGACAGTCCTGGAATCTTATTATATAAATGCTTGTCAGGTTTCTTCTTCTGACAGTATATTTTCTTTGGAATATTTTCTTCGTAGGTGCATCAGATTATGGTTTTCAAAAATCCATCTCATTTTATTTACAGTCTATATTTCTAACTACTTTATATTTTCCAAGTGTTTTTATGTTCCCACAGTTGTTTGCAGCATCCTCTGTATTCGGATCATCTGAGAATTGAATTAAGCACTTTGCATAACCTCTTTAAGATTATTAATGAAGATATTAAGTAACATCAAACAAGCAAAGCTCCACTGATCACCTCCATCCAACTTGTGTTTTTATTTTCTTTAGCCTTTATTTACTCATTCTGACACATTCCAAACCAAGTTCTTTATTACAATTAATGTCTTGAGTTAACACTTTGAAATTCCAAATATTACTGTAGATGTTCTAACTGTTCAGAGGACACAGAAATGCATATGGCATAAAGCCTTGATATCAACATGACCAATATATCTGGCAGCACTTTGGTCAACATACTTGTTAAAATGAGTAATTCTGGGGTTTAAGACAAACTCATAATTCTGTTTTCTCCCCTCTTTTCTTCTTTTGAGCCAGGGGGACTCAGATAAATTATGGAAATACATTTATTGAATACTAGTGTTGAGGATTATGCCTTCTCTACTATAGACACATCTGTGCTAGGAAAATATGTAAGTATTTTTATGCATTGGTGAATCTCCTCCATTGATCAAAACCTTGGAATATGTGACATGGGTAGGGAGTAATTATTTCTACTGTTCAGAGAAAGCTTAGATGACACTAGGTCACAATGCCTGCACTTTTCTATGTTCGTATTTCCACTCTTGTAAATGGTGAGCTGCTCTAGGGGAGAGAAGACAATTTACAGATTACCTCAGTGCATACAGCAGAAGATTCAGGCAAAGGGGCTGGCTTCTCTCCTCATCCATTGCCACCACCAAGGAGCAGAAAGAGTATAAAGGGTGCAAAATTATGGTTCTAGTGGTTTTTTTACACTAATATTTATACAGGTGCTTTGTAGAAATAAAAAAGCCCAAGGCCTACAGCTGAACAATTTATAATCTACTTTAGACAAACACAGGATCAGATTCTACTCTCACTTAACACCTGGGGACTTCTAGTATGTGAAGCAGTTCCTAATTTACACTAGTGTAAATGAGATCAGAATGTGGCCCAAAAGAAATTATGACAACAGACAAAGGTGGAAGAAAAAACACAAATAGGGAGGTGTGGAGTAAATGATTTGTGTGCTGAATCAAAGAATAGCTCTTTAAAGTTAAGAATAAATTTGTGGGAATTCTCTCCTCCTAACCCCCTCCCCACTCCAAGGCAGAATCTCTGGTTCTGATTCTGGAATTTAATCTGTGCGGGCTGACCTGGATGTGAAGTTCATCAATTAATTTTAATATTAGCGCTATTTTCATAAGAAGTATTATGCTATCTGTTTTAAAAATGTTCATTTTTTTCCTGTGAAAATAAGGGACTCTGGCTTGAGTTAACTGCAAGACAACCTGCCACTGAAGTCCTGACACACATCACTCTCATTGATTTCAAAGGAAATCAGACACGTGTAAGGTTTGTAAACTAGCACTGAGCTAGTCACACATTGCCAGGGGCACCTCAGACACTGCCAGAGAAGAATCAGCTCCCCCTTCATTCCTTCTTTTATTGGGAAAGTGCAAGGTCAAAGCGAGCAAGGTCAAACTGGCTTGATTTCCTGTGACTACTAGTCAGGATTATTGGAGTTGGCATGAGCCTTTTAGAGTGTGTAGTCTTGCATTCCCTTTTAGCTAAGGTAGGAAGGACCATATTCTATTCCCTTCCCTCTTCTGACCTACTGCAACCAATACAACTACTTTGTGGAGTTGATAGTACTACTCAATATAAATAAGGAAGGCAAAATCAGGCCCTAAATCATCTTATGCCACAGATGGAATGAAATGTAAGAAAAATAAGGAAATCAAATCAAATAAAGGAACCAAGACAAAAAAAAATACCCTTTTCCATTTATTTCTTTTTTCCCCTCTTAAAAAAAATTACCTGAAATGTCAATAAAGCAGAGACATGTTATCTTAATAAATGAGCATACAAGTATGTGGCCAGTAAGTTATTTGATTAAACAGGAAGCTAGAATCATATAGATATCCACAAATAAAGCTCCAGATCTAAATGAGTGTATCGTTAGCTCATTTGTAAGCCTTTCCAGATGTAGCAGCAGTTCTGACTTTGGCAGCTTTCCAGTAGGTTGCCTGCAGTCTGAGCTTTCCTGTGTCCGCAGTGAGAACTGCAATGCCTGAATCCTGAAGGAAAGGGCTCCGCAAAGCTGACGACAAATTTTACAAAGTAACAACCTGCCTTGTGTGGGAAATTTCAGGCAGATATCAGAGCAAAGAATGCCCATTATTCTGTGTCTAAACTGCTGCAGTTTTACTGTGGATGTGTAATACTCTGCGTTATGGAACACCCGGTGAAAGCCCCTTTGAGAAGATCATTTAGTGATCATATCAGAGACTCTACTGCTAGAGCCCTGGATGTTATCTGGAAAAATACAAGAGACAGACGACTGGCAGGTGAGGAGGGGGTAAAAAAATTTTTTTAAATACATGAGGATAATTAGGGGTCTCATTGGCATAAGGCAGATCAGTATCATGCCACAATATAAACCTATCATTTTCTTTCTGTGTCCTGTTACATCAGTGCACCTCCATGAGTGGGACAGTGCAGGATTCTCTAGCTACAGTCTTGATATATATTTTAAAGAGCAGGAACAATGAATGTAGCAATTCACCACTGAAATTATGTTGTGAATCCCTCACAGCCAAGTTGTTGAAGCATTTTATTTTGCTGTTAAGTCAGCTTGTGTGCTCTATTAGCATGATATGCTTCAGTGAGTTGCATTACAGGCTGTTTCTTAGCCAAGAAATATGTCAGCTGGAGTATCTGGGCTGTGCAGTGAAAGATTACTGGTATTTCCTCTGGCAAGGCTCTCAGTGCTTTAAGATCCAAGTGAGTGTCAGATATGCCAGAACCAGTCTTTTGAAAGATAAATTAAGTATAAATATACAGTTACAATTCAAATACTCTTATTTTGGATTACAAGATGCAAAACATGTGGCAAACCATTATGGAGGCCTGGGGAAGAAAATAATTAACCAATTCCTCCCCACCCCCATTACACCAAGTGCTTCTCATTCACATAAGTGAAGGCTGTTGTTTTGATTTTCATAGCATTAAAATACTTCAGAAAAGTCAGCAGAAATGCACAATGGGTGTGGCATGTAAGAGAGATTTGGTTTTATATGTGTACTGGGAATGGCTTAGTCTGAGGGAGAGTGGCAGTGATGATAGTACGCAAGATTAGTCATCACAGTGATGACCAAGAAAAACCTTTCTTGACTAAATGTCTCTCATTTTCATTTACTTGTCATTAAAGAAACACAAGTGCAGCTAAATATTGCAAAAGCCTTTGTGATGGTCCATTAATGCCAGCACTGATTACATAAACTATCGGGGGGGGGGAGGATGGTCATGGATTATAAAGAAAAATATTTTAAAATATTTTTATTATTGTCTTGCAAATAGCTATCTTAATACCAGCAAAAATGGCACCATTTTCTTACTATAAGTTAAATCATGTTATCTGGCAACAGTTGAGCCAGCAATGAGATTATGTGATATGCCTCCTTATACAGTAGCAGGGATACACTTTAAATCATAGTAGGATAGAAACAGCTTCAGCCTGCTGAGCTAGTTATTAGGTTTCCACAGATGCCACATCTACTATGTAGCCTTTTGTTGTTTTTAGACTTCTGAGATCCCTTAAAACCCCCATTTCCTTCACTTTATTTTCCACCACTAAGGGCTAGTACTCAAAATTGCTGCCATCGGATTGGCCTTCTCTGAAGACCTGCTTAGTCAATGGGGAAACCAATCTATTAAGACCACCTCAGCCACTATAGTAGTGCTGAGTCAAAGGGAGGGACCTCCCCTTGACTTTGCACAGTAAACGTGCCAGGCATAGGACAGTCAAACTAGATTTGCCAGTTACTTAAAATAGCGTGTATATCTCCATTTGACTGCTGCCAAAGGCAGAAGAAAACTCACAGAGTCCTGAAGCACTTAAAGACTAACATATTTATTTATTGCATGAGCTTTTGTGAGAGAATATCCCACTTTGTTAGTCTTTAAGTGCCGCAAGACTCCTTGGGTGGTTTTTTGTTTGGTTGGTTGGTTTTGGTTTTTTTTTTGCTTTACTAGACTAACATGGCTGCTCCTTTTACTACTGGTGATGGGTATGATAGTGACCTGGGAAGGGGTATTAGATGGAATGGCTTCTGAGTTATTACAGAGAAGTTCTTGACCTGGCTGTTGTGGACTTGCCCTCATGTTTGGGGTTTAACTGATCACCATATTTGGGGTCAGGAAGGAATTTTCCCTCAGGGCAGATTAGCTTGGGCACTGGGGGTTTTTTGCCTTCCTCTGTAGCATTGCGAATGGCTTACTTGCTGGTTGATTCTCTGTATTAAAGTCTTTAAATCATGATTTGAGAACTTTAATAGCTCAGTTATCTGTTTGAGGTTCATTGTAGGAGTGGTTTGGTGAGGTTTTATGGCCTGCAGTGTGCGGAAGGTCAGACTAGATGTTCATATGGGTCCCTTCTGACCGTGGTGTCTATGAGTCTAACTTGGCCAAAAATGGCAGGTAGCATAGACCTGCCCTGGATTTCATAGAAAAGGATCATGCCACAAGAGATAAGGTTGTTGGATTTACTTCAGGGCTCCACACTTTCAGATGTCAACAGGTACACACAAGCTTGCCATTGCCATTAAGAAGCAAGACACCAAGCTTTCTTCCATGAGCAATTTAACTTAGTGGTCAGCCATATACTGAGTTTCATGACCCACTTTCTTATAGAGACAGATGGGTTAGGGAAAGGACACTGGATTTTCCTCTGTGGTCTGCAGGACATAATAAAGGAGCACAACATCAGGACTTGTTGCAGCCAAAGGCAAGGTGGATGCAAGACAACTGGACATAAAGACAGAGGGGAAAAGTCGGCAGGATCAATGAGAAGACAAGGAAGTTATGCAAAATCTAAAAGAGGGAGGCTGGGTTGGCCAAGTGGTCATTTATGTTTAATATTTTCTTATTTCCTAAGATGGGTGTTGCCAGGTCATCTGGATATTTGTTTTTATCCTTGGAATTGTTTTCATTCCACCTGCTAGAGATGTTTGTGTGAAGTGTTTTCAGTAAGCTTTTCAATTTACAGTTTAAACCCACTATGGCATTTACATTAGCAGGCGCCAAGAATGTCTGGCTCACATCCAAATAAGACAACAACAACAAACTCTTCTGTCTCCTATGAAATTAGTTTGTACAGAAAAGCATGTAATGGGTCATGTAATGGGTGCATTCCAATTGCATGTGACATATCCATGAAAATATGTAGGTTTTATCAGGACACAAAAAGACCTTGTTAAATATGTGTGCATATGATTGATAAATATCTAAGGAAATTTATTTCTTGGGGCTGTCACATTCCTGGAAATGAGTGAACATGTAATCCTTTAACCTCTTAAAATATGTTGATAAGGATGTGGTATGATTTTGTTTTGGATGGCAGATGTTTATGAACAGCTACAGTTTTTATCAAGATGGTACTTAGAAGTTGGAGTGCCCTTAAAATTGTGAGCACTCCATTTTCCAGGCTGTCTCAGTGATCTAAAGTTGACAGGCACAATAATACATAGGGACTGTTGTCAGCCAAATCACTTAATTTAATCATCAAGCAGGTATCCAAATATACAGAGCAATTCATAACAGCATTAAGAATATTCAAGATTCATTTCAGTAAAATACACTGATAGTACTAGATGCACTCGAAAGGGAAACAACAATAAGCAGCACATAACTTCATATAACTTTTTGCTGGTCTATTGTATTTGTCTACAGTATTAGAAGTGCAAGAAGGGTAGATCACTCTAAATTCAATATTGCAATTATCAATAACCTTAAAAAGCTGAAGGTCTGATGAACTAACAAGGGAAAGAAGAAAATGTGAAAAACTCATTTCTGGTGGTATATGCAATAAACAAATCATCTGAACTATGTTTTTTACTTTCGAGTGGCAAAAATTATCAGAGTGCAGGCCTGTGCCCAGTGATCCACACAATTCAATCTACCATAAGGATCAGACTTTAAACTGTCAGGGTGGATTACAGCATGGGCCAATAGGGCCCAGGCCCAGGGGCCTACCACAATGTGGGGGCCCTCTGCCCTGCTGGCACTGGGGAGGGGAGCGGAGTGGGTTGGCCCAGCTCAGAGGCTGGCTCTGCACTCCTGCCTTGTCCCTGGGCTGGCTGGGTGAGCCAACCTAGAGGTTGGGCTCTGAGCAACCACCTTGCCCATGGGCCTGCTGGTCTACTCCCAGGGATGGCATGGGCTGACTGTGGCATGGCTGGTTGACCCCATGGGAGTGGGGGGACTGGTACGTGCAATACACAGCCTGCAGCACAGCGTTTGCTCTGCACCAAAAGCCATACCATGCATGCCAGTCTGCCCCACCACCCCTGAGGCCATGGCTGGCCTCTGGCCCTGAGGGCTCCCCCCCACAGTACAAGCCTGCTGACAAAGGCAGGTCCACCGGTTGGGGAGCCCTGTAGCCCTGATCCTACTCTGTAAACTGTAAAATTGTCTGTAAACTTTTGGGTAGCAAAATAGGATATCCTGGAAAAATACCATTGTGGAAGCAAAAATACAAACAATCTCCCAGAAATTTCCTAGCATAAACACTATATACTGTACTCCAAATGGCACAGTGATCGGTGCCCTTCATGTCCCACATAGCAAAAAAGTCATCAGCTATTTTAAAATAATTCACACAATTTAACATATTTTGACTAAAAAATGACCAGTCATTGTGCTGGTAGGCTGAAAGGGGGCTGAAAAGAAATATGGGACTCTTCTTCTATCCACATCTCCCTCTCTGTCTACTGCAGTCATCAGGAAGTCAGTAGGATAGCTTCTCTAGCCTTTTTTATGATCCTTAGAAGTTAGGCTAGAGTGCTGCATGTGTCTTCTGAAGTCTAAGAAACAAAATCTGCTACCCTGAAGATTTGGCCAGGCCCTTCTGCATTTATGACACCCAGCAGCAAAATCTAAAACAAGAGCATTCACTGCTCCTCTTTGAAGGAACAGTAAAGTGGGTTACCAGTTGCTTTCACCATGATCCCTTTGGCCCAGTATGGAAGGATGACTCATCACCCTCTGCCTTGCTCAATTCTTCTTTCATACTCTCCCACCTCCTTGTGTAAGGACAGGATATGGCTTTTAGAGTCCAGCAACATTCAATACACCCAGAGTCATTGCTCTGCCACCCTAACAGACTTGTTGTGGGAATGTCAAGTAGAGCATCATGTACCTTCTGAAGATGAATGAAAAAAACATGTTGGTCTTCATTTATTCATTGCTTCATAACCCATACTTCATAATTTTTAGTGAACTTTGATAGTCATAAAACATAACATAAGATGGACCATACTGAGTCAGATCAATGGCCCACCTAGCCCAGTATCCTGTCTTTTAAATAATGGCCAATGCCAGGTGTTTCAGAAGGAATGAACAGAATAGTTAATCAAAAGTGATCCACCCCATTGCCCATTCCCAGCTTCTGTCAAATAGACATCAGGGACATTTCAGAGGATGGTTTTGCACCCCTGCCTATTGTGACTAATAGCCATTGATGGACCTAACCTTCATTAATTTATCTAGTTCTTTTTTGAACCTCTGATAATCTTGACTTTCACAACATTTTCTGGTAAAGAGTACCCAGGTTGATTGTGCATTGTATGAAGAAATACTTCCTTTTGTTTGCTTTATACCTGCTGCCTCTTAATTTCTTTTGGTGACCCCTAGTTCCTTTGTTCTGAGCCATCAGTAACACTTTCTTATTTACTTTCTCCACGCCAGTCATGATTTTATAGACCTCTAGTTGCAGTCTTACTAACCTCTACTCATATAGAAGCTGTTTCATATTCTGAATAACTTTTGTTACCCTTTTTTGTGCCTTTTCCAATTCCAATATATCTTTTTGAAATGAGAAGACAAATCTGCATGCAATACTCAAGATATGAGTGTACCATGAATTTAAATATAGTCAATGAAATATTTTCTGTCTTATTATCCATCCTTTTCCTAGTGATTTCCAACCTTTTGTTAACTTTTTTGACTGCCACTGCACATTAAGTGGATACTTTCATAGAACTATCCACAACATACCAAGAACTTTCTTGAGTAGTAACAGTTAATTTGGACCCCATCATTTTTTATATCTATAGTTGGATTACATTTTCCAATATGCATTACTTTGCATTTATCAACATTGAATTTCATCTGCCACTTTGTTCCCAGTCACCCCATTTTTTGAGATTCTTTTGTAACATTTCATAGGCTGCTTTGGACTTAACTATCTATCTTGAGTAGTTTTGTACTATCTGCAAATTTTGTCACCTTGCTGTTTCCCCTTCTTCCAAATCAGTATGTTGAACAGTACTGGTCCCCATACAGATTTCTGGGACACACCGCTATTTACATCTCTATACTGTATTCTGAAAACTGAACATTTATTCCTACCTTTTTGTTTTCCTAAATTTTAACCAGTATGCTCCATGAGAGGAGCTTCCCTCTTACCTCATGACAGTTTATTTTGCTTAAGAGCCTTTAAAGTACCTTTTCAAAGAGTTTCTGAAAATCTAGGTGCACTATATCCAATGGATCACCCTTGTTCACATGTTTTTGCATCTCCCCCAGCAAAGAATTGTAGTAGACAGTGAGGCATGATTTGCATTTATAAAATTATGTTCCCCCACAAGTTGTGTACATGTATGTGTCTTTTAAGTCTGTTCCTTATTATGGTTTTAACCAATTTGCCCTGTACAGAAGTTAAGTTTACCAACCTGTAGTTGCCAGGATCATCTCTGGAGTCATTTTTTAAAAAATTAGTGTCACATTAGCTGTCCTCCGGTCATCTGGTGCAGAAAATGATTTATATGATAAAGTTACACATCACAAGCAGTAGTTCTGCAATTTCACATTTGAGTTCCTTTTGAACTTTTGGCTAAATACTATCTGGCCCTGATGATGACTTATTACTATTTAATTTATCAGTTTTTTCCAAATCTCCTCTAATGACCCCTCAGTCTGGGACAGTTCCTCAGATTTGTCACATAAAAGAATGGCTCAAGTTTGAGAATCTCCCTTGCATCCCTCAGCCATGAAGACTGACGCAAAGAATTCATTTAGTTTCTCAACAGTGGCCTTCTTTTCTTCAAATGCTCTTTAGTACCTCAACTGTCCAGCGGCCTCAACGGTTGTTTAACAGGTTTCCTACCTCTGATGTAGTTCTAAAAGAAATTGCTCTTCTTTTTGAGTCTTTGGCTAGCTGTCCTTCAAAGTATTTTTTGGCCTTCCTTTAATTATATTTTTACACTTTACTTGTGAGAGTTTATGCTCCTTTTTATTTTCCTCAATGGGATTTAACTACCACGTTTTAAAGTATGCTTTTTTTTTTTTTACCACTAACTGCCTATTTTACTTTGTTGTTTAGCACTGGTGGCATTTTTTGGTCCTGTTACTATCTGTTTTTAATTTTGGCTATACATTTAAATTGAGTCTCTATTGTGCTCTCTTCAAAAAGTTATGAAATTCAGTCTCTAGTTGCTGCTAAATACAAGCTGACGGTGGGGAGGGGGTGCACACACAGGCAATCTGACATTGTATAATTTTCACCAAAGCAGATTTAAAGCCAGGTCTCAAAATGGGAGTTAAGCTTAATATTTTATAACTTGTGGGAGTGGGTGGGAGGGGCAGCTCCTCAGTTGATGTAAACAGTCATAGTCCTGTTGACCACAATGCACTTCAACTGGGAATTCAGCCCTATGTGCCTAAAGATAGGTATGTTAGGTCTCATCTCTATAATACTGCGTTAGGCCACACTGAGGGATGTAAATTGTAATGCACGTTAGCGTATCACACACTAACTGGCCCATACGGATCCTGCAGGCATACATTAAAAGCTCCTTAGCGTGTGTAAATGTTCAGTTTGAAACTAGGGAATTTTTAGTGTGTGCCACTTAGCATACTGGTACATACAAACACAACCCTCTAATGTGGACAAATTCACCCTGTAGACAAGCCCTTAGTAAGGTGCCTGATTTTCAGATAGGCTAAGCACAATCTACTGCAATAGGGAGGTACCCTGTGTATCTTGAGTACAGAATTTTGCCTGAAAACTGTATCTGTAAAAATATTTTAAAAGTTGAAAATAAACACACAGAAAGGCTGAAGGATGTTTTGCATTTCTTCTCATTCTATTTTCACAATCTTTTTAATTAGTGGCTAATATATTTCAGTTACAACATAAGGAGGGTTCTTAATTGGAATATCCTCTCTGTACTGAAAGGCAATACATGGTACACTATCACAGTACAGCATTTACCTCTATTAAATTGTCTGAAAGTCTACTTTCCATGGCAGAACACAGAGCAGAGTGCCAATCAGAGGTGATGAACAAACAAGACAGATTCAGAGGATCATGAGGAAGGGGAAGAGACTGAAGAAGTGCAGTAGAAGATCAGGGAAATAACAAACAGAGGTGGGATCTGATTTTTGTAGTGTAAGAATAGCAAAGAGAAAAGATGAGAGAATGATATACAGTGATTAGAACAGGTTACTGCATACTTTAAAATCATGATACAAAAATTAGAATTTATAACTTATTACTAAATTAAGCTGAGATAAAAACACATTCTTGGAAGTTCATTGTTCTAACCCAGTGTAGTTCCTTTAATCATGTCGGTGAGAACAAAGGCACAGTCTGGTTTGTTTGGCAGTTTTTGTTCAAATCTTGGCTGCTTGGGGTGAAATCATGGTCCAGTTGAAGTCAGTGGGAGTTTTGTATTTACTTCAGCGGAGTCAGGATTTCATCCTGGGAATGTTCCCCTCTGGCTCACAAAAAGTGTGGGGTGGGTACCATAAGCTTGCACAGACCATGTTTTCACTGAGCTATACTCCAAACAGAACTCTTGGTTCTTCACTTTGAGATATACTCAACATCATTAGAAAAATTAACAAATAAGGAACCAAATAAGGCCCAACAGGCCCTGAACATGCCTCATATTTGAAATTAATCAATTTTTCAATCAAGGGCAGAACTGAATTCCTTTCTAAAATGATTTGCAGATACCAGGTATAATACATAAAAGATATATTGCTAGCTCTTTTCTCTTTTGAAATTTTCCACATTCAAAAATCAGAAACAGATAAGAAGTTTTCAGCTGGGAGAGAATCAGGCTTTCCTCCCCCCACCCCACCCCCAACACTACTTGTAATTTCCGTGGGTTTTTTAAATACATTTTCTTTTTTCTTTTGGTTGAATTGGATTACTTTTTTCTGCAAATTTCTATAACTCAGGAGTCATATTTCCTCCTGAATTTGGCCCAGTTTAACTCAGGCACCTAGTTTTACAAGTGCGAAGATATAAAAAGTGTGCCATCAGTATGTGACCTTGTTACTCATGAGTGGTGAGTTTAATAAAAGTGTCTTGTAGAAAAGATGAGATTGCGCAGAAGTATTTTTGGTGGGCTATTGATATAAATTTAAAAAGAGATAAGTAAGTTGACATTTAGACACATATAATAAGGAAATTCAAGATTTTTCAAAGGTGCTGAACCGTGACAGCTCCCTTTGAAAGTAACAGGCAGATTTGAATGTTCAGTGTCACTAAACAAGAAAACAGGCTTATGTGGCCAGACAGGTGCAGCTACCTGCAATCCTCTACCAACATAAATGTAAAGGTACATATGATGTGTATGTTTATATAAATTGGTTCATATAGGGCAGATGGATGGTGTGCTAAGATTTTATCTGCATTATTTAGATAAGTAAAGCATTTTGGGGTAGTTTTAATTTGAAAGAAACTATTTTCTATACCATAGATTCAAAGCATTTTTTTTTAAGACCAGATCACTTAGTGTAACACAGGCCATAAAGCCTCATCCTGTGATTATGAATCAAGCCCATAAGTTCTGTTTGAGCTACAACATATCTTTTAAAAAGATATCAAGTCTTGATGTAAAGACTTCAAAGGATGACAAATCCACTACATTCCTCGGTACACTGTCCTAATGGTTAATCACTCCCATCTTTAAAGCATTGCTTCTTATTTCTAGTGTAAATTTATTTAGATTCAGTTCCCAGCCTTTAGATTTTGTTATGCTTTTTTTCTGCCAGATTAAAGAGTTGTGTGTTATTTGAAATCTCTTCCTAGTACAGGTACTTATAGACCAGTGGTTCCCAACCAGTAGCCTGCAGACCAAAAGTTTCCTGAAGAACCAATCAAAGTGGCCCAGGGCTCCCCTCCCTCTGGCTGCAGAAGGGAGCTGCTACCTAAGGATTCAGAAGGCACACTGGTATGGGGTTACAAGACAGGGGACTGGCTCCTCACTGCAACCAAGGTGATGGGAGATTAGTGCTCCTCTCCCACTGGCACACATAGGCCCTGAGGTCCATGCTGGAGCCAGAGGGAGGGAAAGCACTGATCTCCCATCCCTTTGGCTGCAGAAGGGAGCCATTGCTAACAGACTCAGGTGGAGGGCATCAAGTCGCATGTGGTTTCCCTACTACAGTCGGAAGGATGAGAGATCAGCAAGGAGGTCCTCGCTAAATTTCTTCAATCTATGTGCAGTTTGGGTGAGGGTGCTGCTGGCATAGATTGTTGGACCTTCAAGATTGTTGGACCTTCAAGATTGTAAAAATGGTATTTGTGGCCCTTGAGCCAAAAAGACTGGGAGCTGCCGTTCTTGCCCATGGTCAAATCATTTCTTAGCATTCTCTTGGATTAGCTAAATAGATGAAACTTCCTATGTCTCTCTCTGTAAGGCAGCTTTTCTAGATTTCAGATCATTCTTGTAGCTCTTTATTGAACCCATCCCAATTTTTCAACATCTTTAATAAAGTGTGGACACCAGAACTGAACAGAGTGTTCAAATGATGGTCTCTCTAGGACCACATACAGAGGTAATACCACCTGCTTACTACTGTTTGGTGAACAGCCTTTTGGCTAAAGTAACACATTGGAAAATGATGTTCAGCTGATTATTCACATAACAATTAAGTTATTTTCAGTTTCACTGAATTCAAGGATATTATCTCCCATGTTGTGTGACCTACATTCTTTTTCCTTGGAGATATGCCTTACATTTAACCATATTAACATCCTTGTTGCTCAAATGAGCCCACTTCAAGAAGTGAGCCAACTTGGTCTGTATCAGTGAACTGCCGCCATTATTAATGATCTCTTCTACAATATTTGTTGCATCTACAGATTTTATCAGCAATGATTTTCATATTTTCTTCCAGAGCAATGATAAAGTTGTTGAACAGCAGTGGGCCAAGAACAGATTCCCATAGGATTCCACTAGAAACACCTCCATAAGAAAGTGATTCCTCATTTATAATTTCTTTTTTAGAACTGCCATTTAACCAATTTTAATCCATTTAATATGGGCTACATTGATTTTAATATAGTACTGATTTTTATCAGAATGTCCATCTGTGAGTAATACGTATGCATTACAAAAATTTAAGTATATTATTGACCACAGTTACCTTTATTTGCAATCTTCAAAACTATCTCAAGGGTTTTTTTTTTACCAGACCTATTTTTATAAACTGTGATGATTTGCATTACTTAGGCTACCATCCTTTAAGTCTTTATGGACTGCATCAACTTTTCCATGATTTTGCCTATGATCAATGTAAATAAAGTGAACTGGCCAGTACTGACCTAGATCATTCCATTGTCTAAATATTGAAACAAAAATTGTTTTTCTTAAGTCTTGCTGGCATTCCCTAACTTTTAAGATATATTAAAAGTCATCACTAATGGTTCAGAGTTCCTTAGCCAATTCTTATAACATTCTTAGGTACAAATTATCAGGTCCCGCAGATTTAAAAATGTTTAATTTTAGTACTTGCTGTTTAACAACCATCCTACTACTGATGGAACAGAAAGTATTTATCTTGTCACTATAAGATAGACAGAAGTATATTATTCTGCTTTTTTTTCCCAAATGCAGAATAGAAGAATTTACTGAATATTCGCCTTATCTGTTTCATGATTGGCTTTTCTTCCCCATCCTTATCTATTATTAGAACTGTAGTATTCTTAAAGTTTTGTTTGTTTTTTGGTATATTTAAAGAACTCCTCCTTACAGTCACTATTCCTACTAGAAATAGATTTTTTGTTTGATACCTATAATCTTCCCTAATTAGTTCTCTGCATTTCCTAACTGCCAATTTGTACTCAGTACTAGCAGCTTCTCCATTTTCCCATTCGTCATGTACATTTATATTTTTGTTACTATTTTTACTTGCTTTCTGGACCAGAATGACTTTTAACAAAAGGAGCCTTTTTTTAAGGGATTGTGAAGTTTTTGAGTCATCTAATAAACCATTCTTAAACAAATTCCAATTATCATTCTCATTTGAGTTTAATTCTCTCCCCACACCTCCATGATTGAATTTTACTCATAGTTATTTTCTGTTGCCCCTTTTTAAACCACTGATTCTTCAGGGCTACAGGCAAAAATGTACATAATCTTTAGAAACTTACTCTCTGCATATATTAGGAAATGTATGGCTTTAAATGTTTGCACAGTAACTGTCTTGAGGTTTTAAGGATATAATATACTTTGTGGCTGGTTATGTGGCTGTAGATAAGGCAATTTTTTACAAAATATACTGTCATACAAGATACCCACGCACTGACTGCATTGAGATGCCAGAGGCCAAAAGCTTTCAGCCACTTGATATGTAATCCTTGCGCAAACTCCCTTTTGAACTACATAACTTGTTTTAGAAAATGAGTGATAAGGCTATTGATTAATAAGAATATTTCATATTGTTGCTATATATAGAATTCTCATCTAGCTTGGAATCAGTTTCCTGATCCTTTCATTCAGGTCATTTTATAAATAATTAAGTATAGCTGCATCTAATATTATCACATTTGCAAAATCTTTATAAATGATAGATTTTATTCTGATAAAATTTCTTGTTACTAGACAGTAATTCATGGAGAAAAACAGCATAACAATGATGATTTCGTCAGGCTAAAAGCTGTCAACTGTCTTTATCAAATTAAAGTTTTCTCACTCATGAAGATGTTTTTTTTATTATCCTGAGAGTTACCTGAAAACCAGGTTGTTAAACTTGTATTAGGGGAAAGAGGGGAAATATTAAATGGATTTTATAATTCATCACAACTTTTAAGTTCAAACTACATATGTGATCTCACATAGATCTGTGTGCACTTGTCTGCATGGTACATGTGCATCATGTATTTGTATACATGTGGATATAACCGTATACATAAAAATGAAATATTTAACTGTTTTTTAAACAGGGGAAGGTTGGCATTTGTACTGCACTGTTTTTTAGCCAAAATCCCCAAATTATGACTGTAATATATTTTGTTGGGTCTCTTCTGATACTCTATTCTTCTAATGTGTCACTTTCCCAAGAAAGAATGTGAAGAAGTGTTGGAATGATTTGAAGAGGTTGTAGTGTGAGATTTGTGCTGCTTATTTTCAGCTATTGGAATATTTTGTTTCCAACACTCTTGCACTTCTACTTTGAAGGGTGATACGAGTGGAATTTGCAGCAGTCATACAGCAATGCAAGAGGAAGTGTACTTTCTCTGTCAGCTTGACTATTTTTAACGAGTATTTCAGTATAAAACCACCGCATTGCAGATTTGGTGGAATGAGGGGTTGGACAGTTGTATTTATTGTTTTGACATATTTCACCATAGGCTGAATTTTAATAATTTTCTTCATGCAGTTCCTCTCATTTCCAAACCTAGAATGCAATGATGGCATTGTTTTATTAAAGTTTATTTTAAAAAAAAACACGGAGCACTACACACATTATGAAAGTAATTGTTATAAGGTTCTCATGTATCCAAGTTAGAACAGTTGTAGGGTCTCATGGAAGTATATTTTCAGCATTCTGTTTTTCCACAATCATCTTAGTCGGTTCCAGCACTGAAATAAACACAGCCGCATGTCATATCCTGTGCTTTAACTTTTGAAGGTTGTGTATTTAGGGAATGCAGCACCACAAAATTCCTGCAATCTGTAGATTTTGGAATTAGTTTTACTGCGATCCTAGGAATCCAAAATCCATTATTTATAAAGATCAAATTCAACTGCCAGGAAGGAAAGAGGTACACACAAGGAAATACTTAAAGCGTATCCCAGTGTGAGCTGAGCCCTGCTATCCACCAGCAGAAAAAGGCTGAGTACCCAGATGGGCAAATTTCATTGTTCACCTATGCAGCAAAGCAATTTGAGCTGCTTTTGGGGGAAGAAAGGAACATAGCTAGAATCAGGGAAGCCACCTCATCTGTATTTCTCAGTGTGCTGAGGACTAAATGTGGCATGCACTGTGGGACAGAAACCAAAAACAATGGACAAGGAGAAAATTATATCTGTTCTCTGCAGCCCCCACTCTATGAGTCCATGTTGTGGATCTTACTACCTGCAGTATTGGAATTTGGGATTTCTCGGGATCATCGAATGAATTTTCCCCTCTCAGGATCATTGAATGAAGTTCCTCCTAAAGACAGACAATTGAGAAGTGTGCTCACTGGAATCTCACTGTTCTTTGCATGTTCAGATATTTCCCAAGATGCTGGGACTGAGTTTCTTGGCCCCCAGAACTGTATTCCCTTGCTGCATTGTACAGGCATTTCACACATTTGAAAGATTATGTTACTGAAGCTTTTCTGAAAGTGTTGAAAGTGATGTAAGTGCTGAACTGCTTTACTTATGATTGTTTGGAAGAGCCTCCCTCAACAAATATTACAATCACTACAATTCCACTAACATCTGGACAGTTCCTTACGTCAGAGTTTGGAAGATGAATTCCAGATGTTATGACTGCTTGATATTTTTCATTAACTTCTGAGCAGTGCTGTCTTTCTGTTTTGTTTGAGATTCCAACTTTTTAATACACAAGTGTTATTGGGTGGGGGGGGTGAGGAATGAAATTAGTGTCTGGCACTGATCTAAAGCAACCGAAAGCCCTTATTAACATGTGCATTTTCAGTTCTGTTACAGGAAGTGCAGCCTGTGGGAAGGTCAGCTCCAAACCCCACTAAGATAAGGCAAATTTCACTGAATTACTATTTTTAATTAAAATGAGTTGCATGATTTGCTAACTGGGTACCAGATTTAACTGTGTATGTCGAGTTACCCAGACAACATGAAGCACAGGAAATAGGATAGTATTAATAGGGAGAACTGAACTTTTTTCACTTCTTATAATATAGCCATAGTGGTCATATAGAGAATACAGATTGCTCGAAAAGAATACCACCATTGCTCCACTTTTATAAAGAAGCTCAGTTATGTGGTTGGTTGCATATTAGGAATTAGTTGCATACTTATAGTAAATGTTAAAGAAGAAAAAGATGGAGATAAACAGGATGTGTAAAACTACGGGTCTAGTCAACTGACTAACTACTACATGTATTTTATGTTTGCTAGTTTTATGACAGAACTTCTAGGAGAAGAGTTTGAACAATTCCTCAAGTTAGTTTCGTCAGCACTTTTTTAAAGTAGTTACAGGTAGAATAAATGCCATCAAACAACTTTACTTTCATTGTAGTTCTAGTCTGGAGATTGAGACAAATCTTCAAACCTACCTCTGAAACTGCATTTTAAAAGTTTGCTACAAGCAAACCATTTGTGGGGTAGGGATTCTATTATTTCTTAAGTAGTATCAGGGTACTTTGCTACAAAAGAAGAGATATCCAAAAAGTCTTTGCTTCAAAGAGTTTACAAGCAGGGAAACAAAAACTGAATGACAATCCCCACTGGGAGAAGAAGAGGAAGAAGTTATGTTAGCTTCTTCTGTCACACACACGCAGCCCCCCCCACACACACACACATACACATTAGGTTTTACATTAACAAATGGATGTTGCAGTGGCTCACATCAGCACCAAGGGACACAGAAGGGGAACTAACTGAAGCTCCTGGTTCCTCCTTGCAAAGTCAGGACTTCCAATTTCCAGAAGTGTGGTATGAGCTGAATTCCAACAGGGATTGCCTCAGCATCCTTAAATAGGAGAAACTACAAAGACACCTTCTTCACCAGGGGTTACAGCCTCTAGTGATGTGCTGATATCCACAGTTCCAGATTCTATGGGTGTGTCGACACTTACTAGTTATTTCAAATTAAGCAGACTTAATTCAAAATAACTTAATCCCTGTCCGTGGAGGCATTTTCTTATATTGAATTAAGCCCTCCCTTATTTTCAATTAAGGAAGTGCTATAATAAAACCTCCTTTTACTTCAAAGTAATGGTTACTTCAGAGTTATTAGTTCAAATTAAGTCACTTTTAGCTGCAGAGTAGGCTTAATTCAAACTAATTTCCCTGTTCACTTGCCTACCTTCCCCTAGTTTGAATTAGAGAGTCTAGTGAGGATTCTCTAATTCGAATTAATAAAGCCTACTTTATTTTGAATTAGTAGTCTAGTGAAGACTCTCTAATTCAAAATTATAACTTCAATTTAAATTTGAAGTAGTTAATTTGAAATAAATATTTTGAATTAACTTTGTCAGTGTAGACATAGCCTATGAGGCCCTGTGTGGTTGGATTATTGCCTGTTAAATAGGAGAGATGAGAGAAAGGGGGGTATCTGAATAGCTGCTTAGGTAAGGGATAGGCCATAGTGTCATCTTCTTAAGGGACTAGGCAAAGGAGCTCCTAAGCAATCTTAGTATTGGAGGTGACTGGAGGTTAAACTGTCAAATTATGTCAAAGAATAGTTATGTTGTAGTTTATTTTGGGGTAGAGGGATCCCTCCATGGTTGTGGAATTGCCCCTCATAGTCCTCTGTGCTCCCTTTTGCATGGGAGTGAAATTGTCACTCTTATTGCACCAGCCTCTTGTAGAATATTGCAGACCTCATCACACTCAACATCTGCTCTTCATTTTGAAAGGTGTGTGCATGAAAACATCACTTCTCCTGACTTTGGTGACCCTGCAAGGGGTTGAGGAAGTTATAATGACCCCCTGGCACCTATCACAAACTCCTATGGGGAATGCAGTCTTACACAAGCATGCTACAACTTTAACAGCCTTGAGTTAAAGGCATAACAACACTGAATTCTAGTCATAGTCCAGTTCATTAAAATACCCATCCTGAAGAACTACAGAGTTGGTCTGATCTTGTAATACTGGCACATTTTGGTAGATTTGCTTGAACTATTAAGTTACAGAGATAAATTCAATTAGAAGAACACATTCATTTCATTTTTAAAAAATTATTTACACTGAATAATTAGATATAGTTACCTTAGACATGTAGATCACTAGAGTATGATCCAAAGCCCATTGGACTAAATGAAAAGTCTCCCATTGATTTCACTGAGGTTTTAGATCAGGTCTTTATGGCTTATTTTGTTCCCATTATATAAACATATTTGAGAACACAAGGAGTTGATGATCCCTTGGCTTAAGCAATCCTGAGCATGAGTCTGGTACAAGTAAGGATTGTGGCCTTCATGTGATTCCTTCTTCCTTCCTCCTTCCACCCCACAGTCACCTTCCTTCCTCCTACCAGTGAGGGGCCCATGCCGCTACCCCACCTACGGCTGCGCTGTCCCCCTCCTCCTCCCCATTGCCTTCAGTACAGAGCTGAAGGCTGTGGAGGAGAGGGTGGGCAGGACTGGGAACATGGTACCAACCTCTGCTGTGGGCTAGCTCGCCTCACTCCCAGGACAGGGAACAGCCAGCCCACAGACGGAGTGGGTCAGCCCAGAGCCCAGGCTCTACTCTTGCCCCTCCCCTGGGCTGGCTGTTCTGCCCTAGGGGTGGGGAGGGCCAGCCCAGAGGTGGCTGAAAGAGCACAGCCCAGCCCCTGGACCAGCCCGCTCTGCCCCCCCCCCGGGGCAGAATCGTTGGCTCAGAGGAGGGGCAGGAGTGCGGGGCCAGCCTCTGGGCCAGCCCATGCCCCCCAGCACAAGAAAGGATAATGGGGGCCCTGCCCACAGAGTGATTGGCCCCAGTCTCGACACCCCTTACACTGGGCCATAACTACAGATTTTGGCACCCTGGACAAGCACCCCAAAAAGCGCCCTCCCCTGGCTAGGGGCACAATCTGGCCTGGGGCACAATCTGGCCCCATGTGCCTCCAGAAGGTGGCAAGGAGCCAGGTCTGTCCCCAGTTGCCTTCCTGCAGCAGCTAGGGATGGATCCAGATCCCCCCCGCCAGACAGATCCAGTTTCCCTTTGCTCTGCTGCTGGCTTCCCCCAAGTCCCTGACCCCTTCCCTAACCCCTCCACCCTGTCACCAGCTCCCTGTGCTACCCTAGGCCTTTCCTTACCCCCCCCCATCCTGCTGCCAGCTCCCCGCACTCCCCCAAGTTGCCTCAACATCAACACCCTGCTGCAGGCTCCCCCCACTGCCCTGGACTGACTCCCCCACGCCCTGTCCCCAGCACCTGCCTGTTCCCAACACCCCACACACCTAGGGCCCCCTTATCTGGCTGCTGGCATGGCCATGCCACAGGCTGGGCTCCCCCCCCCCCCGCAACATGCTCAGAGCATGCTCAGGGAGGGGTTTTAAAACTCTCTGCCTGAGGCAGCTCCCTGCCAGCCAAAAGACTGTGTCTCCTGGCCGAGTAGGGGCTGGGGATGCCAGCAATGTTGGCTGCGCGGGTGAGCAACAGGCCATGCAGCCTACAGGGAACATTGCCCAGTGCCCTCTAAAATTCAGCACCTGCGGCTTTGCCCAGTTGCCCCAACCTAGTTACAGCCCTGCCCCTACCAACGGACCTGTGCACTCATTATTTCTCCTTTCCATTATTATAACAGGAGGAAGATAAAATAATTGATCTGATCTTATTTGTGGTATAATGTAGCTGGCTACAAAAATCAAGGATTCCCATCCTATTAACTTCAGTTCAGATTTTGACACATGCAAACAGGAGAACAAACAAGGAATCTGGTGGCACTTTTAAAGACTAATGAATTTATTTATTGCATGTGCTTTCGTGGGAGAGAATCCCATTTTGTCAGGTGCTTGAAGATGGGGAACTTACAGAATGGGAGCAAAATAAATGTAGGGAGTGACCTGATCCTATGACTTGCATCCCCCTACATTTATTTTGCTTCAATTCTGTAAGTTCTCCATCAAGCATCTGGCAAAGCGGGATTTTCTCCCATGAAAGCTCATGCAATAAATAAATCTGTCAGTCTTTAAAAGTGCTACCAGATTTCTTGTTTGTTTTGCTGAAATAGACAAACATGGCTACCCCTTTGGAACATGAAGTCAGGAGTTCCTCCAGTGGAGTCAGTGGATTTACTTCAATTTACACTAGTGAAACTGAAAGTAGAATTGGCACCTTCTGTTATCTAGCCAGACTAACATGTTAGAGACAATTTTTTTTGTTTATTTATGATCTCAAATGGTTTATGGAAAAGAGAAAGCAGTAATTAGCAAAGATAAAATAGTTTAAGTAAAAAAGCTTTGAAGGCTATTATCAAAAATAAGGAGTTCTAACTGGAAAAAATAGCTTGATCACCTTACAGGATTTTTTTTCTCTTTGAAACTTCAGGGAGGGATTGTTTGTGCATCTGGAAAAGCAAGTGTATCATGTACCTAAGTGCATGTGTGGAAATAACTTTAGTTTTTGTCTGAATAGCACAAAAGATTACTAAAAACATTTTTACCTCTCATTTTACCTAACCCAGCTACATCTTCCATATCTTAGTAGTATTTATAATTCTTATCTTGCTCATAGATCATCTTACATTATGTCTTTAAGATTAGAGACCTCAGATGGTCTATCTGAAAGTTGAAACCAGTGGCTCCTGATCCTTGTGCCCACTACTGCTTTTAATAAGAGCTTCTGAAGCTGTTAAGAATTAAAAGTCATTATGGTTCTGTGTTTATTTGAGCTATTTGGCCAAATTAGCTTGCCATGGTAGCCTGGTGGGTGATGATGAGCACATCTGGTTCCATTTCTTCAGAGCTACCACAGTAAAATTTGATTTCAAGCACAAGGTTTCACAGTCCACCGCCAGGGGAAATTCTCCACAGGGAAATAACTTTTCCCTGACCCTTGCATTAAGAACATTTGATCTAATATTCTCTGTGCTCTAATTACATCAAACCATCTCCATTTTCAGCTCTTTTAGATATAACAATTTCTAGTTTTAAGCTAAGAGCCAGTTCATAGTATTTATGAACTAATTTATTCTTGAAGACAAGGACTAACTCCTACTGTGTTTGTGCAGTGCCTAGTACTATGGGCCTGATTATGTCCTCTGTAGTATTGCTGTATATATGCTAATGATAATACAGTATAAAACTTTGTTTGCTTATTATAATTGCATAGTAATGGGTAAAAATTGGTGTTATGGGGGGATTCCTTTTACATTACACAGTGTGACTTAGCTACATAGTTAAATTAACTCCTTCTAGCAAATCTATCTCAAATGTATTTAAACAAAATAAATTGCTAAATTAAAAAGATAGCAATAAGTAGCTCATATATTTATCTTCTGGATAAGACAGCAATTTAAGAACACTATTGTTACACTGTGTGTTCTAGTAGAACAGTAAAATGTAAAAGCCATAGCAAATCAACTTGTTCAACATTTGATAAGTCAGTTACATGTATGCACAGCTGTGTGTTTATTAGAAAAAAACAAGGTCAAACTATGTGTCTAGCACCTGGGGTAGAAGGTGATGAGATTTGGGGTAATCCTTAGATCCTGTGGAGGTTTGTTCCACAGTCTTAGACAAGTCCCTTGAGGAAAAAAAAAATCTCACATTTGCAAATTCAAGTAGATCATTTACATGTGCAGTTTTTCCATGTGAATGTGGGGAAAAAAAAAGAAATCCTTTGTTTTCTGCTGAGGCTGGACGAGTAGTGGTGTTTTAGTTTCTTTTCATTTCCTTCCACGACAGTCATGGGTTTTACCACTGCTGGGCACAGGATATGGATCAGTCTGTAGTCCTGTCACAAACTTCCATGGTGCACAGTTCATCCAGGAGTTGCCAGTGCCACTCCAACAGATGTTTATGGTTTGGGTTTCTCCACAGTCCCATGTCTGAGTCAATGGAATTGTCCCACTTTCACATGCTGACTTTTGATTGGGCAGCTATTTGGAGCATCCGTTGACCAATACCTGCAGAAAAGTGTTTGGCAACATTAATGTGCATTTTGACATCCTTCTTAAGTCTTTCCAACAGTGTGCACCACATTTCCAATCTTCTAGCCATCAGTGATTTTTTTAAATTGCTCTGTTGCACCTAGGAAGCTAACTTTTCCAGTGTGGCCATGTAGCAAATGTCTGGAGCTCAGCAGAAAGGTACCACCTACAACTGTTTCCAACATGGTAGGAGAACAATTTTGAAGCCTGATCGTTCACTGAAAAGAGGAAGTGGAAGCAAAATTCTTATACTGGGATGGCTAACATCTGCTTCACTGCCTAATGGGGAGGACTCCAGCATTTGTCTGAAGTAATTTTGCCACTTTTCAGAAAATAGTGGATGAAGAGAAGTTTGTTTTTGACATTGTAAAACCACTCTTTCTGATCAATAGAAGTATTCCCATTTTTGTTCCAGAAAAGGATACTTTTCTGTCCTCTTTCAGTCAGTTTTCAATATTAAATAAATGCATGGGCTTAGTTTGTTACCTCATGGTCTAAATAGTTACAGTAACATAGTTAATTAAGATGGACTGCAGGAAACTAGTGAGGTGCCAGAATTGTGCTGAGTGGAGAGAAGATAATTAGTCTCTAGAATTAGTGAGCCAGGATGTTTATAAAAGCAGGAAATAGGCTTAAAATAGTTTTCTCAGAAGTAGGACAATCACTTTCAATTAAAAGTGAGTTTTCTTGAAACCTAAGAGGCACATTTAATTTCATGCAGTTGATAACTCACCCTCATCTTAGATATTATATTGTCATATCCAGTTGCGGAGAACTCCAGCCCAAAATATATCATTGCCTCTTTTCCATAATGATCGCTCACTCTGACCCCAGCTCTTTTATCTATTCAACACATATGCCGAGAGAGAACCTGAGCCACCAGCATAATTTCATTAACTATAATGGATTTACTCCAAATTTACAATAGCGTATGTGGGATCAGACTTGCAATACAGTTTGTTAATTCGAATTAAGGAAAAAAGCTCAAAGCGAAATAGCAGTTTCAGGCAACAGTTATTTCGAAACAAGTCACTGTTGTTTCGAAACAACATGTTCGGACGGCACTGTTTTGAAACAATCGTTTTGAAACAACATTGTTTCGTCCCCACATGGGGTTTAAGTTGTTTCAAAACAACACCGTTGTTTCGAAACAGCAGGTGCCGTTGTTTCGAAACAACCGTGTGTCGTGTGAACAGGGTATTTCTTATTTCGAAACAACCTCTGTTGTTTCGAAATAAGAGTGCTGTGTGAACACAGCCTATGTGTTCTAAGGGAGCATATATGGGAGGGGGAACTGCTAATCCCTTTAAAAGGGTGAATTGTGCATTCCCCTCAACATCAATATGATCTGCCTCAGATGAAAGGTGGCAGGGTTACAAGTCCCATCCCACCCTTCTTCATGATGTATAGCTATTGGTACTATGAATCTTTGACACATTTGCCCTGAAGATAAGACTCTGTCTGTACCCACTGAGTGCCCAAAGAAAAATAAATGAATGTATACCTATTCCTCTGGGACAAGCATATGCATGAGATATGACTGGAGGAAAGCAGTCTCAGAAAAAAAAATTAAATGGTATTCAAAATCAGTGTTATGATGGACATCTGCTTACGGCTGGTCACTATCTTGGTTCCATTATCACTTCAAGCAGAATTAAGATCAGTTTGCATCCCTTCTTAGATTAATATAACCCCTTTGGACATCTGCAGTTACAGTTGGAAAAGTGCTTCAGAAGTTATGGTGTCCTCCTGATAAACTATAGCAAACTAAAACAGCACACAGTTTAAAAAGCAAGGAAGTTATCAAAACTCAGCCTGGATTCATGCACTAAGCAAAGGGCATTGTCAATAAATGTTATAACATGGAATTAAAGCTCAAAATTATACACATGAAACTGAGACATTTTAATAAATATGATACAACATGAATTACTTAGTATGGGAAGAAAAGAACTCATTTGATGTGGGGGGGGTTCCCTCTCAAACATTGGAGAAATAGTTGTGAAACTAAGAATCTAAATCACTCAGTATTTACAACAAAGGCCAGCATCTAAACAGTTTAAATTCATCTTTTTTTCCTGCCTTCAGTCTGCATATTCACAGATTCCATACACTGGCCCACATCATAGTATGACTACCTTCTTTTTTCCTCATTTCAGAGTCTATGCACCAAACATTCTTAGCTTCCTGGGGATCTCTGAAAATCCTCAGAAAACATTTGCCATCTACACAGCAGTTTTTCCTAGACCTGACTCCAACTGAAAGATTGTATGTGTTGTGCAAACAGCTCTTTTCAGATCATAAAATGAGGAGGCCCAAATCAACCCTCGTATGTAACACTGTCAGGGGCATCACTGGTGCTGGGCTTATGGGGCTCAAACCTGGAGTCCCAGCGCCAGCGCCTCAGGTCTGCAGTGGTGGGACACTTACAGGGCTTGAGCCCTGACTCCCAGTGCCCGAGCCCCAGGTCTTTTCTCGAGCTAGGGGCACTCCTGAACACTGTTAGTTTCATTGAAGTAATAATAACATGATTTAATATTATCCTATCACTTAATGTGAACAGCAAAGATATTATTAATTTTATTAAACCCGTTTCTGCTTTTATTTACTCTATAAGTGTACTAGCAATTGCATGGACTCCAGTAAAGTTATGCCTCATTTATTCCAAAACTTTCCACTTAAAGTTCTTGCTTTCTTTCATTAGTTTTGCTGGGTTGTTTTTCAGTAACCTGAAAGTAGCTCCTGGTAGGTATAACATGAATACTTCTAAAAGTGCTTTATTACCAGCTACTCCCTCTCCTCATCCACATTCTATAAATACCAGCAGTTATCATACCAAGCATTTATGAAGATATCTTAGAATCACTTATAGTGGCAGTGAGTGAAATAAATGTGTTGTTGCACAATATTTGCAAGACATCAAAGTGATTTCCTAGAAAGCAATGACATTTTCCTCCTGGTCTGTGCTCATAAAATCAGTGAACCTAAAACTAGAAAAGCCTCATTAACAAGAACATTATGAAGTTGCCACTGTCCTTCATAAGTGAGCTGAAGCAACAGAGGAAATCAATGGTGCCTTGCCTCCCTCAGTAGTGTCTGTACATCTGTTTTCTTAATATCCAATGTGTTGTTTACTTTGTAGTTTGACAACATCAAAACCTTTTGTAATTATGTTTTTTCTATGATATTCAGACTTCAGAATTTCAACCCACCTTTTATCTAAAGTATAAAAGCATTGTGACCACATGTTATTTATTTGTTTGTTTGACATGAGTTGTCTTGTAGTTTAACAAGTGGCTTGTGGATAAGATGTTAATTACCTGCCTTGGACAAGCAGTGAGTAAAATTTCCAGTTGGAGCTCGGCTACTAAAATGAAGACCTTTTAACTAAATGACTCCAAAATTTAGGATGCTAGAAACTGAGATCCAGGTCTGAATGTTGAAGGCTGGGTCCATAAATACTTAACCAAAAAAAGGCGGGGGGGGGCCACATACTTTCACCTTTAAAAATGTATCACAAGTCATGAAGAAAGCTGTTGAGGCTTAATCTGCGTAATTCCAGAACATGTACTGTGATAAAGTCAGGTTGGGAAAGCTGCAAAAGGGCACTTGGGGGCAGATATGTCAGCCTCAGAATGGAAAAGGCCATTTTCTCTGCAGGCAACGGGAAGGTAGCTGCAGTGGAATTAGAAACCTGAGGCTAGTCAAGAACTTCAGGCCTCTTAAAACCCCTGCCTCTGGCTCAGGGAAGGATGGAAGAGAGAGATATAATTAACTACTACATTGGGGACAAAAGTAGAATTGATTCAATATGGAGAGGATTTCATTCAATCAATCAAATCATAGGGCTGGAAGGGACCTCATGAGATCATCGAGTCCAACCCCCTGGGAATTGAACCAGGACCTTCTGCATGTTAAGCAGAGGTGCTAGCCACTGTTGTGTTGAGTCAATATTATTGGTTTAGTTACCCAAATGATTTTAGAATATATTATTTTTTGATAGCTGTCTTTCACTAATTTAGAGTTTTGCTAGAGCTTGGCAAATAGTGAGGAAATTTATGGAGAAACATTTTTACCAGATTTGAGTAACAACTATCCAACAATACTCTTGTTCTTTTCTCTTTCTTTAACATTGTTTCACAAATACTTATGCAACCCTTCCTTTGTTTGCAAAAATGTTTGGGAGATGCCTCATCAGAATATGAGTATTCATATATGAATATATGTGTATGTACACCAATTAATATATTCATGCTTGAATTGCATTTATTTAGGAGAGGTTTTTGGAATGTAATGAGAGTAGTAGAGTGCCAGAAAACTGGTTTTGTGAAACAAAAGTAGGTACAACATCTGTATGAGCTGCAGTAAGTAGTATATGGGAAGTCAAAGATAGGAATGGAAGATGCTCAATTAGCAGTGCATTTCCTGGAGACATTTTTGCATTTTTTAGCATCTGATGATGTCTACAGTGTGATCAGACAATGAGGTCGGGGTGGTTAGCACCTAAGGGTACCTGTTCTGTGAAATGACCTCTTCACCCTACCCAAAGCTATGCATATGGTCCTGCAGCCATGGTTACCCACTAGTACTGAAGAGCTATTGTCTCTGTCTAGAGCTTATCGTGATGAAAGGTGACAAAAAGTGAGACCGGTTAATTCAATAAAGATGAAATGTTGTATGAGATAGCTAACATACATTCCCCAAATCTGCATTCTTCCATATGGACTCTGGAACTGAGGCAATTAATCATAAGGGATGTTAAAAGACTGCACATTTTATGAAGCACTGTGCACATTCATGGGATTAATGAGTGACTGATGGCTGTGATACAGAATTGACTCCAGTAGATTCAATACATACCTTTCGACAGATATATAAAATAGCATATGTACCACGGAAGAAATACATAAAAGATTCTTGAGTCACACTGGCTTGAGCCCTGATGTCCAAGCTTGTTAAATGAGCTAGGCATGTTTCTGAATGACCCCAGCCTTCAGAATAAGGACAGCCCATAATGTGCACATGCGAGAGACAATGTCTGATAGGCAGCCAATAAACCTGTCTTAAATCTTTCTATTCCTCTGGAAGGACCACAGCTAATTTCAAATCTAGGGTTAACATTCATAGCCAAATATATTATGCTCCTTTCTTCTTCAGAAGAGAACATGTCCTCCTTTTTGTTGCATGAGCTTTTTTATTGCACGGGCTTTCATGGGAGAAAAATCCCACTTTGTCAGACACTTTGAAGACAAAGTGGGATTTTCTCCATGAAAGTTCATGCAATAAATAAATTTGTTAGCCTTTAAGTGCCACAGAACCCCTTGTTTGTTTTACTGAACTAGACTAACATGGCTGCCCCTTTGGAACTACCCAAGAGTGTCTCACTTGCAAGCAGAGCCCCTGATCCTGCAGTCATTTAAGTACATACTGGAAGTAGTTTCTTTGCAATCAGTGGGACTACTCGGAGTTCATGAAATTAAGTATGTGCATAAATTTACAGGACAAAGCTGTATTTCTTTCTCAAAGGTTCATGTGTCATAAACTGGCCATCTGTTTATGAATTCAATAAGTGCAGTGTATACTCATCAGTCCATGATGTTCAGTAAAATCAATAGTCTTCTTTCACTGATGAGTTTCTCTGCATATATGCACTTTTATGTAACCCAGTTTTTCTTGAATTCTTACAGGAGGCTACATGTCATTGGTTTAAAAAAAAGCGTCTTCTTGAAACTTAAATAATGGAGCTATCAGATTTTGTATCATAAAGACAGGCTAATAATTAGCCAGCAACTATAGGCTAGATATTTTGAATTATAGTTCATGGCTGTCAGCCAATATAGACTATTAATATCCAAGACACATAATGAATGTCAAAGAGTAAATGCGGCCTGGTAGAATTTAGCAACTTCACGCCACCATTATTAGACACAGCCTGTAATCTAGCAAATCCAATCTGATTTCTTTTCTTTGTAATCCAAAGAAAAAACATCACTTGTCCATTTAAGCAAAGTATATCTCAGACTGCTTTATTTCCCTCACTCTTATGCAAAATTTAAGATCAGGTAAGGCGTTTGAGATGGTAGTCTCTAAATATCTATGTCTGGGCTGCCTTAGAGCAAGGTAGCTGACTCTAGAGCTTAACAGATCTCCCTTTGTTCAGTGACACCCAGTTAAGACATGCTGGCAGGTCTGTTGATGTAGGCTTTTACTGAGCAGAGTGGATTAAGTAAGGATATTTCTTTTATGCTGATTAGGCAGCCCTAAGTATTGTAGGTATTCTAAAGAACAGTCTAATTTGATTGTGGTATGCCTTTTTAAATAGTAAGGAATGGTTTGCCAATCTGCCATTGGTATCAATGGAGTTTCTCCAGTCTAAAATAGGTATGATGGAGTGGAGAATCAAGCTTTTAATGTTTATTATCCACCAAGAAATATATAATAGGCACATGATAAACTGGAATATGTTTGTGTGTATGTCTGTAGTGTTTTTGTATAGACATACGATTGAACATTAACCTTCATATTATCACTTGATCGGGTAAGCCAGGGAGCAGACACAAGCAGATTCATTCATCTCTCCTCTGCAGGTAACCTTGGAGAAACTGGCTGGTGTAGCTTTCAAATGCAGAAGATATTGCTGACCTCCAGGGCTATGTCCACACATACATCATTATTTTGAAATAAGTTAATTAGAATTAACAAAATGTTAATTCGAATTAAGGGAAAGCCTGCTTTCGAAACAGCTGCTGTTTCGAAATGGTTATTTCGAAATAAGGCCATTTGGACATGTTGTTTCGAAACAGTTGTTTTGAAACAATGGTGTTGTTTCGAAACAACATGTCCAAATGGCGTTATTTCAAAATAACCATTTCGAAATAACAGACATTTTGAAATGAATGGGGTTTAAGCTGTTTCAAAATGACATTTCTTATTTTGAAATGACAGAGCTTGTGGACATTCAGTTTTTTATTTCGAAACAACCAGTGTTGTTTTGAAATAAGACTCGTGTAGACATACCCTAGGAAACCAAGACTTCCCCAAAATGGAGTTTTGGTAACTGAGGCCTGACTGTGTTTATAGGTAACCTCAACATGAAAGCCAGGGAATGCTTACTGCCAGTGCTCCCCAGTAATCAGGCTGGGGTGCAGCAGGCCATCTTCCTCCCAGGCATTCCCCTTTCTCACTCTGGACTCCTCTATTGTGGTCTGTCCTTTTTAGCAACTCAGCCCTCTGGCCAGGTCACACATTCAACTCCATCCTTTTGGGATGCACATAAAGGGTCCAATAATGTGGATGTTTTCAGAAGTTAGTGAGGCCTTCAGAGCTTTGCATAAGGATTGTGAGGTCTGGACCCTTCTACCTCCACAGTCTTCCCCAGCTAGGCTCCACCCCAACAGACAGACTTCTGTCATTGTCCCCTTTTTAGGCATTGGTAAGGAACCCACCCTCTCCACGAGACTGCAATCCAGGGTCTGATGGTAGGCAGCCTAGCACTGCACCTAGGGGTGCTGTTCAGCTGCCTCCCTGGATCACTTCCTATCAGTGCCCCCCCTTCCCTTAGGCTAAAGAACTGAACGTAAAAATAAAGTTTCCAACCTTCAGAAGTCCCCAGTGCTTTTGGGCAGGTTGATCTAGGTTTCCCAAGCCACAGAGATTCCCAAGCCACAGAGAAGAAGATTTCCTGTGATGCTCCTTCTCAGGAGCTCAGAACACGGGTCTTTCTGTTCACTTCTCTCTCTCCCTGCATGGAGCTATGCTGCTCCTTTTTTAAATTTTCCCTCCAACATGTGCAGGCTTTGCAGCCGTGGTGTATTTCAGCCAATGGGACCCAGAATAGCTCCTTAACCCCTTCTTTTCCAATATGAGGTTTAAATACCCCATTACAGTCTGTGACAAATCATCGAAAAGTATTGAGATCACTGTAACTACATTTAGGTTCCCTTGTAAATGAAGTTATATGTAATAATTAATGGACAATGAATAGGTAATTTATTCAGAAACTTTTGTCTCTATTTCTATTCACAGAATACCCAGGAGTAGATCAGAACTTTCTCAAATGTATCTATTACTCAAAGGTATCCAGACTTTTCAGATGTTCCAAAAGGGTAGCCATGTTAATCTAGTTCAGTAAAACAAACAAGGTGTCCTGTGGCACTTTTAAAGACTAACAAATTATTTATCACATGAGCTTTCATGGAAGAAAATCCCTGTTTCAGACACTAGGACTCCTTGTTTGTTTTGACTTTTCATTTATTTCCTTTACTCTATGTATTGCTAGTTGAAACCCAAAACTTGAGTTGTCACTAGCTGGCCATATGATATTGCTGTTCCTAATAGACTATTGTCTGCTACGGACAGGTAGTTCTATTAGCCTAGCTTCTCCCTGCCGCACATGAGGGGGCTTCTGCTAATCTGGTTTAGTGGAGACTCTCTTCTGTGAATCCTGTGATTGTCCAGCGTTAGTTGTACTAAACATTGTTTAGGGACTCAAAAGGGGAGGCCCCTTGGGCCATATCCCCATTTACACAACTGCATGGGGCCAGGGCCGTAACTATGGCAGGGACAATGGGGCTTTGCCCTGGGTGCGCCAGAGTGGCTCAATGGAGCCGCTCTATTAAAAGGCGCATTTCACTGTGCTGGCCCCAAGCGCCACCAGTTGCAATGGGCGCTAAAATAGCGCATTACAGCTCTGCATAGGACTACCAGTAATCAGTGTCACAGCAACATGGGGGTTGGACTCGATGATCTCACGAGGTCCCTTCCAGCCCTATGATTTGATTTGATTTGATCCCTTGATCTGCTGGTAATATGTTGATGCTCTCACCCTTTTCTCTAGTGAGATACTGTGAATGAAATCCTGCACTATGGAGTTCTGTCATTGACTTTAATGAGGCAGGGATTTCACCCTCTCTGCTTTCTGAGAGGAGAACACTGAAAAAGGAGAGAAATAACATGAAATATTTAGCCCAGTGTTGTGGTAGTGTATATCCTGAGGAGAGATATCTTTTGTAAACAAGATTTAGCAGTTTTAGAGAGAATTTCCTGCTGTCGGCTAACTTGTTTTGAACACCAGTGACCTTGCTGTAGAATTCTATTCTGAGAAAAACCATTCATCTCTGTCCTAGAATCAGTTGCTTAGATGGCAGTTGCTGCTGGAGCGGATGGATAAGGAAATCTAGAGCACTCATTCCAGTAGTGGGGCCTGCTGATAACTAGCCCAGACTCTGTGCAGGCTAGTCTATACCAATTTAAACATTGCTTGGAAGGAAATCATTTCTGTGAGGAAGGAAGAACAGGAACTATGAAAACACCCCAGAATTTTCTAAGTATAGATGACCTCATGCTGCCATCCCGCTGTCACTGCTCCACAGCAAAAGCCATGTTAAGCATGTCTCAACTTGAATTCCCTTTAAACACACACAAATATGTTCCTGAAATTGTCACTGGTATTTTTAGCATTCAGACACTCTTCACACTTTCTGGTCATAATAAGCAGGTGAATCCACACCATTTGTTCCTGCCTTGCAAAGAATGTGATAGCCTTTATCAGAAAACATTCTGCAAACCTGGGTGTAATGGACATCTCCTGGGCAAGCTCATCTGAACACATATGTGGCGATTTGTTCACAGAAACAAATGCTGCCTGGAGGGGGAGGGGAAGTAGAGAGGGGGAGTGAGAAGGAAGGAGAGGAACTGATTTGTTTAGTCAGTTTAATGCTGTCTTTTACATATTTTCCCAGAGAAGAATGCTTTCAGATTTTTAATCTTCCTCCTATAAAGATATGAGCTATCCGCAGTGGTATTATATTTTAAAGAATTCACACACTGTGCAAGATGCATAATTATTTCTCCTCTGTCCTCTTGAAGTTGGCTGAACTCTCATTCTCCATGCATCACAAAACTTTGTAGCCTAATGTTTTCATTTGTCATATATGTCATAGCCCTTAGTGTGTGAAGCCATTCCAAAAACTGCAAAATAGAGACTGAAAGAAATAGCTTCTGAACGAAACTGTATCTTGAGTATCCTCCTTTTTAGGATTGATTTCTTCAGCCATTCCTAACACTTCATATGAAATCTTTTGGGGGTTTTGTTTTTGTTTCTGTTTTCCTATGTAATAAGGAGAGCAATGTGGGCTGTTTTTCTAAGTTCTGATTAGCAACATTAAAAAAGTGAGTGGAGCCTATGTAGCTAAGGACTAACTGTGTATGTGAGCAGACAGAACCAGTTTCAATAACCTTAAAGCCAGACCAAAACAACACTCCTATCCAAAATTTAATTCTCTTCATTTTAGAAATTGTACCTTTTTATAAATGCACTACAATTGAGTACTAGATGTTTATTAAATATAGTCATTCCAAAGGCCTCTGTACATGTATACATGGCTACACGACTTCTTTATAAAGTTTGTGTTTAAAAAGGCTTAGAAAGAATTCTTAAGATATTGATTTGTGTTGATTATTTGGAGTTAGAGCACTGACAGGGGCCAATTACCTCATTGGCCTATGGGGCCTGTGGCCAGACCCCCTACATCATGGGAGCCCTCCATCCTGTTGGCACTGGTGGAGGAGCTGGAGCCACCCTGGACTGGAGGCTGGGCTCTGCTCCCACCCCACCCTGCTCCTGGGCTAGCTGGTGTGCCCTGGAGGTAGGCAGGGCAGGACAGTCCAGAGGCCAGGCTCCACACTCCCGCACACACCTGGCTGGCTGCTGTGCCCCCAAAGGGCGGGCCGGCATGCGGTTGCTCTGCTCCGGAGGCAGGGCAGCTGGTGTGCTATGTATGATATCTGGTGTGGCCTTCCAGGGCCGGTGGCTCTGGAGGGCCTCGCTGGAAGCTGCACTGTGTGGCAGTCAGCCCCACAGCCCCCAGGGACAGACCGGCCAGAGTGGAAGCCCCGGGTCTGGGCAGAGGGCCAGCGACCATGGCCCCAAGTCCCCTTAATCTGCCTCTAACTACTGAATTCAGTCATTAAACTCTAATTTAATATCTGTTGCTTTTATAATCTTTAATGAATGCTACTGATGGGAAATTTTTGACTATTTCTTACTAATGTCACTTAATTTTTACAAAGGTATATTTCATAATATGCCATCAAAGTCTTATAATTTTAATGGCAAAATTCCTGCTGCAGCAGGATTAGGCCCTCTGTACTAAAGTGCAGTCATGCTACTGCTTTCATTTCACAATGCCCAATCTGAAACCTGTTGAAATCAATGGAGTTTTTCCATTGACTTTAATAGAATCTGGGAGAGGCCTATAATCCCAGATGCCTCCAAGATGGAAGAGCCACTTAACATTACACAGTCATGACAACATTCTGCACTCAGTTACACACATGCAATTCCCACTGAAATCAACAGAAAATGCATATGCATATCTGAGCGCAGAATTTGGACTTGACAATACAAAGTGCAGCACAAACATTCTGCATAATTAGTGACTTTGATGCTGTTACTCTGGATGCATGCTGGTGGAACTTGAACCAGCATCTGTCTTGTATTTTAACTGCCTCACAGATTTTTTTTAGTGTGAAAAGTTGGTTGTCTAGGAACACAGTGCTGATGTAAAGTGAAGATAATTCTCAAAATATGCAACAGCCCTCTCCTATTCAGACGTAACTTATAGAGGCTTTTTATATTTTCATTTGGTTTCCAATGAGAACTGTGTATTTTACTTTTTATGACCATATTAAAGTGACAGTTTTAATACTAACTGTGCACCTCACACAGCATTCACCAAAAAGAGAATTTCTAGCTTCACTGGGAAGAGGCAGCTGCCTCATCACTGATAGCTTATATAAATTGTCTAAAACTATGTCAGCACTCAGCACTTTCTCCACAAAGTCTGGTCATGTGTGTTACTTTGGACACAACATGTTTCCCTCCTGTGCTACTGTTAGGCACATTTTAGATCAGTGCCTATCACATTGAGGAAAATTAATAGTAATGATCAAAATGAAGAAGGAAATCTAGAAATTAGTTTGAAACAATATCCTGTAGTGTACGGCCACTGTTCTCAAAGTTTTGTGAGTCGCAACACACTTGGCAGCATATTGCGACTTTGCAGGACATCCCAGCCCACCATCTCCATTCTAAATCCACCCATCTCCCCAGCTCTCTGTGACACTCTTACTGCTGTGTGGTGACACAGTGGTTGAGAACCACTGGTGTAGGGCTTCACCTTCCTGGGACTCTGTATGTGGGACATAGGGTCTTCTGTACTATTAGTAAGTGTGTTGCTGGAAGAAGAGCTGAAACACAAAGGCATGTAGCTTGATTTTGGAAGAAAGTATGTTTAGGCTTTGAAATCTAGAATTATTAAGCCTTATTTTCTTTTCATGTCTGAAACTCAGGAAAGACAGTTCAAACATAGTCTGAGATCAGAATCTTATCCATGGTTCATAGCTAATTCTTATGTAAAGATTGTACTGTAACATTTTGTAGGTCAATAGACATCCTAGGTAATCCGTAGCATGGCATATGTACCAGACATAAGAATGTATTAAAGCTATGAAAAGACAGCTATATTGTGTGGCATTCTTGAGTGGTTTTCATGAGTGTAACCAACTTACTCTTTTGGAACAGAAATCCTAATATCCCACACCCCCTGTCTTCAGTTGTCTGACTGCTGAAAGATTGCGCAGTTTTCTGTCAAACACAGAGATGCACATGCTCCTTGTTTAGGATACCTGCGGTGTAGCTAAGTAAACACAATATGTGTACTGTATACACAGAGCACTGTGAAGCTCACAAAGCAGTGCAGGTTTGCTTGCTTTCTTTGGTAATAAACAAATATAAGACATTTCTTTTAGAGAAGATTCATGGTTCTTTCCAGAAGGAATGTGGGTTTTGGGTTTGTTTGTTTTTTCCAACAATGATAGGAAGGAAAGCATTGGCATCTGATACACTGGAATGGGGAGAGAGGTGCAGGAATAAATGGCAATGTGGAAACAACCCAGAGTCAAATGTATGACTAGAAGGAATCTCAAGAGGTCACCTTTAGTCTAGCCTCCTGGGTTGAGGCAGAAAGTTGTATAATGCTTTCCAGTTTTACATAGGATAAATGAATATGGTCTAAGATTGTGACATGGAAGTTCTCCATGTTAAACAACAAGCAGGTATGAGCTGAAATTATTTAGATACATCTATGCTGCAACCAGATGTGTGATTCCCAGCTCAGTTAGATATACACACACTAACTTTGATTGAGCTAGCATGTGAAAAATTGTAGAGTAGCTGCACCAGCATGGATAGCAGTTTGGCCTAGCTGCAGAAGAACAGCTGACTGTTTGAGGACCTAAGATCCATACTTGGGTAGCCTGCCCAAGCCACTGCCCTACCGCCACAGCTACACTGCTATTCTTAATGCGCTAGTTCAGTTGAAACCCATACATCTCCATCTACCCTAGCTGGAAATTACATTTCCACTGCACTGAACAGGCAACCTCTGAATTAATCCCTTATGATGCCAGATAGACACAGGTGTTTTCATCTTATCAGTCTTGCTGACTACCACAACTCAGAATACTCACCAATGAACTAGCTTATGTAAAGGTTCACCTACCACTAAAGTGGCTACTATAGGAAGAATAAGTGGTCCAAAATTAAATACACCAAATAGAAGTTATGGGCCATATACAGAAACTACTAGGTGACATTCTGATAATGTTGTACAGAAGGTCAGACTGGAATAGATGATCAGAATGGCCACCTCTGGGCTTAAAATTTATGAATATAGGAATCTCTTAACCATTCCGCCCTCCCAATTCCCATTGGAGCCTTGGTAGACAACATCATAATGCTGTGGTGGATAACATGGGACTGTCAGTGCTGATTTTCCTGAAATTATGTTTATAATATTTGGTGATTTGTCAACATAGTTCAGATTTCTGTGAAACCAAATTGATCCTGATCATGAATAGTTACAAGCAGGGACAAGTGTATTCTCATCTACCTGTCTTCTTCTGTGGTATAAATGCCAAGATTGTCACTGACCAATGAGGAACTTTGATTAATTCATAAAACACCTTAATGCTGAGACTTTTGCTTTAATACGTAAATAATACCCTCTCACCAACCATTAGCCAGGTCCTACTCCGGCCCAAGTCTCTATTCTTTTGAATATACAGCTCATCCTATGAAATGAACTCACCGGAACATTTTCTTTCTTGTCTGCCTTAACTGTAAGGATCAAAGTTTTCATTCCATCCTGATATTGACTGGATTTTCATGCATCCCTCAGGCTAAGCTAGCTGGACACTGAAAGTGCTTTGAAATATCTTTCAGGGCCAGCATGATAAGATGGTGCAATCTAAACTTCATGATTCAATAAGACCAAGTTTCTGCTGGAGCATCAACATCCACACAACTATTTTTAGTATGCTAGGCCAAGCCCCTCTAGGATGAATCTGTCTAACCAGGCTGATGGCTTGCTCCCAGATGCAGTGTAAACATACTCTTAAATGTGCCAGTCTTTAGTGCCCAGCATATCTTCCACTCTCAGTATGTTGTGCACATGGAACACAAAAAGCAGAAAACATTCACTGCATCCTTTTTTATGATGTTTCCCCTTCTGGCAGATGGCTGTCCATTAGGCTTAAATGCTAATCTGCTAACACCTTTTTATGTGGTTCTGCATTTCGTCACTCAGCCTCCTGCTGGTCTTGCTGACATTTTCAGGCACACCTTAGTTACAGTCATTACACTGTCACTCAGCAGCTGCCATCTCACACTTCCCAGCCCTATTGGTCAGTGTGTGAAGAATTACCAGACAGTATTCCTAGTTTTATTCTCTCAATTTTAGCATGTACTTCAATAAAGTGCTAAAGCAAAAAATTTGTATTCAAATCTTACAATTACATGTGGCTTAACTCAGAGGACAGAAAGAACACACCCACATTATCTTATATTTAATCAAAAGAAAGAAAATGGTGATTTATATGCAGACTCAGATAACTTTTTTTTTTAATTTTTATTAAGTACTGAGCAACATCACATCTGATAATAGAGGTACAAATGACATGGTTTAAACATGCACGTGCTGACTGGAAGTTTCACCGAGCACAGATATATTTGGCCCGAAACTGAGGATAACCTTTTTTATATTTGTAACAACATTGGATCAAAGCTAATAAAGATTTTTGGAATCCAAGATGGTTCTTCAAGTCCAGCATTAGCCTTTGATGATTAGAAGAGAAAGGAATGTGGCATAGAACGCAAACACTCAGGCTAGTGAAGAATGGACATTTGGGTGTTAATTTTGATCTGCCTGGGTACATACTAGTCTATGCCACTGGGTATACTAGAGTCTTAGTTTCCATATCTTGTTCTACAACAGGGGCGTCGCTGGCTGGGGGAGGGACCCGGGCCACAGGCCCAGGCCCCGGCCCCAGCCTGCAGGCCCTGACCTCTGGCCGGGGCCAGGGACAGGTAGTGCCGCAGGAGGCCAGGCTCCAGATCCCCGGCTGGGGACAGGGCCACAGCAGGCAGCCAGGCCCCAGATCCCCAGCGGGGGACAGGGCAGCCGCGGCTGCCGGCGGCCGGGCCCTGGATCTCTGGCCTGATTGGGCACTGGCACTGGGGTTCGGGGCACGTGCCCCAGAGTGCCCAGCGCCAGCAACGCCCCTGTTCTACAGTGTGATCAGAAACAAAACCAAGGAGCTCAATCTATGGACATGTGACCTCACATTTTATAAAAGCCAGTTACTGTACATGTCCATGTGAGCACAGTAGCTGATTTTTGCAAGATTCTGTGAAACAGTAACATGTTCACATACAGAGTCTAGGATCAGAATTCAGCCCAGAGGATTATATAAGAATATGTTCAGGCATGCTGTCTTGCAAAGTGCTGGGAACTATGCATCGTACCTTGGGGTGTCTGTGTATTTTGTGTGGGAAGCCCCAATATTCTCCTCTTTTTCCATGTGTTATGAAACTCCCACATGGGTAACCGTCAGGGTGATCTGTGCCTATTGTAAGGAAGATGAATTTGTCCCACATAAATCTCTTCACTGACCAGGGAAGTTCAGAATCTATTTAGCTGTTTAATAACACTGCACAACAATTTCAGGCAGGAAGTGAAGAAAAATACATCCAGTTGGTCAAAGGTAGTTATGTTGCTTAATATACTGGCACTAACCTGAAAATATGCTCCATTAAGCCTTTGTGTTGTAGAAGACAGAACAAGACTACAAAAATAAATGTAGTGGTAAAGAAGTTACACGTGTTCCCTCCAGCATTAAAGCATCTAACTTTCTGTTCACCATAATGGAACTTTGTTTCTTTTTCACCATACATTATAAAATCTTAAAGACAGAAGAAATTTTTGAGCAAGAGATTTATCACCCTCAAGCCTTCAACTTGTTTCTACTTTCTAAATCTTTATCCTAAATTCTTCTCCTTCTGACTTCCTTGCTAAATCTATCTATTGTAACCTATGCAAAATCAATTCTTCTTCAGCTGAAATCCTAATCCAGTCTTTTCACTTTCATCTGTTTCCTCTGTCTTCAAGTCCCAGTTTTCCAGACTCAAACACACATAGAATGCTTCTCCTGCCTTTCCACATCCATCAAGAAGTATGACCATATTATCCTACCTAAAACAACTTCCATTAAAATCCTGTTCATCTGAAAATCCAATTAGAGAGAGGACACTTCTTCGTTGTTGCTCATGATGATATTTCTAAACAGTCTATAGACTTTCTCCAATTTACCCAGTGCATCTAGGATGGATCTTTTTCTCCAATTCCTTCCCGTTCTCACTGTAATCTAGCACAGGCTTCCTCTCACAGAATCCCCATAGTTTCACCACTCTTATTGCAGAGGAGAAGGGTCTTGAAACTTCTGACATCTGCTTTATTAAATCTGTTTTATTTCAAATCTTGGGTGTATATATATATATATATATATATATATATATATATACACACAAACCACTACCCCTAATGACAGTGTATCGTCATTATTTCTTTAGTCATTGACTTCTGAAACATATATCAATATTCACAGCAACTAGCTGTCCCTCTACCACAGACTACAACTTAGTTTTGAGAACAAAGCATTATAACCATGAGCCCCGAGCCAGCAGCTGAGGCAGGCACACCAGTGTGCATGTGCTTTTTCACAGTGGTTAAAGTATAACTTGAGGGGCCCCAGAACCTTCCTAATCTCTGGACGGGAAAGAGCCCAGCTGCACTCCCCACACTCAGCGTCAGGCGCTGCCAGCAGCCAAGGCCAAGAGGCAGCCAGCACTCGTTAGGCTGGGCCGGCCACGTGGAGTGGAGCCTGCTGCCAGTGTGGCGGGGCTTGGCTGTCAGGCCCGGGGCCAGCAGGCAGTGCAGGGCAGCGCCCAGCAGAGCTCTGTGCCATTCGCTGTAGGGGGATGCAGTGCATGGAGCAGGATGTGCACGTCCATGGCAGTGTCACCATCAAATGGCTGCAGTCAAGCGGCGTGGGGCTGACACACACTGTGATCTGGGACCTCTCCTTTGCCCTGGGCCGGAACAAGTTCTGAGAGCTGGCCCTGCAAGTGAACGGTGGCAAAGCACTGCAGAGCTTTGTGCTGCACAGGGAGCCAGGATTCCACCTTGTTGTTCTATTTTTAGGGGCCCCTAAAATTTGTGGGCCCTGGAACAGCATTCCTGTGCATCCTGGCTTACTTTAACCCCTGCTTTTCCAGCAGGAAAATCATTATCAGCTCATTTAGCAAAGTAGTAACCATCTGCCCCAAACAAAATAACCCGCACGACCAGGAGAGAGCCTGTTGTCTGCAGGTAAGATACAAATGGAATCAGTAGCATGAGATCAGTCAGATTCATGTAAAAAAGATGTTGGTATAACACAAAGGCTCTGTCTACACTTAAATTGTTAAACTGATTTAACTTAAATCAATCTAATTGAATTGAAATAAAAATCATTAAATTGATCTAAGTTAAATTGATTTAACATGTCTCCATTAGAAACCCAAACCGAACTAGCGTCTCCATGGACAGGACTTGCTAGTTTGATTTAGGAGAGTGGCACTGTGGGAGATGTGGCAAGATGGCCCCCAAAAGGGGCCATGTCCCCACCCAAAATATAGAAAGAGAAGAGCACCCTGGGAGAGAGAAGGGCAAAAACTGTTAAATTGAAATATCAGTTAAATCAAAATAATGCTGTTACACTGCATTATTTTGAAATAATAATTTTATTTAACCATCATTTCAATATAAAGTGAGGTTTTATTATATCGAAATGACCGTTCCTTATTCTGAAATGAGGGAGCTCCTCATTTTGAAATAAGGAAAGTTAGTGCAGACATGTACTACCTGAAATCGAAATAATCATCATTATTTCAATTGAAAGTGTAAGTGTAGACATAAAAATAAATCTGTTAGTCTTAAATTGCCACACAACTCCCTGTTGTTTTTTTCCTGGACTAGACTAACACGGCTATCCCTTTTGAAATAGTGTAGACATACCCAAAGAGAATATATTTGTACACACCAGCTTGATTTTTAGAGGCAGATGATTTGTTTTATAACATACTGATACTATCCTGTAACATAATTACTATGGAGGTACAGGTGTTTCTTCAAAATCTCTATTATATTCAGTGCTATGTGTGCACATTGCATGTTAATCAATGAATGAAGGCAATGTATCTCTCCTATAGAGAGAGCTTTCAGTCAGAGTCTGCTTCTGCTACCCTTATCCAGTGTGAAGCCCCATTAATTTTCATTACTACATCATGTGACTAAAGAAGGCAGAATGAGGCCTTAAAAAACCAAAAGAGGTATGGATAACAGGGCTTGGGAGAGAAAGGAGAACCCCCTGAATCCTGTCCCCCTTTCCTGGACACATCTCACAGGGCAAATGGAAGGTCTGGGGCTCTCTGGGTAGCTCTTACTACTGCCCAGTTCTGGATTCTGACCTGTCGTAGGGTTGGGTAGGGCCACCTCAGGGGGGAGAAGAGGAGCAGGGGAATTGGGTTTCATGGGGGGTGGGGCGCCAATGCTCATTTCAGGGCTCCCCCCATTGGAAGGAGACTTGCCCTGCCCCTCCAACTCAGGCAGGCACAGAACTCATGGAATCTAGGACAAATACTGTCCCAAAATCAATCACCTGTGAGTGGGACTTGAACTGTGAATTTAGGGACCACCCCACCCAATTCAGAATGGATGGTCAGGGCTGTTACTTCAGGGGCTGTTGCACCTGGAGCCCAACACACCCCAAAATTATGCCAGGGACTGCCGTGTTCCCCATACCAGTCCCAGAATGGAGAAAGCAAAGCAATTCTGGCACAGCTGAGAGCCTAGTCCAGTGATTGTAATGAGATTTTATAGGGCATTGAAAGTGTTGTAGTGGAATGATGAAATTTATGACTGTCTCCTACACTTCTTCTCACGCCAGAGTAATATATCAGATGAAATATATAGGCCTTGATACTGAAATGCTGCACAAGTGGGAGTGTTGGCTATGCTGAGGTGCAAGTAAAGTTCAGCCCATATTTTTCAACAACAGGCACTTAACATTAGGCCTCTAAATCCATATTTAGGCATCCCCCCCAATATGTGGCTTGATTTTCAAAAGTGCTGAGCACACTTGACACCCACTGCCCTCTGTTTCAAGGAGTCAGGTTTGAATCTGGTGGCACCAGCCCTGGCATTATGAGCTCTAAAATGAGTGTTCAAATATTGGTGGAGCTGATGCACAGTAATGATGGCCATCAATTAAAATGTTCAAGGGCCATGTCTGTAGTCTTGCTGCACAGCACTTTACATTGAACTTTGATATGCAATACAACACACGCAACCTGTTTAAGGTGGTTATTAGCAGCGTCCAATATCCTACAATCTTCTGCTGAGATCGGTGCTTTCTCATTCAATCATTAGAACCAATAAACAAACCAAAGTGCTTTTTATCTCTGAGACATCTGAAAAAGCCTTTTGGGTGATGATGTGCCAGGGGAAGCAGAGGTATGTATGAATGGATGCAGAATTGAGACTCATTGCTGCAGTCCTTCCCAAAGGAAGTGGCTCTTGGTCTGCCTCACAACACCTCTATCTGTGCACTCACCTTGAAGAAAACCATTACTGGGACTGCTCTTCCCCAGCAAAGTGCACCAAACAATGACAACACTCTTTAATCCCCCCTCACCATGCCAAAGGTGAGAGGCCTTGAGTAGTAATAGCATTGTGTGAATGCCAACAATGATAGTAGAATATGTATTTCTGGCAGTGCTTCAAGAAGTGTCTTAAGGACCAGAGAAACTTGCAGATATGTAAGATTGTTACTCATTAGCTGTAAAGTGCTTGGAAAAGATTTCAGCAATGGACTGCACATCCTGAAACACAAAACTAAGTACATCTTGGAATGAAACTGCTGAATGTTGGAGGGTTCCTTTAGTCCTATGCCCCTTGGGCAGGACCATAGAGGCTCTGAGACAATTTATTCTTTTCTGCTCTTGCAGCAACTGGCACTGACATTTTCCATGGGCTGAATTCTACTAATAACTCAATAGGAGCAGAGCTGAGCCCTTTTTGGACTGAAGTATGATCTATCTTCCATGCCAGCAGAGCAAAGAGATGGTAGTATGCTCTCTTACTCGCTTATTCTGTGTTACCAGCCTGAGCACAGAGGTGAATGTAGGCTCCATAGGGCCACTATTCCCCCTCCCACACAGGTGAGCAGGCAGGAGGTGGGAAAGGGTAAAGGCCAGATTCAGTCCAAACTCCCAGTGCACTGGTCAAAACAGCTGACTTGACACAAAAGAAGTAATCTACACTACAAAGGGAGCAAATAATATTCCCCTTGCAGCAAGGGCAGGGACCAGATTATGATTCTGAGTTGTAATCTGTTCACTGGTTTGGTCCTGGAGTAGCACAACAGTAAGCTGCCTCTTCCTTATGGTAAAACTACAGTCTAGCCCGTAAGGTTTTAAATTGATTGTAAAGCCCTATCAAAATTCACAGAGCCACCACTTTATTCTTTTTCTAAGACCCTCTTTACAACCTGTCTCTTCTGGAACGCCTACTGGTCAGTACTGTCAGGAATTTAAGAATCTGATCAGCTGTCACTTCTGTCCTTGTGCTAAACTTTGTCCATTTTATTATTTCCTCATACTTCAATGCTGCACCAATCCTCTTTGTTTGTGTCATCCATCTGTCACATTCTGATACCTAGAGAGTGAGCTCTGTTGGCCATGAACTGTGTTCTTTGTTTGTTTGTTTGTTTTCATTTTTTGAAGTGTAAAATGCAGCCCAGAACCAGATGTTTAACTGGGTTCCTAGGCACTACCATGATATAAATAATAAGGGCCAAATTCTGCCCTGATTTATCCCCTGGCACAAGCCCACCAACCTCCATTGGGTTATCTGGGGCTTAAGCCAATGCAGAATTTGGCTTTAAATTCTTAAGTGACTATGGTGAAATACATACACCAAGGCTACGGTTTTATGTCTATAAAGTAGTGGTGGAGGTGTACAGGGAGCAGATGACTCGTAATAGCATGGTTTAGGATCGCATACATTATATCATGCCATAAAGCTCAGCAAGGGAAGGACTGAACACAGTGTATTTATTCTGGAAGGTGTTGACATGTAGAACTCTCATTCATGACCATTTCAATTTTCATTGCACTTGTTTGGAGCCACAATGAAGTCACAGCTATGTTACCTGCTAAAAGAATTTAATTACAAGAATTTTTGCCCTTATAGGTAAGACAATGCCATAGAGATTATTGCTTTTTTTAAAAAAATGCATAAAATGAGATGTAAATTGTCAAATTAATTTCGTTTTTTGTTTTGAGGAATGAACTTGCTTATTTGTTCTTGTTTGTTGATTCTTTTAAGCAGCAAAATGTGTGCATGTTACAACCCTTAGCTGCAGCAAATGACCAAACATTTCCATCTATTTCCAAGGGCAACAGACAGAGAATCTTAAATTTTATTTTGTGATTTGTAAGAGAAACTTAATACAATTATTAGTTCTGTTTGTATTTATGGCATAATGTTAAATGTCTGAAATACCTGCAAAGAGTTGCCAAGGGCAGAACGTCATCACTCAGTTCTGTTGTTTGGATACTAGTAAACATTTATGAATCCAAACTTTATTTTGGATGCACGTGCGGATTACATGTTCTGGCTGGAAGTGAAATACTGATTCATAGGGCTAAAAAGCTTTAGTAACCAGAGTTTTCAAAATTCCCTGCCCATATGTGTATTATTTTGTCCTGTAAATTCCACATATGAGGGTGGAACAAATCCTGGATCCACTAAAATATTCTCATTCCCCACCCAAAGAACTGGCAAATCTTCCTACACATCACCATTCCCCATTGCAGACTTTTCACATATACACTGATCTCCTCAAACCTGGGACAAAATCATTCTCCCACACAAGCTCTACCTAACTCATTTCCCTTTCTTTAGTTGCTCTGCTCTGCCTTCCATACCCCAGTACTCTAGTAACATATACACTCAGCTTTTAAGCTTTTCAGAAAATATGAAATAAACATGCAACACTTCCCGCTGCCTCCTTGTTTGCTTTGTAACCCTGTTTCCTCCATTTCTCTCTCTTGTTGTTCAGTGAGGTGTTGTAGCCATGTTGCTCCCAGGATATTAGACAAATTGAGTGAAGTAGTATCTTTTATTGGACCTGCTTCTGTTGAACCTGAAGAAGAGCTTTGTGTGGTTTCGCTCACCAAGAGAAGTTGGTCCAATAAATATTGCCTCACTTACCTAGTCTCTCTTTCTCTCAGTCAGCCCTGCCCCACATACCTTGCCAGCAGGGCAGAGGGGCCGTGGCTCCAGCACCCTCCAAAATAGGGCACCTTGGGTGCCCCACCCTAGTTACAGCCCTGTCCGTGGTATTTCCAAAGGGATAGCTGTGTTAGTCTAGTCCAGCAAAAAAACCAAGGAGTCATGTGGCACTTTAAGACTAACAGATTTATTTTTCGCATGAGCTTTTGTTGGAGAAAATCCCACTTCATCAGATGCTTTGAAGATGGGTGAACTTACAGAATGGAATGAAAATAAATGCAAGGGGGTGTAAAAAATAGGATCGGGTCATAAAGTAACAGCAAATCAGACCATTTGTTAGGTTCAAACCATGGGAAGCCTGAAGTCAAATTACCTTTTGTAATGGGAAAAGAACACATAGTCTCGATTAAGTCCTGCTTTCACGGAATTTAGCTTGCATATTAAATCGAGTTCAGCTGTTTCTCTTTGAAGTCTTGATGTCCCAGCCACATCTCTGACGACAGTCATTAACAAATCATTTATTGAGTGATTAGAAAGATGGAAGTGCTCAGCAACTGGTTTCTTTGTTCTGTAATTTCTGATATCAGTTCTGTGTTCATTTATCCTTTTGCGCAGCGATCATCCTGTTTGTCCAATATATACGGTGTTGGGGCATTTCTGGCACATGATGGCATAGACCACATTAGTAGATGAGCAGGTAAATGAGCCTTTGATGGAGTAGCAGGCTTGATTAGGACCTATGATGGTATCTGTTGTGCAGATATGTGGGCAGACTTGACAGCGTGGTTTGTTGCAGGGGTGTGTGCCTGCTTCAGTGTTTCTGTTGTTAGATCTGTAGTTGCTGGTGAGTATCTGTTTAAGATTGGGTGGCTGTCTGTAGGCAAGGAGAGGCCTATCTCCCAACGCTTGAGAGAGTGAGGGATCATCTTTTAGAATAGGCTGTAGGTCCTTAATGATCTGTTGCAGAGGTCTGACTTGGCGTTGTATGTGGTGACTAGTGGTGTTCTGTTGTTTTCTTTCTTGGGCCTCTCCTGTAGTAGAAGACTTCGGGGAACCCATCTAGCTCTGTCAATTTGTTTTCTTACTTCCCCAGGTGGGTACTGTAGTTTCAAGAATGCTTTATAGAGATCCTCAAGATGTCTGTCTCTGTCTGAGGGATCAGAGCAGATGCGGTTATATCTTAGGGCTTGGCTGTAGACAATGGATCATGTGGTGTGTTTAGGATGGAAGCTTGAAGGATGTAGGTAACTATATTGATCAGTAGGTTTTTGGTACAGGGTGGTGGTGATGTGTGTATCCCTGATTTGTACTGTAGTGTCGAGAAAGTGGATCTCCTGTGTGGAGTGTTCCAGGCTCAATTTGATGGTGGAGTGGAATTGTTGAAATCTCTGTGAAAATCTTCAAGAGCATCCCTGCCATGGGTTCAGATGATGAAGATGTCATCAATGTAGCGTAGGTAAAGAAGAGGTATTTTGGGATGAGACTTGAGGAAATGTTCCTCTAAGTCGCCCATAAAGATGTTGTTGGCATATTGTGGGGCCATGTGGGTGCCCATAGCAGTGCCACTGATTTGGAGATATAAATGATCCTCAAATCTGAAGTGGTTGTGGGTGAGCACAAAGTTCAGTCACAAGCTGTGCTGTGGCATCATCTGGGATGGTTCTTCTAATAGCTTGTAATCCATCCTTGTGTAGGATGTTGGTGTAAAGAGCTTCTATATCCCTAGTGGCCAGAGTGGTGTTTTCTGGAAGTTCTCCAATAGACTGTATTTTTCTCAGGAAGTCCATGGTGTCTTGAAGATAGCTAGGGATGTTGAGAACATAGGGTCTGAGGAGGGAGTCCACATAGCCAGATAGGCCAGCAGTAAGAGTGCCAATGCCTGAGATGATGGGGCGTCCAGGGTTTCCTTTTTTATGGATTTAACATAGCACTAGGAAGTGAATGACTCAGGCTTAGTAGCAGCTAGGAAGCTTGCTGCTTATTTTCTAAACAAACAAGGAGTCTGGTGGCACTTTTAAACACTAACATTTATTTATTGCATGAGCTTTGTGGGAGAGAATTTCACTTCCTCAGATGCTTGAAGATGGAGAATTTACAGAAAAAGAGCAAAATAAATATAGGGGGCTATAAGTCACTCCCCCACCTTTATTTTGCTCCCATTCTGTAAGTTCCCCATCTTCAAGCATGTGAGAAAGTGGGATTTTCTCCCACAGAAGCTCATGTGATAAATACATTTGTTAGTCTTTAAAAGTGCCACCAGACTCCTTGCTTGTTTTGCTGCACTAGACTAACACAGCTACCCCTCTAGAACTTATTTTCTAAGAGGCTGTAGAGCTGGTAGTGAACAACCTCCTAGTGGAAGTGCCAGATAGATTTTTTTTTTTTTTTTATTCTTCCCTCCTCACCCCTGCACCTGAAGGAACAGGGAAGTAATTAGCAATAATCTTTTTTTTTTCCCTGTTTTTTTGTAGCCAGAAGCAATTAACTGGATATGAGATGCCAGTACCCAGTACACAGCTGAGAGGGAAGGACAGTGGTGTGGCCTAGCGTCTCAGGTGCAAAGAATCACTGTGCTCATAATAATTTTTTCTCAATATGCTTCCACATCAAGATTAAAATGCATAGCTCTGTGTAACTTCTATAGGGAGGATTTCAACTCTCTGTATTTTACTGAATCTGTTGTGTAGTGTACTGACAAGTACATATGCAATCACCTCCAATTTGTGCAAGTCCCCAGTTAGAGGTATTCAGTCACACTTTTCACAACTTGCTAGTCAACTTCCAAAACCAGTTTAAGGCTTTGAACCTAATTTTCTAAGCAATTAATGGTTCAAGTCCCAGGTACATCACAGACCAAATGTGGGCCTGTGACCAATTTAAGACAGCTGTGCTCCTCTGACACAATGCAGATCACTCAGCTCAGCATAAAGCATACGGAGGTGGGAACAAAGCATTCTTGGTCAAGGGAATTAATTTAAGGATAAACCTCCAGAAGAGATTAGTCAAACCCAGAGCTTGACTGTCTTTAGGAAATGCTATGGGGGCAGTATAGCTATAGCAGAGCTAGACAGCTGCCTCACAGGTAGATTTGGTCCAGCTGCCCCTCTCTCATGAGAGTGACAGCTAAGTAAAATTTAAGTGAATGGTGGTGTATCCTAGCACACAGGGTCACAGTACCTTTCAAATTTAGCCCAGCGACCCCATCATCATGATGGACTGTTGGTGGGCCAAATCTACTACTCTAGGCCTACATGGAGGAAGACAATGCACTAAATTTTTTCCTAGAGTAGCAGATTGTCTAAAACAGCCTGTGGGAATGTTACAAATCCTTCTTCTTTGGAAAAGCCTTTGAGAATGACCCTCACAACAGTAACACCCCATTCTCACCAATGAACTCCTGAACAACACAAGAAAATAGATAGACCTAAAACATCAGAAACAGAAGTCCTACGTCAAGCAGGCAAAGTTTTGACCTCATAACAGGAAAAGTGCCAGAGACTCTGAAGTCCTTTAGGCTGTGTCTACACCTAAAACCTTAGTTCAGACTTGCTTAGCCCAAATTAAGTAGTTCGAAGTTAGTTCGAACTAACCATGTTTTTTCAGTTCAAACTAACTTCTTAGCTTAAACTAACTGCACTTTTTTTAGTTCGATGCATGCATGCATCTGATGAAGTAGGTGGAAGCCCACGAAAGCTTATGCTCGAAGAAATCTGTTAGTCTATAAGGTGCCACAGGACTCTCGATGAGTTTACAGGGATACGATTGTGTCCTGCTTGGCTGCCTCTGTTCTTTAGTGTGCACAAGAAGAGGAAGCCTGTATTTAATAATAATAGAAACAGAGTCAGAAGCTGTTTGGGTTTTTGTCCTTCTATATAAATACTTATATTTCCAACAGGTACTTGGAACTCTAAGTGCTAATAGCACTGTCCCCTTCCGTAAAATCACATTTGGAAGGCCTTGGGCTTGCTTTGCTATTTTACACTAATGTTGCTATTGTCTGTTTGCATAAATAATATCAGAGCTGTTGCAGTCTCTTTCTGTGATACAAACAAATCTAATATGTGACTCCAAAGTTAGTGGATGTGATATTTTGATCATGTATCATTTCTCTTGTATACCACTGTTTCCAATCTATCTCAATTTAAAATGACATGCCTGACTCATCACAACCCTAATTCTTTATCAGGCCTCTGTGGTCAGACCTGAATGTTGTTAAGAGTTCCTTTGAGCAGCTGCTTCTTTTATTGGTGGATTAAATGTGTCTCTAACACTAGTTCATCTTTACTTGTGTTGGTGCCACACTGATTAGCCAGCACAGGGTTGCTCCATGCAAACAATAGTAAGTGGGTCTCTTCAAAGGGTTTCCAAATCTTTACTGATTCTCAAGGCTCAGCCTTAGGGGCCAAGTAATCCAAATGAATCAATAAATAAAAATTAAACAGCCATAAAATAGCTGCCACACTCTTCTCTGAAGCAGAGGCCAATAATAAGCCATAGGCCAGATCAAAACTCTAGCAATAGAAAAGCATTTTAACTGAGCCCAAACAAAATGGCTATTGTTGTTAACTACTCATCTAAGTTACCTTAAATACCTGAAGTTCTCCTTTGACCAATGTGGAATTCCACACACAGAGATATAATAAACAACCAAACCCAATACAAAGATTTTCAGAGAGTGTCTTGGGTAAACATTCAGGCAGCTAAATCTCAAGGTCCTTGCTCAGATATTAAAATGATTTCCAGAAATTAGAGAAATGTCCACTGATCCAATTGAGACTAAGGACTGAGTGAATGTTTCAGAATTTAACCAGATCTTTAAATAAGCAGTGACTCTAAAACATTCATTAAACTGTACTTTTTACTTTTATATGGTGTTGCATCAGCAATGTCACAAGTTAAAAACTGACCTTCCAACATTAATGAAATGGCATCCAAAAGCTTTGACTATATGCCAGATAACAAAACCGACAACGATTTGCTTTAGAGTTTGAACAGATTCATATCTATTATCCTGAAGAGATAAAAGGATAAACAGTTAGATTATTTACAGCTCACAGGATTTTCTGAGTGAATGTGATTTATAACAATGAAAAACTGGAATATGTAGCTATGATCCTGGCTCTGACAGCTATTTAATGGTCTATGCTTCAGTAGTCTCAGCTCAGTCCATTTTATTGCCACAAACTGGTATCTCTGCTGACAGCCTATGGCAGCGTTTCCCAAACTAATTTGGCCACACAACACTTTTAGGCTTGGAATATATTGATGGAACACATAAATGCTAGTCCGGGGGGGTTGGAGGGTGGGGAGGAGGTAAAGGGAGAGAGGAGGTTCATTCTGAAAACTTGCTGCACTTATTGCTCAAAAGTTGATATCAAAGAGTTAATTTTGGGATGTCCTTTATTTTGCAAAAAGCAAAAGAATGATGGGAAAATGAAGGAAAATCATCTACTATTCAAATACCTTAGTATTTTTGATACACACACAATTTCATATTAAATATTTTAGAAGAAAAAAATTTCACTAGCATCAAAATTTTTTCACAGAACACCTATTCACATCACAGGGAACACCAGTGTTTCATGGAACATAGTTTGGGTGACACTGGTCCAGGAAGGTTGTTGCTCCACAGGAAAACTCGGGGCCTGGGCCTGGGCCCTGCCTCCTGGGCGCCAGCCCTGCCCCCTTGCTCTCATCTGGAGCCAAGGCCCTGTGCTCCTGACACTGCCAGCCCAGCCCCCAATTCCCAGCTGGGGACAGGGCTGGGCAAGACAGTGGTTGCTGCCGGCAGCCCAGCTGGGGAGATGCAGGTGCCACCACGGCCAGCCCAGCCCTTGCTTCCTGACTGGGAGATGCAGACACTGCCGCAGCCAGCCCGGACCCGGATATCAAGCTGGGAACCGGGCCAAGAGAGGCAGGGGGTGCCCCAGACATTCAGAACATTAGCCCCAGGACTCAGGGCACATGCCTCATGTGCCAGGCACCAGTGACGCCCCTGCACTGGTTTACACAATATTCTTAGGATTGCATGGGCATGGAGCAGGAGATTAAATTACCTCTCACCCTGTCTGAAAAGGGTTTAGGCACTTAGGTAGGTGACTATGGAGAAGTATGAATAAGTGCTGCCCCCATTTTTTGTATCCTGTCAACAAATGTGAAAGTTCAGACTTCAGTGCTTTCTCTCCAGCAACTTTCATGGGCACTAAATCTGTCAGTGTCATACAAAAGGCGCAAGAAACATATTTCAAAAAAATTTATGAACTCTCTATGGCTCACGCTGTCTCACAGTCCCAAACACTATAATAAAACCACCTTAGAGAATCCATGCCTGCATCTCCACATAATAGCACCATCCCCACTTGTAATAGATGATAGGCATGTACATCATTTAATGCATTACCAGAAGGCACTCACATGTCCTGGAGAGATGGCCCAGCATAAAAACCGAAAAGAAGGGAGTCCTTAAGAGTGGTATGGGGTTCCTTGTTGGCTCTCATTAACATCACAATTAATTCAATCCTAGTTTATTCAATGGGAGAGAAGGGTGGGAAATTAGGATCAGTGGTGGGGCAAATGATTGTGATAAAAGTGCAGTTTGTATTGTATAATGAGGACAGAATTCAGTTTTGTTTTCTATGCTTACTCAAGATGTTTTTGTGGTGTGTATACAACATTTATACTGCAGTTTGTGTAAGCAAAATTAAAATAGCTGTTCCTTAGTATCTATCATGCACAGGGCAGCTGTTCTAGTGAATGGCTTCTATGGTGTGTTATTCATGCATACAATTTTGTTTTAAACTGTAGTTTCTCTGCCTTGGCTTGCCAATGTACAACATGTGATCTTCGTTAAAATCTCACTGTGGAATGCTGACATATACATAGGATTATTTTTCCTGCCAGAAGTTCATATAGATTTATATGAAGTTTAAAAAAATGCAGGCTCAATTTTATTTTTCCTTTCAGAAAGAAACACAGCTGTCATGTTGGTGACAAATAGCTTTTAATTTTAAATGATCAGTGGAAAGGAACAGGCATCTTTCCTGACCACATGGTGGTGGGATATAACTAATTGCATCCTATCAGCTAGAGAACCACTTATCGCATTTATAGGTAATTTTACATGGCATATTACCAGCTGCTTTTGAAATAAACTAATCTTATTTTCATATTTCCCCAAAAGAGACCTCACAAGCTATCTTGCCTCCTCAGCAACACTTTATACATTCTTGTACTTTGGGGTAACTGAAGTTCTGAACAAAGGCAAAACTAAGCCAGAGGATATGCCTTTTTAGCTCTTTGTGTGAAGCATGGAGGCATGAGAGGAAGGCAAAGAGAGTGGAGAGATATACAAAAGGTGACAGTAAAAATGCTACACCTACAACTTTCTTCTTAAGATAGTAAGAAACAACTATGTGTTCACAGAGAAATTCCAGCTTGAGATACATGTATTAAGGGTAAAGCACTGGACTCATGGGATGGTGGGGACTGGGAAACGAATTCTCCCGCTGGAGGAGAGAGTGGTTGCAGAGTCACTCTCCTTCCCAGTAGGTGAGGATGGGAGGAACTGTGTAGCAGCAGATGCTCTGACCCTCCTCCAGCCCTAAAGCAGCCCACTCATGGTCCACATCTTAGTTTCTGCTCAGCCCCAAATCTTGCCACAGTCCCTTTCATATGCAACTGAACTAGTTCTACTGGATGGAAAGCCTTTCCACCTGTGGAGAAAAGGGCTAGGAAAGGAAAACCTAGGGGTTTAAGGTGCTCAGACAAAGCAGTGCGGAGGGCTTTTTCAATACTTTGATAGCTACTGGATGACTACCATAGCAGTATGGGAATACCAAGTGAGGAACATGTGTAAGCCATCTGTATGACACTTGATTCTTCAACATCTGCTACCCGCATTCCAGAATTATAAGACCAGATCATCCCTTGAGACCCACATGTGGAGTACCTCCCCACCCTTGCAGAAGGAGGGGAATGCCACCTCAGAGGAGTTCCACAGGGAGGTGGGAGGAGGCAGAGACAGGCCTCTCCACTCTGCCATACATCCAGCTGTCCCCAGAGTCATGTGGAAACTTTGCCTGCAGTAATTTATGTTGTTTTCCTTTTCATGGTTTGAAAGTTTTGCTGTGGTTCCAGCGCAGCCACAAATGGGAATGCCACTGGCACTGTGGCTCTCTCCAAACCACGTTCTCCAGTGGCTTCAACAAGCTGGGGAAACTGAGCAACAATGAGGAAATAGAGAGACTCTGAACAGAAGCCCCTTTGATCCAGAAGTTTCCTGAAAAATGCAGTTGGAAAAAATCAGCTGCCTCCCTTCCCCCACTCTCAATCCTCTGCCCCTCTAGTCCAAAAAATCAGAGACAATTCTATGGTCCTGGTCCTCAGCTGATGTAAATAAACATAGCTTCAGTTACTCTAGAGGCACTGCCCCAATTTACACTACCTGGGGATCTGGCCAATGACTAGAAATTGATGCTAACTTCTCTGTATGAGTTAGTCCCATTTTGTTGTTGTTGTTGTTCTTGTTAGTTGTAATTTAAAGCCTGAATGAATGTATTAAGAATTAAATTTGCTAAAAGACTTGCAGATGGGCCTGGTCAGAACTTCATCAAAGTCCTGTTCAGCCAGGTGGGGCATTCTAGCCCAACAGAATTAGTAGATCACTGGAAGGGATGCCCAGTAAAAATGCAAAGTACTATATATTCTCTCAGTGTACTAAAGAATACTTAAAGCTGGTACATTACAATGAAATGTTAATCATACTGTCATGGAATTTATACTGGAACTGCAAATTGTGGTAATTTTAATAATTTGTAGGACAAAATCAGTTTGTATTTTCTTCAGGTTCTGCAGAAACAGTCCTTTTCCCTATCAGAATAAATCTGACAAATTTCAGACCAATCAAATTTTCAAAATCAAAGTTATATGTGGGTTATGTAAGTATTTTATAATGGGAACTGGTTGCAACCTTCAATGTACTATCTATTTATCTATTTAGCTAATGCAAATCACCATATTATCTGAGTACTTGGTCCATCTTTTCATAATATTAAAAAGTAAATGAAGAGACTGAACTACCAAAAGTCTATTAAAACACTGTAAATTCTTCGGTGAGTGAAGTATTAAACAAACAGAATAGTTAAAAAAAATCTGAATGAATGTGAAAATCAGTATAAAATATCTAGGGTCTCTTTAAAAATCTTTTTGACATTTTAAAATAGCATAGTCCGGAAATGTACTGTAGCTGTCAAGCATTCTATCAAGGCTGGAATAAAAACTTTAAATCTCTCTGCCTTTGGCATAATAAAATATCTTATTAGTTGTAAGAACTGAGAACAATATTTGTAATGAGGGGGAAATGGCCTGAAGTTTCTGGATCTACAGCTGTTTACTTCTAGGTAAAATGTCAAAGGAAAGGAGTTTGAGCTTTACACTATCTTAACTTATCTACAAAATATACTCAGATGTAGTTTGAAAGACAGAAACAAATACTGTGCTTAACCTTAAGAGGTGCTTGGGTTTTCCCTAATCTTGACCTGCCACATTGCTGAAAGTGGAAGCCTTTGAAATGGTTTTACAAAAATATTTACTTTTTATTAAAATTAGGGATAGAGAAGATTAACATGGCTTTTGCTCTCCCTTTCTTTTTAACCTTGCAAACAGTTTAGTCATGAACCTCTGCAGGTCGGCATGTTCTGTTGTGTTTATCTGATAGTGACAGAACAAACTTCAAATATTTCAAGGGCTAGCTATGCTAGAGCCTCACAGTTTAATCAGCTGGGTATAGAACAGCTTTTTCTAAAGATATTTGATTAATAGGACATTCTTTCTATAATGAGTTCTGTATTTTGTTAGGTTTTGGTGAGGATTTTTTTTTTCCTGAAAATTGTGCCATTAAAAAAAAATGGAAAGGAACTGGATCAACTGAGATAAATATGCAGTATTTGGCCTTCTTGGAACTATTTACTGCCAAGAATCTAAACATATGGTAGATACTCTCATTCACTCCTCTAACTGACTTATGTCATGGCTTTTGATTTAAAAACTGAGAGTCAGCAGAAAAAGAAAACATATATCTTTGAGCCAAAGACCAAATCTGGCAGTCTTTAGCCAGACAGAACTCTCTGGGGGCCCAATCTTGCTGCCATTGATATCAGCTGGGCTTTCTTGTTGCCGCCAGTGAAAGTCATGTGTGTGAGGAGGCCGACTGATTTTTGCCTGAGCAAGTAGTAAAGCTGATGGCATTACGGCAACTGGTTGAGCAGTGGCTATGTACAGGAATAAGACTTTCAGGAATGGGCTAGGAGTAAACAAGGACTGCAGGATTAGACTCAAAGGGGCCAACAGCAGATGTAGAAATAGAATTTTTTTTGAAATGGCAAAACAGACAGGCATTGCTGTCCTGGGGAGAAAAGATGGGGGGAGCGGGGTGACCCCCCCCAGGTGCTGCAGTTCCACTGACCCCATCTTGCCGCACTGCCAACAGAGCAATGTGGGCCTACACTGCTGCCCCCCACTGCCTTTGACAAGGCAAGGGCAGGGCAGAAGAGCAGAGCCCAGCCTCTGGACCAGCCCAACCCACCTTCAGGGCAAATTAGCTGGCTGGGGGGAGGGGGGCAGGAGAGTGGAAGCTGGCCTCTGGACCGCCCCCCCCCCCAGTGCAGGGGGTGAGCCACAGGCCCCCATAGGGCCAATTGGCCCTGCTCCCCATCCCTCACTCCCTCTCCCAGGGACAGCCTTGCACACAGAGAGGTGGATTCTGTAAGCTCCTCCTTTGCAGCTGTGGGAACCCTTGCTGGACTGGTGTGGATTAGATAATGGTAAAAAAGTCATGAGCTGTTGTCTCCCCAATGACTAAAGAAAGGACATTTTACTATGACTCCTATTGCATTACATGCCTCAAGTCGCCTGTCTTATCTCAAGAATGGTCTTTCCAGATTAGGTCCAAAGAATAAGCTCCTCACAGAATGGATACAGCACAGGGAGTTCAAGCTTCCCCAGCTCCAACCAGAATTCACCATCTCTAGAGCATATAAAAATCTCATCTGCTAATAGTGTCTAAGCCAGTGATATTCAGACTGAGGGTTGCAAGCTGTAAATGGCTCTTGAATGTGCCTCCTGCAACTCTTTGTAGCACTTGCTATAAAAACCCTGTTTAATTACTAACCAATCTAAGTTATTAACCAAACCGAATGCATTTATAATATTGTTAACCAAGTGTAGCTGATAAAATAACACTTGCTCAGTCATTTTGCTGTAGGAATATTAATGTACAATATATCTAAAATTGTAGATAAAACAACGAGTTTGCACTTCTATGGCTATTTGGGGTAATGACGATCGCTAATTTGTCTTCCAAATCACCTAGGTCTGTGTATCAATGCTCTCTATCTGGTCAACCTTTGATGTCTCTGCTGACAGGGCCAACAAGAATGTCAGTTGGTGATTGCTATGGTAGTGGTTCTGTAATGTTCAGCCCTTACCCAGACTGTCAGATACCAAAAATTGGTCCATTAACTTTTTGAAAGAAAATACTAATGAATATAGACAGCTCTCAGATTAGATTTATATTTATGTCCATTAGGAGTATGTGCATCTTAATAATCCATTATTAAGAAAATATTTGTAAAGAAAGCTCAGCTCTTTTTTTCAGCAGCAGCAGAAGTCTGGCTGTTACCTTTTAAACCCCACTAACTAATGAGGAAAAACTGGTCTGAGGAGTATGTGGAAAAAGTAAAGTGGTGGGAGGGGGTGTTTGGTTTTTGGTTTTTGGGGGGGGGTTGGGGTTTTGTTTGTTTGTTTGTTTGTTTGTTTGTTTGTTTGTTTGTTTAAGCAAATTCTAACAGCAAAAGACAAGATCACTGGTATCAGTCCCAATAATCTTCATGCACCATAAACATTCCGCAAACTAATAACAAAGCTTATATATCCTTTATCTTTCAACTCTTTTTCCCTTCATAGTGCCTCTAACATTTCCATTTTGGAAGTAACTTATTGCTTTTTTTGCTCCAGGCCACCACTTTTAGCAAAAGTTTCCATGCCCTGGGACTCCTTGTTTGTTTTGCTGAACTAGATTAACACAACTATCCCTTTGGAATATGTCTCTATGGCCTTAAGCTATTAAGGAAAGCTCCCAGTGACCATTAGCTGTCTGCTAAATGAGCACGACATACAGCATCTATGTTTATGCTTTTTGTTTTGTGTACACAGAAGTAATGATAGATGCACACTAACAAGAAACACTACTGTTATATACTGATTAACATATTGAGTAGAGAGACAAGAGAGTGACAAACAAAAGAAAGTTTAGACCTCTGTGTAGACTACTGAGTTTAGCAACTGTAAAATCAGAAATTAAAATTTTTTAAGCCTGATAACTCCTGCTTCATTTATTTAATGTATTGCTTCTTGTTTTGGTTTAATTTCCTACTGTTGCCTGTCCTTTTAATTCTCTTTACTGCCAGAACAAATCATATGCAAGCCTCTTGTTCCCATTGCAGCCTGGGAGGATGTTTATCAGTGCAGATGCAGATGGTTTATGAAACACTTTAATCTGAAATGCTATTTAATTGTCCTGCTTTCACCTGAAGATTCTGTGCCCTACTATTTTGAGACAGCATGTAACTTTTGTTGGTGTTTCATTTTTTGCTTTGCTAGTATTCATTCTTGTTGATGGGATTGTTGAATTATGGAAAGAACATGTATTGTAAGTCAAACGTGGAGATGCCTCTCTTAAACATATTGACTCATTCTCACAATCTTAACAGCTCAAATCAGCTGTTAATCTGCATTAAAAAAAAGGACAGATGGTTGGGATTTATGTTCAATGTATTTATTAGTTTGTTATATTGGTTGAAATTTTTAGATTGAATCCAAAAAGACTTTGCCCCTTTATATGGATACATGTATGCATTCTTTTGAACCAATAATAGCAGGCAGGAGAGACTTTGCAAGCTTTTGATACATACAGCTGATAAAGGGATATTAAAGTTAAACCAGGAACCCTTACTAAATGTTATGCTGAACATTAATTTTCTGATGTATCCTAGAAGCAGCATTAAGATTCAGCCCCACACACCCAGTATTTGGACAGAATATCAGGGTTCCAGTGACAAAATAAGAGTTTATATTTTTTTTCCTTGAATTAAATAATCTCATCACAGAGAATTTTAGAAATTAATGCCTGAATAGGGTTAATAGTCCTTAAATGAAGTTAAAGGCAGTCTCATGCCATCAGCTTTCCTTGATTGACATTAATACCCAGCAAATGCCCAGTCTCTGATTGTTATTGTTTAATTAATTCTCTTTTCTTTCATGAACTGATGGGAATATTTTCTTTGTGCCAATAGATGATGTGCAAGCTCAAAATGGTAGATTTGGCTGGAATGAGTTTGGTGCATTTCCCTGAGAAAAAATATGAGAAAACATAACAAGTAGATTTTTTTAAAATGAGGTTGCAGAACTTAGGCCTGCCTTAGAGATCACCTTAATTTATATATTAGTCCTTTACAAGGTGTTTTATTCATGCAAAGCAAACTGGATATTTCAGGCCAGAACCAAACCAAAATCAAACATCTGAAAAGAAATATGATATATAAAATGACATATAAGATCACTGTGACAACCTCCAGGAAGGAAATCCAGAGAAGTGGGGGGGGGGGTTCCCTATGTTTGTTAATAAAGCTGGTCAGGAAACGATTTATCCCCTACGTGCACATATACTGTGAAAAAAAAGATAAAAATGATTTTGTTGCTGATGTTTTTATCTAAATTTTTCTTCAGCTCTTTTTGGGGGGGAGGCATTCATGACAAAAACAATAAGCGAAAAACCAATTGCTTTCCTTTTAGTTGCTGAAAAATGAAACATTTTCGTTTATTTGATGAAAAAACAAAGACAAAACCAGAAGCTTTTATGTGAAAATTCCCATTTAGTCCAAAAATAATTCTACATCTACTAGCTAATTCTAGACCAAAAAGAATTTTTCATGAAAGGAAAATTTTTGTTAAAAAATAAATCACATTTTTCATCAAATGAAAACATTTCAGTTTTCAGAAACTGAAAAGCAAAATTTCAGTTACTGGATTTCAGGGTTTTTTTAAAAAAGCAGCCTAGAAGCTAGGTATAGAGTCTCTCAAGAAGGGTTAAAAAAAAAAAAAGAAAAAAAATTAACCCTTCCAGAACAAGATTTAAATCACGACTGGATGTTTTCCTAAAAGAGATGCTCTACTTCAAACAGAAATTATTTTGAGAAAGTTCTGTGGCCTGTGTTTACACAGGAAGTAAGGCCAGATGATCATGGTCATCCCCTTTGGCCTAGTATTTTTATAGATATAGCTGTTCCTCTGAATGGACATAAAGCCCAGCAAAGCTTTCTGGTCAAGCTGATTTTAGTTTTCATTAGCTTTTCTGCCTTACTTATTTTTTAAATCCAGGAAAATGCACAATAAGAACATCTGTATTACATAAAACATGTACTATATTAGTTCTGAAATATACACCTGCCACTATACTCTATGGATTATTCTTCACATCTTTATGTACAAAATTTCCTTCTGCAGGGATGACATATACTATTTTTGCAAGTCTGGAAACCTACTTAAAATTCTGAGTGAAAGGCTTCTCTAAAAAGAAAGTTGCCTTTATTTTTCTCCAGGGTGATGGAAAACCAGATGGTCTGCATTAAATTCTAATTTAGCTGAGCCTCTCCCATGGATATGTTTTCCTTTAAGATCTGTAGTCACCTCCCAGGAGTTGTATCATAATGATTTTTTATGCATTTGGAGAAATTAATGATTACCTAGATATTTGCATATTCATACCATGAGAAGAGTTGGAGTAGAATCCCTACACAGAATTCCTGGACCCTCTTCAGAACTTTTTCCTTTGAAAGTTAGGCTTCCTTCCTGCTAGTGTTTTAGACTATGCACTAAATAAAAGGATTCCTGATCACATTTGTGGGCTAATTTAGGTAAGCCCCCACCCCAACCCTGCCTTGCTTGAGGGTCTTCTACTGTGATAGTTACATTACACATTTGGTATTCAGCATTTTGTTTTCTTGTTTTGTCTGTTTGTATCACACTTCTTTATCCTGGAACACCATCAGATCTTACAAGGTTTGGACCAGTATTTGATCAAGAGACTTCCATGTAGTGATGCTCTGTATTCAGTATGTGGTATTCCTCCCTTCTCAGTTAGTACTGAATCGGAGGCTCAGCCTATTGCTACAGGGACTGTACTACTGGAAGTGTGGGACTAGATGAAACATAAACACAAAGTCTTGGCCATTTGTGGTCATTAATGGTTCCATGTCTGTCTCTGTGACAACAGCATGTTTTCCTCCCAGGGCTTACATTCATTAACTTCTCAACCCTTTTGTTTCATTTAAGAAAGTAGAATTCCAATCAACATTCTTACAGATAGGTAAGAGATTCATATTTTAAGCCCTCCCCTCTCAACATTGTTGTATCCATCTCCTACTTCCTACTTTTCCCTACCTGATATATTACTATTTATTAATATTTATATTAGAGTGACTCCTGGAAGCCCCAACTGAAATCAGGGCCCATTTGTTCTACGCAGCTTACATACGCATATTAAGAAACAGTCTCTGTCTCACTGAGCTTACATTCTAATAGACAATCAGACAAAGACATACTGGTAACACTGCCTGTGTTGCATACGAAGGCTACTGAGGTAAGATTATGTAGAAATCTAATGCAAAAATAGATGTTTAAAGGAAGTATTTTATTGAATAACTAGGATTTCTTTCTGCAGGTGGGATATATACACGCTTTCTTCTGTTTGGTGGTTTACTTGTTTATTTTGCAACATGAATAATAAATGCCCCTCATGAGGCTCTTCAGAATTCTCTGTTGGCAATGAAATTCTAGGAGCTCCACCACACTAGTTTCACTTCCCAGTGTGTTTAGTTAGCTGAGGAAGAACATTTTGTGTATTAGTGGAAGGATACATCCGTTACTTGAACAGTCCTTGAAGGAAAGCAGTGGGTGAATGTTGGAATTTACTGCCATTTGGCAGTAACAGGAAGTTCCTCCTACTGCATGAGAAGATAGGGGAGACTTAGAAAATTAGTGCTAATGAATGAAGAAAATTGTGATGCCTTTTTGTGGTGATATTTGGCTGTAGCAGAATAGAGAACTCAGAATTATCCCAACTATGTGGCATAAATAGCTAGAATTTTAATACAGATTTACTCACTTGTATCCTATAAACTGATTTCAGCTACCCAGTCTCACGACATTGTGTCAGCAAATGCTCAGTGTGGCAAACATTGTTGGGTTATAGAACTGTTTTACTACCTCACTTAGCATACCTTTACATTTCTGATTCTATTGCTTGTTGAGGCTGTCATTCATTTTATCTTCAGTTTAGTGAAACTACATACACACTTTCAATGACACTTTACTTCTGTTCTTTCTTGGTTTGTTCTTCTCTTAATATAAAATAAATCACTCAGATTGAAAGTATCTGTTTGCTACTACTATCATGAGTTTATTTTATTGGCTGGTATGGCCATGTTCACACTAATATTTGTTTATAGGATATGAATGACAAAACAGCTAGTTTGAAAAGTTTTTAGAAAATCATCTGTTGCCAAAAATGTAAGAAGGGTTTATTTTAAATTTTTTTTAAAAATTTTAAAATATTGTTTTTACAAGAATGACGATTTAGTTATTGCAAGAGTTGGTTTCATTTGCTTATTCCACATCATTCCGGAGAACAGAAAATCAAGGTTATGAAAATTCCTCTAATGTCTTATATTAAAAGCATTCAAAGTGAATTAAAGAACATAACTCATATTCAGTTCTAATGCACTTGCCAAAAATTACATTGTTGGCCTCTGACTGTATTCATATTTTTAAAACAGGTGTGTTGACTCATACTTTGAGTAACATTAGCAGAAATCTTGGACTAGTTCCAGTTCGATAGTACATGGCTAACCCAAGTCCATTACTTCTTTGGGACTATCCACTGCTGTCAAACAGAACATTCTTTATGAAAATGTGGAGTATTGTTTTAATACAATATTCCAGAGAGATTAGTAACATCATGTCCAAAGAGTAAGGAATGATTCACGGCTGTACAATTATCTCCCAATATTTAATCATTCCACAGCTAACACTGTTGGTGTATTGGAAAGCTTTTCTGATAGCAAAAGCAGCAGTCCCCCCAGATTTCCTGGGAATGTAGCTGGATAGTAGCCCTGGAAACATTTATTGATTTAGAAAACATATGACTTTTCCTTCACATTTTGAACATTGTTGTAATTTTTATGTGACGAGAACAGGAGTATTTTCTTTAGCAACCCAATGTCAGTGTTGGGTACAGTAAACATAATTATTTTCATGACATTTCTATTATTTGTCTGGCTGTTTGCACTTTTTAAGTGATATGGGTTGTAGGACACCTATAGGTGTGATATGTTATATACTATCCTATATCCCATGCATTTTAATTTTCCAATTATTTCTACTTAATAAATCTGCATCTACATAGTATTCTGAGGAAATATACAAACTTCTATTTTTTCATTTGAGAAGGGTCCAAATGTCCACAAAAAAACTTCCCTCTCAGCCATTTTCTCCATCAACTCAGACTTTTCCTAGCCCTATTAAGAAAGTCTAAGAGAACACGCAGGCCTGGCACAACTACCTCAATGTTAATATATCCAGGCTCTAGTAAACTAGTGGTAGAAGATACCAGTAATGCAAAGGATATGCCTAAAGCTCCAGGCAATTAAATCAATGGACTGCAAGCTCAAATTCCTCAATTATCTTAGCTGCCCTGAAGGGAAAGGCAGTCTCTGAAATACCCAGTGGCTTCCCATTTAAAGTTTTATGGGTTAATAACCGTCACTTTAAATTTCACCCAGAAGTACCTTAGAAATTATTTCAGATCATGACGTACAGATGCAATGTATTTTGAGTAAAAAAACAAAAAACAAACAAAAAAAAACCCCTACCCTTTACCCACATTCTGAACTAGTAAAAGTTCCTGTAGCTTAATGGCCACATTGTGAACACAATCTGAGGGTGACAAAAGCACAGTTACTAGATGGTGCGTGTTCCCCATGAGTGGCAAATGCTTTTTCTTGAGGAGCATTAAGTGAAATGAGTTGGCAAACTGAGGTGCAATAGCTAGTAGGTTGGATTCCTTACCACAGTTTGCACTAAAGGTATGTCCGGTACTGCAGTTAAGACAGCTGGCCCTTGCCTGCTGAGTTGGGTTGCGTGGCTCAGGTTAGTGGCTGTTTAATTGCAGTGTAGACTATAGACAGTCAAGTTCACAGAGTCCCAGAGCCTGGGTTCCAGTCCAACCCTTAGGACTACACTGCAATTAAATAGCTCCTTAGTCTAAGCCCCACAAGCCCAAGTCAGCTGGCATGGCCCAGACAAAGGTTTTTAATGGTAATATAGACATACCCAAAGTAATATAGACATACCCAAAGCATTCTTGGTCATACCAGGAAAGAGGTCCATGTAGATAGAGAACCCCCAGTCCTGTTCAGTTACACCTCTGTAAACATGTAGTAATTCTACAGAAGTCAATGATGTTACAGGATAAAATGAGATAAGAGCAGAATTAGCTTCAGATGCTCAACTACTCTGTTATCCCAAGAGATGATAAATACAGGTCAAAGTTCAGCTGTTTGTGACTGCTTGAATTGCTGTCCTGTGTCCTCACAACAGGCCTTCATATAAAGCTCCCAAACTGGCACCTTTCATAGGCATTAAATTGTCTTAAAAGAGGGGAGAAAAAGCATCTTCAGACTTTGGGCTTATAATATAAAGATGTTATTTCAGCATCTAGTCATTCATTTTAAGAGCTTTAAATTTAATCTTAGAAGCTATGCACATTTTTTAACATGGAATATCTGCAACTACTTTGTGCAAACTATCTATGAAGTGCAGCCTTCATACAAAATTTTATATTTATTGTAGAGTTAAATAACTTGTAAGGTGACATTTCTTCAATGGCAAGTGTCAGTGGATCTGCATACAATGGCCCTAATTCTGCAGTCACTTACATTATTGACAGTCAGAAATGCCTCCATTTTAGAGAGACAAGGTGGGTGAAATAATGTTGTTTATTAAACTTACTTCTGCTAATGAAAAAGACAAGCTTTCAAGCTTACACAGAGCTCTTCTCTTAGCTATTCTCCAGTTAGCTATTTCTCTCACTCTTATCCTTATTCTCTTATTCTATGTTAGCGTGAAAGCTTGTCTCTCTCACCAACAGAAGTGGATACAATTAAAGATATTACCTTCCCCATCTTCTTTCCATTTATTTCAGTGGAGATACATCAGTTTTATAACTAATGAAAGTGAGAGGAGAATCAGGCCTACTATGATATACTATGTTTGTAAAGCACTATGTACATTTATGAAGCTATGTGAATGATTTAATTTAAAACACCCATGAACCTTTTTTGTAATCTAATTTATCCCCTATATTTGAAAGCCTGAAGAAAAAACATGAATGTTAAAAGTGGTAACACTTTTATGGATTTCATTAGAATTTATGTATTATCATCACTGCACCTAGGAAGACCTAGGTGTGATAGGTGCTGTACAAACATAGAATAAAAAGACAATCCCTGCCATAAACGGTTTACAATCTAAATATAGGACAAGAGCAACAGATGGATATAGAAGGGAAAGCAGAATGCAGGAATGAGACAAATGTTAGGCAGCAAGTTAGTCTGTGGGTTCAGCATATCAGCAACTTTATTGTTGACAAGTTCCAGAAGGGTAGCCATCTTAACGTTATAACCTAATTGTTGTTAAACTTGGTAGGCATTGTAGTAAAGGATAGTTTTTAGAAGGCACATGAAGGAAAATAAGGAGGTCTTGCAAGTGTTACTAGGGAGCTCTTTCTAAGCAGGAGGGGCAGCATGGGAGCAGGTGCAAAGGGTATTTGAAAATTTGACAAGTTGGCAATAGAGGCTGGCATCACAGTCAACATTTCCATACAAGGAGTCTGGTGACGCTTTTAAAGACTAACAAATTTATTTATCACTTGAGCTTTCATAGGAGAGAATCCCACTTCGTCAGAAGCTTGAAGATCCTTGCTGGAGCCCCCTTTGAGGAGAGGCTGAGGTAACTAGGCTTGTTTAGTCTGCAGAAGAAAAGAATGAGGGAGAATTTGATATAGCTGCCTTTTCATTAACTGACAGGGGGTTCCAGGGACGATGGAACTAAGCTGTTCTCAGTGGTAGCAGATGACAGAATTAGGAGTAATGGTCTTAAGCTGCAGTGGGGGAGGTCTAGGCTGGATATTAGGAAAAACTTTTTCACTAGGAGGGTGGCGCAACACTGGAGTGGTTACCTAAAGGTGTTGTGGAATTGCCATCCTTAGAGATTTTGAAGATGTGACTTGACAAAGACCTGACTACTGGGATAATTAGTTAGGGCTGGTCCTGCTTTGGGCAGAGGGCTGGACTAGATGACCTCCTAAAGTCCCTTCCAATCGTAATCTTCTGTGATTCTATGACTTAAAACAATAAGGTTTTTTAGGGATATTGCAGGAAATGTCCATATTTGTCACAATAGCTTGCAGTGGACACTGAGGTTCAGAAAGGCTCAATACAATGCCCAAGGTCACAAGACAGGCTAGTATTGATTGGAGAATGAGAAAATAGGCGTCTGATTCTCCACTGTGTTCTACCTTGTATAGTAATTTATACATGCAGATGAGTGAAACTAAACTGCATTTAACAAGATGTTCACTTTTGTATTTTAAATAACATGCCACTTAGCAAAATATTATATATAGTTTCAATATTTAACTGTTCTGGTAATTGCATAATTTTTGTGGTTTTATTCTTAAACTAAGTCTCTTAGAATCAATCCTTGCTGTATAGTGTTGTTGATGTAATGGGTTTGATCATGAAATTTTCAGCAGTTTTGGAAGCATTAAGAAGATGTAAATTACACACACACTTCCTATTAGATTTATACCCATTTTTAGACCTCTTGACACTGCCAAAGTGATATAAAGAGGCCTCACTGTAAATGGGAATCAGGAACTGGGTCCTCTGTGCATACTCATGGCAGAGGGTACACTGCCACTATGAAGTGACAGATTCAGACCCTTACGGAGTGTTTCAAAACAAATTGAATTAACATGAATTACTATTTACCCTCAACTGAAATTTGACCATATCATTCCCTGTATCTTTTACACCAGTGTAGTTTTTGTGGACCGTATTGCTGCAGTCTGCTGTTCCCAGGCTGAAAATATGGAAGATGCAGTTATCGTTCAGTACATTGCCTTGCATAATTCAGTGGGAGGCACTCTGACTTTTTAGTGTGTGTTGCAGCCAGGTTCCAAAGGAAGTCCCCTTCTGGCCAGTCCTCTTCAGCCAGAAGGATTGTGATAACAGTGCAGGACTTCAGGAGGGCATTTGACAGAAGTGTTGAAGTGCTGGAGAAGGGAAATGGATGGAATCTTTAGAACTTACATTAACAAGGTAAAATTGCCATGTTTTGGTAGTCAAAGAAAAGTTCTATGCTAATGCCAAAGATCTTAATTGTCCTAGTGGGTTTCCTGGCATAATATGCTGACAGTGATAGCTTTAGCAGACTAAAACTATGATCTCAAATATTATATATAGTTCTCATACACACACCTGAGTGGCCAAAGTCTGCTCTTATTTTATACCCATTCAGTCCCCTGACATCAGTAGATTCACGTGGATTTAAGTAGGCTTGGCAGAATTAAACTGTTATGTTTATAATTTTGACAGATGTTATCAATGGGCTTTTTAAGAATTATTTTCTTTTTTTATCTAGGTAAATACAGTTGTGTGAAATCACAGGATTTATGCTTTTTAATTGTTTTGTCTTTATCTTTTAAAATTTTTCAGTTATGGGAAATTGGAGGGGAACAGTTATTTACTAACAGTTAAAATGATATTCAAAAAATTAAAGCTTTATAGCTTTAATACACAAATTGAAAACATTATGTGTCTAACTAGACAAAGGATGGAAATATATTTTCATCAGTTTCTGTGTGTCTGACATTTGCTGATAAAATTCTGATTCTTCCACGCTTAGGCAGAAGCGAGAGCTGTGACTAGAACTGTACGGAGGTAAAGGACAGTATGTCAACATAGTAACTTCCGACTTGGCCAGCTGACCTGGGCTCAGATGACTGTGTTGTGTAGACCATCTCAGGCTGCAGGCTGAACTTTGAGAGCCCCCAGAACCCAAGCTCCAAGCCAAGCCTGGAAATCCACACAGCAATGAAACAGCCCTGCAGCCTGAGCCCTGCAAGCCCAAGTTGACTAGCATAGGCCAGCCCCAGGTATCTAATTGTTGTAGAGATATACTCTGAGAGGAGAAAAATCATTCCACAGTACATAAGCAGGGGCAAAAGCAAGAGGGTTGAAAAAACAGAGAGAGGGTGTTTTCAGTTGATTTCTAGATTGACCAGGAACAGGAAACACTGGAATGTTTTCTCTTTATCTGTCATTTCCTTACAAGAACCATTGTTCTGATTAGAGTACGAGCCCAGTTTTGGTGACCCAAACATAAGAATCTGAATTCTAAGATATTCACCCACATCAAAATGAACCTATGAACCTTTTGATGTTTACCCATCACTAAATGCTAAAAATATGAAATTTATTTCTCTATGGGTATGTCCACACGTCTTTTTTATTTCGAAATAACGCTGGTTATTTCGAAATAAAAAAGATTTGGTCCACACAACGTTTTCTTATTTCGAAACGATGAGTTCTGTCATTTCGAAATAAGAGCCGTCGCTTCGAAACGGCTTAAACCCCATTTGTTTCGAAATGGCGGTTATTTCGAAATGGATAGTTTCAAAATAACGCCGTTTGGACCAGGTATTTTGAAATAACCATTATTTCGAAATAATGTTTGACCTTCCTTCCAGGGTGCATGGCACCCTGGGAGGAAGTCCCACCCCCCCCAGCACCCTGGCCAGGGATCAGCAGCCTGGCCAGGGTGCTGAGCAGAGGTGCAGGGGGGCAGCGGGTGCCCCAGCTGGCTTCCCCTGCCGCTTCCCCTTGCCAGGGGCAGGAGGGCAGTGGATACCTCAGCCTGCTTCACCCCGCCTGCTCCCAGCAAGGGGAAGCGGCAGGCAAAGCCGGCTGGGGTGCCCGCCACCCCCTCTGCCCCTGGCAAGGGGAAGTAGTGGGGGAAGCCAGCTGGGGTGCCTGCCCCCCCGCCCCTGGCAAGGGGAAGCAGCTGGCCGGCTGCTCCCTAGCAGGGCGGCGCGGGCGCCCCACTCCCCCAGCTTGTGAGCAGCAGGGGCTGGGTTCCAGTTCCCCAGCCCCTCAGGGGCTACACTGGGGCTGGCAGCTCCCCCCAAGACCGGGTGGGGGGCAGAGCCAGCACTCGCAGCTTCAGCAGGGCTGGCAGCTCCCACTCCCAAGCCCTGGCGGGGGCAAGCAAGCAGTCATGGAGGAACCCCCCCCCTTTTCTGGTTCTGGCTGCAAGCCAAGAGCCAGAGGTGACCGCGGCTCCCCACCCTGCTTGCAGCCCACCCAGAAAAGCACCCTCCCTGGGTGCTTATTCCCCTGCCTGGCTCTCTAGGGGAGAACCGGGCAGGGGATTGTGTGGCAACATGGCCCTGCCAGGGGGCCATGTTACCATACCTCCCAGGGTGCCGCTCTCCGGCAATTGAAATAGCATGTCCATACACAGGGCAAGCTATTTCGATTGGAGGGGCTTGACTTATTTTGATTTAATTTTTTTAAATTCAAAATAAGTCATTTTGAAATAAGGGTTTTATTTCAAAATAAGTCATTTTGAAATGACTTATTGTGAAATAAAACTTTGCGTGTGGACATAGCCTATAGCTTGTGTACCTATCACTGGGAGTCCTGGGAAAAAAAATACATCACTGTGCATCTTATTTCATTCAATTGAACACTAAAATGACAAAAATAACTAAACACCTGTGAGCTGTGAAGATAGCTTGCAGATAGCTGCAATGTTCAAATAACTGAGAAATGCCTCATATATCCTTGGGTGTTAAAAATTATTTCTGAAAGCTGAAGACACTAGAAAATGGCATAGCTACAATAAACCAAGAAACTTTTACATATAGAATTTCAAATAATGCAGTGCACCCCACAATGCACCTGTTACTCCCAAACAGGAAGGCTATAGAATGATACTGGATAAGAACAAATTGCCTGGAGTGTATACTCTGAATATTCTAGCAACCCCATACTTCACATACAACTCATATTTTTCATTCTATCATTTTTCATTCTAAACAACTTCAGATTTAAATTCTAGCAGGAGTCCATGGATGCAATAAAGCACAGTGTCCTAACACGAAGATCTTAATTCATTGTGCCTTCCAGGCACTGGCCTACATTGGGAGTCATGTGGAACCGCACCCTCTCAGCGGGAGCTATAGCTTTTAGGATAGTGCAGCATGCTCACTTCTGTAGGCCTGGCAGCTCTGCTGGAATGCTCTGTTCTTTTGGGTTGGGTTGTCTCTCCATGGGTATCAGGAAAGAGCGCGACTGTGCTACCCTGAGCACAGGAGCCTCAGCTATGCCTGGCTCTTGCACAGAGGTCCAGGAAGGCTCTTAGGCTGTCTACACTAGCAAATTAGTCCAGATTAAGGAGGCTTAATCCAGACTAATTTGCTCCCTGTCTCTACCAGGCTTTGCCTACTTCAAACTAAAAATTTTTCAGTTCAAACTAATTAGTTCAAATGATAAGTTTGAACTGCTTATTTCAAACTTCTTTCGCACTTTAGTTCGAACTAATATGAACTAGTCATGCTAGTTCAAACTATGCTAGTTCAAACTATACAAGTTCAAACTAACAGTTAGTTTGAACTAACCATGTTATTTTATTTTTCTTTTTAGTTTGAACTAGCAGTGCTTTTTAGTTTGAACTGAAAAAACATGGTTAGTTCAAACTAACTTCAAACTGCTTAGTTTGGACTAAGCAAGTCCAAACTAAGCAGTCAGATGCAGATGTAGCTTTAGTGTCTTTGGCTCTGCCAGTGCAAAAGACTGGCACAAGTTGGTCCCACAGCCATTTGAGCCTCTGGAGACTATGGAATTGTTGTAAATAGGGCATAAGGATGGTCCTGTCATTAAACTACATGAATGGGAGTCAAGAAATCAAGGGTCTGTTCCCAGTTCTCTCAGTGGACTCACTGGGTATCTTTCAAAAAGGCCATGTATCTTTCTCGTGTCTCTTCCAGAGGAGTAGCCATGTTAGTCTGTGTATAGCAAAAGCAGTGAGAGTTCTGTGGCACCTTGTAGACTAACATCTGATGAAATGCATCTGACGAAATGGGTTATAGCCCATGAAAGCTTATGCTCAAAGAATTCTAGTAGTCTATAAGGTGCCACAGGACTCTCACTGTTTCTGACATCTCTGTTTTCCAAGCTGTAAAATGAGGACAATAAGATACCCCTTTTGCAAAGGTGTTCTGAAGATTAATTCATTGTTTGTAAAATATTTTATAGAACCTGTGACATAATGCACTTTATAAGTGTCTACTATCATCATTAAGCAAGTTTGGTATCTTTGTATGGTGTTGCTGATTTCCCAGTAGTGCCAAGAATATTAGCCTTTTTCATCAGCATGTTGCATTTGAATTCATACTATATAATCAAATATATAAATATGGAGGTTTCTAAGTTCAAAATATAAACTCTACTATTATGAAAACCAATTTTGCTCTTCCTTGGAAAGCTTTTGGATTCCTAAGTAGATTGTAGTAACTTGGTTGTGAATAATGTTTGAAAAATATCTAGGAGTAATTAGAAATGAATGTTTTCCTGCATTGTATGATCTGTAATCAGACTACTGAGGAAAAGACTGATGATGTATAAACAGTCTCTGTAATGTGTTTTGACAAGTTTGCTCATTAAGAAAATAATTACCCAGCCCTCCAACTATGTAAAAAACAAATCCTGCAAGTCTGGTAAATGTTGAACTTGTTTCTTCTAATTTTCATCAAATCTCTCTATGAAATATAACAATATTCTGAAATGTGTCTGCTGTTACTGCCAACCCTCAGCAGGAAAACATCCAAGTTTTCATTTCTAAGAAGCCCAAAAACATAAATAGATGGTTGCCAACACACCCACCCCATAGCTACTTTAAAGACAAAACAAAACCTAGCAATTCCTTCTAGAATTAAAAAACTCACACCCCAGTCTTAGCTCATTGCACATAGGTGCTTAGTATCTGAGACCTCTGAACAGCTCAGGCGCAACAAGATGAAGATGCTGCTGTCAGTATGAACTTGCTTCTGTTGATTTGTATCACCCTTCCAAACCTTTTTTTTTTTTTTTTACAAGTGTTAATTTTTTATTCAGGGTTATCCATTTAAATAACCAACTGGCCTAACTCTGCTGGAACAACCATCAGCTCACAGTGATGGATAGCACTTTTTCTCTGGAATCCAACCATGCCACTCCTTTCCATTCTCCCTATTTAAAATCTCCCATGTGGTTTCATCTGGAGAAGTTATTCTCCACTTCCTCTCAATGAAAACTCAGAACAATTTGTAATACACTTTCATGGGTTGTAGAAGGGCCCTCAGTTAGTCCAAGAGCAAAAGAGCAATGCAGTGGAGAAAGCTGCATTAACCTGCACCTGCCTCTGCAAAAGTCCTTCTGTGGCTGTGGATAGCTCCTTGAAAGCTACCCATTTCATCCAGACCTGTTCTTCTGGACCCCTAACAATAGCAAGTTAAGGCAGTGGCTTATGTGTAGAGGTCTGCAAGTACAATCTCAGCAACTTTAGCTCTCTTCACTGATCTTGCAGCACTCAGCTCAGCCGTAAGAGCACATTGTAGCCTTCCTTTGTGAAGTCATCACTGGGTGACCCCATTCCAAGTTATTCTGGCAAGCAGGCAAGAGTGACGGAGAGCCACAAAACAGTGCAGAAAACAACGTATTATAGAAAATAAAGGCAGAGGCGGGGGGAGGGATGAGGGGGGAACAACAATGGTAGTAGGTTGTGCTAGGACCTAGTGCAGGAAGACACAGAAGGGACTTTCATCTACTAGTCTGTCATTGGATGGAAACTTCAGCCAGAAAAAGGTTAGAAACCACTAGCTTTTAAGCTGTGCAGCACGACTGGCACTGAAGAGGCTACATTTCAGGCCAGAGGAAATGCAAAATAAATATGATCCTGCCGCCTTCCACATCAGCTATTCAGTTGGTGCATGCCACTCCCTAGGAAAAGGTGTAAAAGTTGTGGCACTCTGGTGAGCAACTGTGCAGCATTTCCTGGTCACTAGCTCTCACTATAAGGTATACAATAACATAAGCACATTTTAGCATAGACTGCCTCTGTGCTGAATTCAGGGGACAGAGTAAGAACCTTATCAGGATCAGTAAACAAAACTTGTTCCCTTCTGGACAGAATGGTTAAAAAAATTAATTTAGCTACCCAAACTATGGAAGTTAGAGACAGCATAGGCTTGCTCAGTTATCCACTCTATCTCTCTGACAGTTCAGGTTCATCTCCACTGTTCACTTACTAGAGTTTTGTCTACTCCAATTTAAATAAGTGAAGAAAAACTGTCCTCATCATTTTCCTTGGGATATTATTTCATAGCCCAGTAGCTCTCATTGTCAGGAAGCCAAACTGAACTTGCATTGAACCAAACTGACCCTTTTCCTAGCGTTCAAAAAAGTTCAGTTTGCTTGTTTTCCTTTAATTTCCATGTGCCTCTGACTTCCTGGTCTCAGTCACAAGCTAAAATACTAAAGAAAAGGCCCTTCTCATGGTATTCTAGCCCAGTCAAAAAAGGGTAGAGGAAATTCCATGAGAAATCTACATGTTTCAAAACTTTCACCCTGATTTGATTTCCCAATCAAGCAGAGACAATAAACAGCAGAGAAACATCAAAGCATTAATTGCGTATCTGAATACAAGTTCCAAAGGGGTAGCCATGTTAGTCTATTTCAGCAAAACAAACAAGGAGTGCTGTGGCACTTTTAAACACTAACAAATTTATCACATGAGCTTTCATCAGAGAATGAAAGCTCATGCAATAAATAAATATGTTAATTTTTAAGAGTGCCACAGGACTCCTTGGTTGTTTTATCTGAATATAACCATTCATTGTAACTGTGCCGTACACACACAGTTTTACATGTGCAGTTTAAAGTTTTAATGCTGTTTTACAAATGACATTTTTAAAGCCCTGCACATCCACAGGTCGCCGCTTCAGATCTCTGGGTATCCACATCCATGCATACAGATGTGGATATCTGCAGACCCGTTGTTGTTGTCGAGTGGAGCTTGGATGCAGATTCTATTTTTACCTGCCCAGGGAGCAATAGCAGTAGCTGCTGCTGGAGTTGCCGCTCAGTATACTGGCTAGTCCCACCCACAGGTGTTCCTCCTCTGACTCTAAAAGCCCAACTACAGTGGCCAGTCCCCACACTCTACCAATCAGCGGATGATTGGCAGCTGCCAAACTGCCACTGAACAGCCCAGGCAGAGCCTGAGTACAAGATGTTCAGATCAGGACTAGGGGAGATGCTGAACTGCATTGGGAGCTGCTAGCAACTCTCCCCTCCCACGCCATGAGCCTCAGCTCAGCAAAGCTGTGTTCGGCCTCATTGGCCAGTCCCACACTGATGATGATGGGCAGCTGCTCATCCCTTCCCCAGCGACCAGTCACCCAGCAATCCCATCAATCAGTTGAATGGCAATTGCCTCCCCTTGCACTGAACAGCTCAGTGATCTTAGCCCCAGCTTCCCAGGGCCAACCCCAGATGGAGTATCAGTGATCAGGGCCAGCAGAGGGTCTGAATGTATCAGGAGCTGTGAACTTGGGGTGACACCCAACAGCTGAATGATCCAGAGCAGGGCAAGGAGGCTGACCACCATCAGCTGTTTAGAAGGTGTGGGGTGAGATCTGCAGCCATTTGGGGGTTTATGCAGGAAGCAGTGGAGGTTAGTTGCCAGGGGGGCAACTGCTGTTCTCTAACACAGTGGTTTTCAACCAGGGTGCTGCAGCACAGTAGTGTACCATAAGAACTGCCCAAGTCTGCTATGAAATTTTGGACAAAAGCAATGAAAATCAATGTAAAATAAATATTGTTTCATCTTAAACAATGTTCTTTCTAACCAAAATTACAACTCATAAAACTTGTGAAAATTAATCATCCAATTATAAGCGTCTTTTGATTCTAAAGCATGAACATTCTAAATGCAGGTGCCCAAAGGGCAAAATTGAGATGACATGTATTTTTTGTCTAGTGGATTTGTAACAGTAATGCATCGATCCTTCTGTTTGTTGTATGCACTGTTGCAACCTCTCTAGTAAAACCATAACCATAGTAAACGTAAGTAAATGTGACATTTATGAGCAATCAATTCAGCTGTAGAAAAGGGGTGTGCTCAAAGGCGTCACTGGCACGTAGCACACAGGGCCTGTGCCCCAAATGTCCGAGGCAGCCCCTGCCTCTCCCAGCCTGGCAGCCATGCCTGCCTCTTCCGGCCCCATCCAAGGCCGGGCCGCCCATGGTGGCACCTGCCGCTGCCAGCCCAGTCCCCAGCCAGGAATTCAGGCCAGACCTTCGGCGGTGCCCACCTCTCCCAGCTCATCCACAGCTGGGGATCTGGGGCCAGGCTTGCAGCGGCAAGAGCCCGAGGCCAGGTTGAGCCTGGGTGGAGAATTGGGGCTGTGGGGGGCTGGGCCCGCGTGTAGGGGGCTGGGCTCGTGCCCATGCCCCAGGTCTTTTCCTGGGGCAGCGATGCTCCTGAGTATGCTGTTAATTGTTTGTTTCACTGAAGTGTGCAGTGTTACTGAAAAGCCTGGGAACTGCTGCTCTTAACAGTGCAAGAGTTGACACAGGCAGTTGCACCAGGACCCTAGGACTTTGTATAAAATTTATGTTAAAAATAAAAACAGTGTGGGCACATTTATTAAGGCCCTGCTTTCTTAGTTATGCGTCAGTACACAGGCAAGCAGGCAGGCTTTGCTCCTGTCTTTGGAGCAGGAGCTGATGTGAAGTGGGAGCTGTGAGGATATGGATACACATAAAACATGGCATGTGGATTGTGGACTGGATCAGATCCAGATCCACATTTGTGTATCCACACAGGGTTCTAGTTATTTTGACATTTTAATTAATAAACATCTGCTTCTTTGAATGATTACCTGGCAGCTTTTCTATTTTTGGAAGATTAAATGAGGAAGTTGACAATAGACCTCCTTTCCTGAAATTCCAGCAGAACACCATTACTCTTTGGTTTTATTTCATTGTACAGGGCTCATGAACAAAGTAGTATTTCACTGGCTACTCTGATTCTGCTGATAATATGAATGTGTACAAGCCAAGATTACATGAGATGTTAAGAGCATCCTATCTGGTCTAATAAATGGTGTATACATTTGCATGGCCTCAGGGTTCACCTCATGAATCACCAGGGACAGAAACTATATCATTAGAAAGCTATTTCTCAACAATATGTAGCTGTCCGTTCTGGTCCTGGTAGTTTGTCAAGTCTTAACATCACATCATTCTGATTACCATCAGGGGAGTTGTGCAAGGATCTAAAACTAAAAAGTTCTCCTGTCTAGCAGCAGACAAAGGCAAACAAGATCTGATGGCCAGAAGTTAAAGCTAACATCATTCAGAATGGATTAAGGCACAGCCTTAACCATTGGAACAGTTTGCCAAGGGATGTGATGGATTCTCCATCATGTAAATTCTTTAAATCAAAATCTCTTTTGAAGGGTTTGTCAACCTAGAGTAGTAATGCATTCTACAGAGGTATGACTTCCATATCATTAATATGTTGTGCATTAATTGATTAGTCTGTGTAGACCCCACTGGTAAACTTTAACAGAGTGCTGGCTGAAACAGTACTACATTAAAGAACACAATAGAGAATGTTTTGTGTGTACCTAGAGAGTCATTATGGGTCAATTATTGCACAGCACATTAATGTGCTTTAGAGATAATTTCCCCATAAGTTCCAGTGGATGGCTGTGTTAGTCTGTGTACAGCAAAAACAATGAGAGTCCCATGGCACCTTAAAGACTAACAAATTTCTTTGGGCATAAGGTTTCATAGGTTCCAACCCACTTCATTAGATGCATCTGATGAAGTGGGTTGGAGCCCATGAAAGCTTCTGCCCAAATAAATGTGTTAGTCTTTAAGGTGCCACAAGACTTTCATTGTAATTTCCCCATAGAGGACATAGCCCCATTGTATAGAGAAGAACATAGGGAAATACCACAGTTCAGCCACTAGTTACTGGGCTTGCTGCAAAAATTGCTGGGTAAGAGTCTATTTCTTCTATTATGCAGGAGTCAGGCTAGATAAGCATAACAATCCTTAAAATCTATGAATTACATTTCCATTTTAATTTGTTTTAAACAGCATCCTCTCAAGATCTGCACTTTGATGTATGCAGCTAGAAAGTTTGCAATCTGCTCTTCAGTGGCTGGCATGGAGAGGAAGAGGGTGACTGTCTGCTTGTAGTTTGGAGTCGGCTTGCTTGCTGTGGCCTATAGCATTCTAGCCTCTGCCTTAGAGAGCCCACTGTGTGTGTGCAAACAATTAACATTTACAGAGTTGGGATGTTGTAATCTGTAGAAAATTAGGAGGAAAAAATTAGTTTCAGGGACGGCACTAGGGTTTCTGGCGCCCCCCTGCACACAGCAGACGCCAGCGCAGACGAGTGACGTCATCAGTGCAGCACCACGGCACAGTCCCTATTTTGGCACCCCTCAAACACTGGCGCCTCCCTGCAAGGCTTACCAGGCTTATTGTGTTGCGCCAGCCCTGATTAGTTTCTTTCTTACATTTTATCCTGGTGCAAGTATGGATTTTCACAAGCAAATGAAAACTTACGTCTTGTTAAACTAGGAACACCGGCATGTTATTGCCTATGAGTACACTAGAAGAAGCAACATTCCCACCCTGACCCTAACATAGCACATACACAGTAGATAAAGTACAAATGCCCTGTGCCCCGAGGCTTTCCTTTACTGCTAACGTAACAAAAAACATAACTCTCACCCTCAGCTTGTTCCGGAACATGGCTATTCTGAGGGGTGTTCTCTAGAGCAGTGGTCGTCAAAATATTTGACAAGGGACCCAGCTCTGGGCCCCTCTGCCATGCCACGACCCTCCACTGTGGGGTGGGGGGCAGAGGCCACCCCCCTCCCCGCTCAGCGCTGGCAGGCCAGAGAGCAAGGGGCAACCCCTTCCCCCACTCCCAGAAGCAGTGCCGGCCGACTGGCCGGAGAGTGAGGGGCAGCCACCCTCCCTGAATGCAGCAGGGGTGCCGTGACCCAGTCCCTTCAGATCTGCTACCCAGTAGCAGGTCGCAACCCGTAGTTTGACGAACACTGCTCTAGAGGCCCTCCTTATCCCTCAGCCTTTATACTCAGCCTTTGAACCTAACAGGATCCACTCGAACTGTCTGCCAGGAGAATTAGGAGAATAATGCTGCATCTCTGTGCAGGGTGCTAGAAACTGATAACCTGTTATGTTTACCCCAAATAATGATAAAGAGGTTTGTCTTCTCAACCTAATCATTTCAAATTATAGCCATTTGTTCAAGGATAGATTTTTCCAAAGCATTTAAGGGAGTTAGGTACAAAAACCCCATTTAAAGATCCCAATGGGACGTGTACTCCAAAATTGAAAATCCCCTGCCTTTCCTTCTCCTTCAAAAAAACTAGTATGAAAGAGAAGACAACAATAAAACATGCCTAATTTCCAACAACTCTTTCCGGGGACAGTTTGGTTAGGTATTAGGCAAAACTAGCATAATTAAATAGAGATAAAAATAGAAAAGTTCCCTGTGTTGATACTAGCATGTGGCCAATAATTCCCATTCATATTGGTTTAGCATGGACTGAACTTTGAATGTAAAAAGCCACATAAAATAACTTCATGTCTAACTCTAATTATTGCAAAGGGAGATCAAAAAAGGAGCTTATCAGCGCTGGAGACAGTTTATTTCCATCTTGGAACAAAAGACAAAAGACACAGTGTCTTGTCCTTTCCTTTGAGGTTCCTCTGTCTTTTTCTTTCCACTCCCCTTCCTGATTGGATGTAGTGTCTTGATGGCTGAGCTATTGAATAAAGCATAATAATCAATTTTGGGAAACATGTCAACTACTTTATTTCCATAACAGGAACAATGGAAATAGCATCACATTGTTGCTCGAGGTAAAAGTGATTAAAAATACCCTGTTGACTTTTCCTTTCTGATTCCTTTAGTCACAATGAACTATTAATCCAGGACAAAGTCTGATTTTGCAGACACATATTTTCTTGTGGTCTGAGTAGTCTGATTCATCTTTTGTCTAGAACAGACTCTTTGACTTTTATAACTACTATTTCGTATACCAGGACAATCTAATTAGCTTTGAATACATAGGTCTATTTATGCAGAATATTAAACAACTGAAAAACAGACACACTATGCTACAATTTACTTTCCTCAAATTTATAGTGTGTTTTTCATGTTACTAAAATGAGATATGATCATTTCCATAAGATACTGAATGACCTTTTCCATAAAAAAGATTACCTTTAGATCAGTGTGGTCAAGCCAAGTGGACTCCCATTGAGCTGGAGAAGCCACTTTCTGCTTGAGGGTGGATGAATTCACACCACATCTGCCCCTCATACCAAAAGCTATGGGAAAGCAGGGGCGTTGCTGGTGCTGGGCACTCTGGGGCACATGCCCCGAACCCCAGTGCCAGTGCCCTGGATCTCCAGCCCAATTGGGCCGGAGATCCAGGGCCCGGCCACCGGTGGCCGCAGCTGCCCCATCCCCGGAAGGGGATCCGGGGCCTGGCCACCTGCGGCAGTGCAGTGGCGCCTGGCCCTGTCCCCAGCCAGGGGGCAGAGCTTGCAGGCTGGGGGCAGGGCCTGCGGGCCAGGGGCGGGGCCTGGGCCCATGCCCCAGATCCCTCCCCCAGCCAGTGACACCCCTGTGGGAAAGGATAAGGCCTCTAGCTCATTTGGGGGTGGACAAAGGAAGGAGACAAATCGCCCGAGCCTGTTGCAGGCCCTAGACCCTTCTACCAAGCCAAGGATGTTCCAGGTTCAGGAGGAGGTTGCGAATGGGGAGAAGCACCTAGATTTGCCAAAGGCCAAATACCTGCTAAAACAGATGATCCTTGGACTATGGAAGCCTTCATCCAGATTCTAGCAGGAAGTGTTGTCAGATGTTAGTTGTGCGTTCTCACTGCCTACTACAGCAAGTAGCCCAGGCAAATCAGATGCCGATCTGCTTCTGCTTTCAGAACTCACAGCAGTATGTTCCAGTGGATTACCCACTGTTAGGACCCTGGTCTGGGAACTGGGGAAATAGGGTAGGCCAAAGTCTCCCTCACCATTGCTGCCAGCCCCACCATTAAGGATTGCTGCCTCCCCAACTAAGCCCAGGGGGCTTGCTTAAGCTCTGCCATACCTAAGAGCCTGAACTTACAGGCCATCTCCACACTTACATAGTTATATCAATTTAAGTTAAATTGCTTTAATAAAATCACTATAAAAATAATTAGATCAATTTAAGTTAAATCGATTTAACATGTCCCCACAAGTAACTCAAATTGAACCAGCATGTCCATGGACTGGAAGGGGAGAAGGACACCATGGGAGGTGTGGCAAGGTGGCCCCCTAGAAGGCCCATGCCTTCACCCAATATGTAGAAAAAAGACAGCACCCTGGGAAGGAGAAGGGCAAAAGTGTTAAATCGAAATAACAGTTAAATTGAAATAACACATCCACACTGCGTTATTTCAAAATAACAGTTTCAATTTAACCATTATTTTGATATAATACTAGATTTTATTATATTGAAATTACTTTCCTTATTATGAGATAAGGGAGCTCCTTATCTCAATATAAGGAAACATAGTGTGGACCTGCAATCTTTTAAATCAAAGTAATTTGCATTATTTCGATTTAAAGACTGTGGACATACCCATCAAGTATTTGTTTCCGTACCCTGCCTGAGGGTCAGGGACTGTTCTGCTATTCAACTCAATCCTGCCAAAGGGCCATAGGTCCCCCAGCATTTAATTTGCAAATTCCCTCAGAGTGGGCAGTTACCCAGTAATGCAGTGAAATGGAGTGGTTCACACTGAGCCACAGGAGAAGGGACAACTGTTAATTCACTACAGTTCAATTTACAGCCTACATGTACTTTAAGTTAAAGGTTACTATTCTGAAAAAGTAACTGGGTTTAGAATGAAAGTGTTATCTCAACTTCAATTATAGCATCACTTCCAGAATGCAGGTAATATGTGAGTTGGGAAGCTTGTATAGCATTTGCCTCACAGAAACCAGTGTTATGTGTTAGTTTTTCACTTTCTTAGTCACAAACATTCTCCACCAAAAATCTCAATCAAACAAAGAAAATAACATTTGAGTTTAGTATCTTTAAAACCAAGATATTCTGTTAAACACAGTTAATGCAAATAATAATGACATTATTGTTTCCTTAGTTACCAAGAAGAATGCAATATAAGAAGTCATATATTGGTTTTGGGGCTGTCAAATCTAATGTGAACTTCCTAGTAAAGGATTGTCCAAGGCTAAGATAGTTTCAAATAGGTGCAGTCTACATCAGTGCTAAACAGATCAGATAAACAGTATTTGGTGGAGTTCTTTGAGACAGACCACTAATTCAATGCCAAATGTTATTAGAAATTAATTTTCTTAGCTGACACAGTGACTCATCATGCAGGGAAGCCATTATGAAAAGGCTTACTGTTCTCACAGTCTGTATTTTGACTTCTGGCATCATCAGCATGACCAGAAATAATAACTATGAGTGGCCAGAGGATAAAAGCATTATCAGCCTTTCATTCCTGGGACTCTATTCTTAGTACAATAGTTTAATAAGCTCAAGTATACTGTGGTCCACCTCACAAGAATAATCTGTCTGTTTACAGGGCCAGAAACTCCCTCATCTAGAACCTAAAGCCCCCATCCTGCAAGCATTTATGTACCTAAATTTCAATGGGACTCTTCAGCTGGGTAGTTTCATATGTATTTAGGCCTTTGAAGAACTGGAGGCCTAAATTTCTTCTCATTCCCTTTGAAAAATAAAGTCCTTATCAGGATTGAAGAAACTGGCAAATCAGATGACACAAGCATCACAAAGAACATTTCAAGGCAAAGGAGAAACACCGAAGAGTCAGTTTACGCCAGAACTAGAAGATATAATGTCTACACTGTGCGGGCTTCCTGCACTAGCTCTGATCAAGCAAAATGCTAAAAGAAAAGTGTTTTCAGAAGAGAAATTTGCTGTCTCTCCTGAGAATCATACTGTGCCAGACCCTACGTACTCACTCAAGTGGCTAACTTTGCTCACCACTTGTGCCACTGCAGCTACACTTCTAATTTTAGCACACTCAGTCGACCAGAACTAGTGTGGGTATGTCTCCTAACTTACACCTCAAAATTACACCTTCCAGCTCTGATATAGACATATCCAAAGTCAGCCTCCTTCCTTTGATTTACTCTTTGTACTCTACTTTACATTACTCTTCAGCTAGCTATTCAAACCTTTTTTTCAAAGCTATTGTATTATACGTGCTGCAGTAATATATATCATATAATAGCTTCTATGCAAAGGCAGTCTAATCAAAATCCAAGAATATACTTCTGGACAATTCTGATTCTTTCCTAGCTCATTTCTTATTCTGTGTCTATTATGATAGCATCTCAACACCATACAATATGTAAATAATATGAGCACAGCAGACACTTGGCACTAGTGTAAATTGGCATCACTCCTCTGTTAAAATGACATAGCATTTACCTTAGCCAGTTGTTCAACCATAGATATATTTTACACTGTTATGACTTACTGCAGACATGCCAGTGATCCCAGTTCTTTGAATTGTCCCACATTTCCCTTGTTAGTTCTAGCTCTACAGATCATCTGGTTTCTCCCAGAGCCTAGCAATATTTCTAGGTTGCAGTTTATATCTCCCTGCCCTGCCCTTCAGATCTCCACCCCACTGCTCTTTCTTCTCTTCAGACACCCTCTCCCCTGTTATTCTCATTGTGATCCCTGACCTTCACTTCCACAGCACAAAGGAGCAACAGATAAAGAGAAGAACATAGGAAGGACTTACCTTTCAGCCATTCTGATTAGTGTTACTAGCATGAATCTTGTTCCTCCTGAGAAGGCAGGGGAAAGCCAGGAGAATGAGGGGAAAAAGTGGATCCACAGCGGACTAAAAGGAGAGAAATGAGAGAAAAAGACCTGAGGGAATATGGGAGAGAGAAAGTAAGGAGTGGTGAATCCAGGGAGACAGAGAGAGGAAGAATCCTCATGTATGGGGGAGGAGTGTCAGCTTTAGAGAAGAGAAAGGACCAAAGAAGGCTTGTCTATCCTCTGCCCCTGTAAACATCAGAGAGTAGAAACAGCCTGCTGGCTACCCAGCAGTAGATAGGGGAAGCCAGGACATGTGGACAGGTTGGAAAGGGCCTTTTGAGTAACGTGACACTGGCATGCATGTATAGTCTGCAGTGCTATTTTGGGCATAATTCTCTTGGAACTCTTGGAAGACTGGAATACTTATGAGGTAATTAAGTTTGCATAACAAAAAAAGCAATCATCAGAAGGTACACAAGACCTTTTAATGGCTGGAAGCTGAAAGGCCTAAACCCTCTGTTTAGATGGAGAAATGTCCAGTGGAAAAATGCTTCAAGTATTGACAACACCAACTCTCAAAATAACATGAAGTGTTGCAATATTTGGTATTTTACTTAAAGCCCCAGCTCTTGAAGGTAAGTAATTACATGAGAATGCTAGCTTTTATTTAAAAAGAAAAACCATCTCCCATCCCCCCAAGAAATATTTATTTTACATCTTATGACAATTAAGCCAATCTCATCCTTTTTGGGGACATGGCTCATGTATTACTTTGACCATGAATACCCTCATAGTGCTTTTAGCCTCCTGTAATTCTATTTGCTTTAGTAAACTTACTCCTGATTTACATCCATGGCAGTGAGGATCAGAATCAGGCATTCTGAGTTGTTGATGCTAATTTTCAAATTGCTTCAAATGTGATATGTTATTCTGTAGGGTTTTTTAGTGCTGTCTTTGATGTACATCAAGGAGTTGAGAGGCACGCATCCAGTTTCTTATAGCTTAAGTAATTAAGTTTGTAAGGTCAATATGACATGCATGACAGATTCTAAAGAGCTACTGGTAAATCAGCTGGAAAGTTCTGCATGCATATCTTTAAAGTCATTGTTTACATTTCCTGCCTAGAAATCAGATCTTAGTCAATGATGTTAATCCTAAAGTTTTAATAGACCCACTGTACCTGGAAAATATAAAGATTCCTCAGCAAAGAGGAATTTTTCTACCCTAGTGTTGTTCGTAAAAATATAAAGCGACTTATGTGATGTAAAGTCTCTTGTTTCAAAGGAGGGAAGGTTCCGGTTTTGGCACTGGAAGGCCCTTGGCATCCCATCGCCGGTAATCTAATGAGGTGTATACCAGGTTAACTCTAATTCCCTGAAGCAAAGTATCTGGTTGAAATTAGACTTTCATTCTGTGTTTCATTTGGAAATGGTAACTCACTTATTGTCACTCAGCCACCATGCTAAGCAGGGATTGGAAAGCAATAAAAGCTTCCAGCGGCACAGGCCCTGGGAAACGGAAGATCCAAGGAGTTCCATAGAGTAAGTGTCCAGTTGCAAAAAGCATTTTATTAGGACTTCAAAAAAAAAAAAAAAAACCATTTTGAATGTTTCTTCTGCTTGTTTCAGATGAAGGGGGAAGCAAGGATAAATTCAGCAAAGACCAGAGGAGGGCTTTTTATGAAAATGTGATTAATTTGTTATAAGAAGTAGCTCACTAAACAAGGCCTAAATCATAATGTGAGTTACACTAGCTTAAATCAGCTGAGGCCAGTAAAATTACAAGAGCAGATCCTTAGCTAGTATAAATTGTTATAGCTCCATGGAAGTCCACCAGCCTCAGTGGAACTATAACAATTTACCCCAGCTGAGGATCTGCCCCAAAATATTTTGAAGTTAAACTGGTATAACTGAAAGCAGAATTTGGCCCTGTCTTTTTAAAGGTAGTAGGTTTCAATGCTTGATAGGAATCTCAAATAGAAATCTCAAGATCGAATTTACAGCTTGTTCAAATCAATAAGACATTTCCAGATGGCAACAACTGCCTCCGATCTCTATCTTATCCACAGGCTGCAGTCTGCCACAAAAGGAGTGGTCCCACTTGAACTGCCTTGGGACTAGTGTTGGGTGCCCTAACTCTTGCATGCACAGTTGGAACCTTTGTGCTACTGCAGCTTGTGAGTGTGGAGACATAAAAACAGTGGACCATCTTGTAAAAGAGTGCATCATTCACCGCCTTGAAGGAAGATGAGTCTCCCTCAATCTCCTGACAACAAGGCACTAGAATGGCTGAGGTCTGCCACATACAACTGCTGAATGAATGCTCAAATGGAATGCTATACTACACACACAAGAAGAAGAACAACTAGGTTGCACAGAATCCAAATCTATCTATTGCACATCTGGGCACTAAAGCATAGATTTATCTGCTGGATTATTAGATGAGACCCATATGTAAGATTTAATTAATTTAATGACTTAGGTAAAAAAATTTTTGTCTCCCATCCACACTACTTCGGCTTGCATTTTAAGATCTGAAAAATGGAACCACTGGCAAGTCTTATACTTGATATACATTATTCTGCACGTGAGAGGACATACAAACCTTGAATTTTATTGGCACTCAAGAACAAGACTGTTCTGCATTTTCAATATAAGTATCTCTTTTCATAACTTGGAGATGCCAAAATCGCTCCAGGCTAAGACGTGATATAAATATTCTCCCAAGAGCATATTTGCTTATCAAGTTTGCTTGTAAAATGATATGACTGTAAAAATTAGACTGCAAAAAAAAGAAAAAAGTGTCATCTGTTTGTAATATAGAATCATAGGAACTGGTAGGGACTGTGAGAGGTCATCGAGCCCAGTCCTCTGCACTCATGGCAGAAGCAAGTACCCTCTTAAACCATCCCTGACAGGTGTTTGTCTAACCTGATATAAAATAATGTTGTAATATTAAGCATAGTGAATGTTTTCCATTATTTTGTTCCTTGTGATCATGAAACAGCATATGTAGCCTTATATTTAAAATAAGCATGATAGTCACTTCTTCAGTTGTTCCTATGTGTTGCATCAAGTACGTGCATAAAACCACCCACTAGTCTCAGCTCTCTGTAATATTCCAACATAACAGGTAAGTTTAAGGAGAGAAAAAAAGTTATTAGTATTCAGCTAAACTGGCCATCCTCCAAGGATTTATAAACTTAATTTAAGAAAGAGAGAGTTCCTAGATTCCTCACTAATACCAGGTTCTCACATGGAAGCATCCAAGTATCTATGAATAACACTTTCTACCATTTCTGGTAGCTAGGGGACTCCCTCCATGCTGATGAATGATAACCAGAAGTCAGTTATATATGCCTTTGTCAAATCCTGTCAGGACTACAGCAGTGCAGTGTACCTGGGCATTAAGTCATTTGCCCTTAGAAAACACCAGCTGGTGCAGAACACTGCCGAGTATCTCCTCAGCAGCACAGGCTACTATGAACATTTCATACTTGTCCTCTACTCCCTATTTTGTCTTCCCACAGAATATTCAGTCCAATTCAATGTTTCCGTCCTTTTTTCCAAGTCACTTAGTGACTTGGGTCACCATATGTAAAAGCTAACCCGAAGCTCCAAGATGAAGACCTGTTGGTGATTGACCACTCTGCTCATGTGGCACAATGGAACTTTCCATCATAAGAGGAATGCTCAACTGCACAAGATACAGTGTTTGTTTGGGGGCTGGTCTGACACTATTGAATGAACTCCCACAGGAACTAAGGATCACCATAAAACCTCATCACCTTCCACTCCAAACACAAAATCCACTTCTCCAGTCTTTTGTTTATCTAACATAAACACAGAATAGTGTATACATTTAAGAAAGAAAGAAAATTCCTGGCAAAGGATGAGAAAACAAAGCACACATGACAAATGTTTGTCACATTACTTATTGCCTTACTGCACCGCACTCAGATACTAGAGTGATGAGAGTGCTATAAGAATGTTAAGAGAAGAGAAGGGAGTTCTGTAGGCAGCCAGGGAAAGAAGCATTCAAAATAGCAAAATACAATAGGCTCTTCTTAGTAAAGGTTAATGAATATCAGTATCTCCCCTTGAGTACCAAACAGTCAGATGGAAGCCCTGTGAAAGACAGCAGGGAGAAGCGCCTTTAGGACTCTGGATGTGAGCTGGTAAGAAGGAATGGACTGTAGAGCTGCTCTGACTTACATCAGGTCAGAATTTGGCCAACTGACCTTAAATCATCTGTGATTTTTCTCTCTTTATTGTCCCAATAGCTTTTCTTTATATTTAGTAGAGCTGCTGTCCAGACTATGGTATCTAATAACTATCTTATAAAACACTATTTTTCTTTTGATGAATGTTGTAGTTAAATAACCCAACAGGGAATGTGTTCTAATTACCTTAGTTATCATGTTTTATTGTGTCATTGGTTTAAAATGACTTCCTCTGTCCTACAGATTCCTCAAGGCTAAACAACAGCAGTCTTTTCATATAATTGGTCGACTAGTCCAGGTGGATGCATATGCCTATTTCCTCAGGAGGAAATAAGTTTAATGAACACAGAGCTAACTTAACAACAAAGCTTTGAATCATTAGCGAGGGAGGGGGATGGGAGAATAAAAATACTGTACTATACAGGAAACTTCTGTGATTACTTATAATATCTCTATTACTGTAGCTAAAAAAGGCCTGATCCTATTAATATGGCCCCTTATTAGGTTTACCAGATACCAAAACACGGAAAGGAGGACAGGGAAGTATGAAAAAGGACACTGGAGGACACATGGGGAAAATGTAGTATTAAAATAACTGCCACTCACTACCATATTATGTCATGGAAAATAAGTAATGATTAATGAACGCATGCCCCCCAAATGCCTGCCTGACCACCCCAGCTGCTGCCCCCATCAGATCCCCCTTTCCCCATGTCCCCACTCCAGCCCTCCTACCCCCCCTGCCCCAGCTCTCCATCTTCACCCCCCTTCAGCCCCCCCAACCCCCTCCAAACCTCCCCAGCCCACCATCCTGATCCCTTCTTCCTACCCCACCCGCCCCGTACCCTTTCCCTGGCTGCCCAACTGGCCTCAAACCCCTTCCTAGGCCTCCTTACCAGTTGGGCAGGAAAGGGGCCTGTGAGTACTCACAGCCACAATGAGAGGCTACGACTATGGTATCAGCTATTCGGGACAGATGCTGCTCGGGCCCAGTCGGGGTGGGACCTGTCCAGGTGCTGGGAAAGGGTTGGAGGTGTGGCCAGGCTTGCTCTAGCCCACAGCCCCTTGTGCCAGCCCTGGGGGGAATGCACCAGAATGCTGCATTCCTGCACATTCTTCTATTTTTAGGGGGCCCCAGAATGCTTCACCCTAAAAATAAGGGACCCCGAAATGGCATTCCAGGGTTCCAGCATACTTTACCTGCTGTAAGTAAAAAGCCAGACAAAATCATTTGTTTTTTAAAATGCCTACCGGATGGAGGCTGTGAAGGTAAAAAGGAAGACATGTCCTCTTCTTGCCAGACATCTGGTAACCCTATCCCTTATGGCCCTGCTAAAGTCTTTCTATACGCATTATGTCGCAAGATTACAGCCTAAATATAATGTTTACTTGATGATGGCTAAAATTATTTTGCAAATTCATTTTTTGGAAACATCTATTATTGTTTCACTATGCTCAATTAACAGCCTAATCTTCCAATTCCCATTGACTTCACAGTGGGAACTCAGCAGCCTACAGGACCAGGCCTTTTTTGAATGGTGCTGTTATCTCTTACTGCAAGAGCTGACATTTTTCAGAGATTTCATCAGATTGGATCTCTCACTGGGAAATGGAATGAGACATAGGAAATGCATCTTATCATTGGAATGCATGGGAATCTGGTGATTTCAAAGATATAAGGTAAAATCTAATTGTTTAAAACAGATGGAGGAAGAGCTAGTTAATTTAATAATGATTTAACCACTGTTATATTTAAAAAAATAGAAGTTGCATATATAAATCTCCGATTTCCCATACATCCCAATGGTGAGATGCATTTCTTATCTCTAATATATAGTCGAATAGTCACAAGTACATTACTTGCATTATTCTACATTCTAGAAAAAGAGAGAGATGTAGAGGTTCATGATTCAGTATTCAGAGAATTGAGAAGTAAGGCATTACAGTGTTCAAAGATATATTTAATTCAGCATCGGATTCTCCAGTGCACTCAGTCTACTTTGCATCACTCATGGTAGACGATGACAGACTATAGGTGTAGCTCATCAGCAGAGAACTCCCCTTGCACAAATAAATTCCACTGGCATCAAACAGGCAAAGCCAGCTCTTCCACTCCCTACTACCATCCCCAAAGCCCTTGCAAACAGGGAGGGAGGGTACATGTTAGGGAAGTCAAAGCTCCATTACATCTGCCCTCGTGTGATGTATGTTGGAGCAGTTCCTCAGCAACTTGAACTTCCATCGAGGTTGACTGGCCATGAATTAGGAATCCAAAAGTCATCTTCCTACAGCCCCCTTATCTACACAAAAATAGAGCTTGGTTGGGGTTTGAGAATTCAACTGGATATTTCTGAATTAGCTTTATGAACTGTCATCTTTATTAACAAAACAGATCAGGTTGTTATGAATTTTTGGCCCAAGAAAGGAGGGTTTCATTTGCTATCTGTGGAGACTATTGTTCCATGAATTATAGAGTGTGTTTCTCTTTCTTCTCTCATTATAGGCTGGAACAGCTATTCTCAAACCGTGGGCCATGACCCTGCTCTAATGGGGTGCCACAGCTAGCATTAGCCTTGGTGAAGCCCAAGGCTGAAGCCAAAGCCCGAAGCCAAAGCCCAAGCCCGGAGCCAGAGCCAAAGCCCAAGCCCCACTGCCCCAGGCTGAAGTTGAAACTGAAGCCTGGGGCTTCAGACCTGGGGATCAGGGCTCAGATTACAGCCCCGCCCCCATATACCCCCACATCCAGGGCTGAAGCTCCGGCTTCAGCTTTGGCTCCCCCATACCGGATGGCAGGGCTCAGTCATAGACTTCAGTACTCTATCTCAGGGTAATGTAGTAATTTTTGTCATCAGAAAAGGGTTGTGCTGCAATGAAGTTGGGGGCTAGAAGTTCTAACTAGCCCCATACAGCATTTGGTATGAAGTAGGATGAACAAGTCTGAAGAGGTCTGAAATTTTTGTGAAATTCTCAATCTCTTTATTGGGTTCCAAATCTGTTTTGGGTTCTCAAACCTTATTTTCCTTACAGTTAAAATGAGGTTGTATATTTCCCAAGCATTAGCCATCTATTGATCAAATAACATATTTTCTAGCTAAAGGGAAGCCAGTACTTTTAGCAAAAGGATCCCATCATCCACTTTAAAGAAAAAAAGCATCAGGGTTATTCTATATGGAAAATATTATGGACTAGATCCTCCAGTAGAATAAATCAGAGCCTCTGTTGACTTCAGTGCAGCTCACTTACAGCAGATGAGGATCTGGCTCTTTGTGCTGAAATGTACTTAGAGTGTGTCTTTCTCCTTCTCCTTTTCTTCAGTCGGTATTTATTTTACACTTTGCCAGGTCTACTTCATTTTTCAAGCTATATTAGCATCATTATTTTCCTCTCTCTCCCCTCACTGTTTCTATTTTATACAGACTGTCCTGAGTGCAACATGAAACCAATCCTGTTTTTGTTCAGATTGAACTTTCGAACTCATGGGGTTTGAATATATTTGAACTCAAGCAAAAATAGTTCACTTATCTCTACATTTAATATATAGCCAATTATATGCATATCAGAGCAAGTTTAGTAAGAGTTTGATTTACTTGTAAAAAAATAAAAGTAGGAGTCACACTGATCAACAGCTGGGATTAGAAACAAACTAGATACACACACAAACACACAATATTTAGCATTGCATAGCAAATGGGCTCCTTTCTTTGAAGTATCTCTATGCATCATCTCAGGAGACAAAATCATAGAATACACAAGTCATTGGTTACATTCAAGACAGCAGTGCATATGGTATGATATATTAACTAGCTAAAAATTATTTTAAGAACATACAGCATTTCATTTTAGGAGTCTTGGGGATGTGGGATATTAATCTTTGTGAGAAAGCATGGTGTACTTAGCATATTTCAGTTCTAAGAAATAATACAGTAACTTTTTGCTTTAAAGAGGGCTGCACAATTATTGCCCACTTTAAATAACTAATTTTCAATGAAGTTGTGTGCTTTAAAATTGGAACTAAGTTGTTATTTCACTGACAAAGTGTACAACACTCGAGTCCTTTAGAGTTCAGAAACAGCCTTTCTGAAGCCCAGAGACCACAGTGAAGCCAAGTCTATAGCCAGAGGCCTGGTATCTCATGCATGCTGAAGCTGTTCTATAATCTATCATGCTATTGCTAAGAGGATATTAACGCTAGCATTTAGAATTGTAGTCGTATGTCTTACAATCCTGTGCTTGTATCAGCAAGTCAGATGACCAACTGCAAATTGTCACTCTTCCGTGTCACGCTGTGTAAAAGAGGAGTGATGGCAATAGTACAGTTGGCTATTAAGGCATTTGGGCCTTAAAGGGGAAACGGAAGACAATGAGGTCCTTATTATTAGTCCCATCCTACGAATCATTCCCTTATACAGTTCAAACAGAGGAAGAATTCACCTATTAAATTGAATAATTGTGCCTGTTGGGCAAGCCTTTACAATTACTTTATCATCCATCTAGAAGTCTTTGATTGTATTAAGGATAACAACACTCCACTGAGAAAGTATCTTGCTTTTTTCAGTAAACATGACTTTAAAATCAGTACATTCATCAGAACCAGCCTAAGATACCACCATGGGATTTTCTTTCTTTCTTTCTTTCTTTCACTAATGAAGTAGATAAAAATTAATTTATTTTTAGTCTAGGTAGATTAAACCTAGACTACAAAAGGGAGTAGCTTTATTGATTCCACAGCACTCTTTAGAGACAACGGAGTGATTACAGTGTTGTTGCTGCTGCTGCATGATAAACACCCATGCCTCAGGTGGAATGTTCCTCTAAGCATGCTTTGCTCTACTAATACAAGACTTGCACCTCATTGTTCCAAGTTAAAATGCAAACCAAAGAGACAGGATGGCTCCAAGAATTGATAATGTGATGGAATCAGAGCCCTTCTACTTCAGATTACTAGTAAAACTCTAGTCCAGATCACTGACTATCCTCTGGCTTCTCCTTACTGGTCTATGTGAAATTAGTTGGTGGTTTCAATCCAGTTTCTAGCAGCACACATTCCAATCACAAAAGCCACTGGCCCTGACAATGCTGATAGTAACGGCAGAGACTGAATAGGAATGGAGACAACTTGTCTTTCACCACAGTGGTTGATTTTCTCTCCAGGTCAATGAAGGCAGCTTATTCAAGCTGGTAGTGTAGCATTATTAATTATTATTATTATTATAATTATTGCACAGTGCTGTAGATGAGCATGCTAAACTTCAGTGGAATTCTTCAGAGTTCTCAGAACTTCTGCATTCTTACCACGTCACGTCTAACTCCTTGGATTGCATCACTGGTGTCCTTTCTCTTACTGCATCAAATTTAAATATCTTTAAGGCACTAAATAGCTTGGTTCCACTTCTTCTTGTTTCCTCCTGATTCGCCTCTTGTTCCCTGCCTTCTCTCCTTGCTCAAAGCCTCATAAACTTTTAAGTTCAGAACGGATCATCATGATCATCTAGTCTGACCTACTGCACATTGTAGGCCACCAGAGATGTGTGCAGGAATTAAAATTCACTGCTTTTCAAGGGGCACAGAGCATCCTGGGCCAGAAGAGTTTGCTCACCCCAGCAGGATTCCTGGATCAGAGGAGCTGACAGATGTCATAGACCATAGAGCTTGGAAGACTCTTGCACTCTCCCAGTGGCATCCTGAGTGCAGAAGGAGCTCTCACTCTCCGACACCCTGAGTCTTGAGAACTCTTGTTCTCTCCCCGTCAGACTCCAGGGCCAGAGGATTCTCACGCTATCCCCACTAGGACTCTGGGGAGCCAGGGAAGCTCGCTTTCAGCTCCCACCAACACCCTGGGGACCATAGGAGATCTGTGTCCCTGCTCATTATTGTGGGAGCCCTGTCCCTGCATGCTCCCCCTTGCCTTGTGCATGCCCCTACAAACCACAGAACTTCACTGTGCATCCCTCTCCTACATGATGCCCCTGCTCTTGAAACAGCCTCTCTTTTTCTGTCAATCAGTAGCCCCTTCTCTCCTCCTGCATATTCTTCCTTTCAAATCCACTTATTCCAAGAATCCTTCATGCCCTTCTCTAACCAGCTATTTCTGCATAGCTTTTCTTAACTTGAACTCCTCTTGTCCAGTGCCTTGCCTTGTCTCATTTATTTTTTGCCTTGACTTATCTTGGGAAGTTTGGCACAACCCCCCCCCCCCAACATATGTACATTTGTGTAACCCCTTGGGATTTAAACAGCATGGCCCCTTTAAAACCTCACCTGATGTAGAGAAGATGCCAGTTACTCAAGGAAGAGGAGGTGTTGGTTGTTTCAGTGAGAGGAGAGAGGGAGAGGACCATACCTCCAGACTAGAGGGCCTACTATGAGCAGGCCATCAAAAAGCGAAGCAGCTAAGCCTGGGATGGACAGAGCGATCCACTGGGGCCATCCCAGGACAGGAGCCAGGAGGAGCACTGTGCCAGGAAGGAAACACCTGAGTACGACAAACCAGAGCCAGACTCAGTATCATTATCACCCAGAACAGTATCAAGCCATGAGTACTTAGGCTTGGGATTCTACATTGGAAATAAGAATGGACATGGTAACTCATTAAGTGGGGAGGCTGTTGCTCAGCTGAGTTTCTGGAGAGAGCAGAAGAGGGCACTAGAATGGAAAATTTACTGGCACTGAAGATGACTAGGAGAACCAAAGATATTGCTAGGTGGGAACTCTGCCCAGGTTTGCTGAACTCTATATAGAAGCTGTACTTGGTATCTGTCTTTTCATATGGAGGTACCACCAGGCCTATGGGTCCTCTTGTTGTATGTAACCCTGTTTTAACAGCTCCTTTCTTCTCCCCCTGTTGTTTTTCTTCATTCATCCCTCTATAGATAAATATTTCCATTTCCTAAATTCATTGTACTGTTTGGGGGTTGGGGACGGTGTTTACTCTGGAGCAAGGGTTGGAATAGGTGCTGTTGAGCTAGAAGGGAAGTTCCCTGCTGCATTTCTCTGAACACCTTTTCTTGGCCAGAAAGCACCCCTAGCCTCCCCAAGCAGAGAAGGCTGTATCTTTGCCCCAGGGGTGCTATGGTTCCATTTGTGAAGTGGTACGCAAATTGAGAATACTACCTCTCTGTTTCTTTTAAGTGTTTCTGATGCTTTCATTACAATTGAACAGAAGTGTCAGAAACTTTACAAGAATACTAGTAAGATTCTAAGGGATAACGTTTACTAGTTGAGTGAAGTGGGTCAGTCAACCTGTGGTTAAGGTTTAGATTTGGGATTCAGGAGATCTGGTTCAAAGACAGCCTTTCTGTGTAACCTGGGCAAATCACTAAGGATAGGACCCAGGATGGGACCTGGGCGTTGTAATGCTTACTGTCACAGCACCTAACTTTTAAGTGCCTAGAAAATCACAGGACTAACAATATAATGCACAGAGTCTGAGTTTGGCACATGGGCTCCCTATGTAATGAATGGAGAGAGGCAACTTAGAATGTGAGCCACAAAAAGCCAGCAGAGTAAGTGACAGCCCACCTAAGCTAGTCAATAGGAGATGCCAAGAAGAGATACATTTGCACTAAACCCTGCCCCTAGTCACCTAATGCCAGGCTGCAGGGAGGCTACTATCTGTGCATGGTTCCAAAGGGGCAGCCATGTTAGTCTTAATAGTTAGTTAGTAAAGCAAAAAAAGCAAGGAGTCTTGTGGCACTTAAAGCCTAACAGATTTATTTATTGCATGAGCTTTCGTGGGAGAATATCCCACTTCGTCAGATCCTTTGAAGAGGGAGAACTTACAGAATTGGATGAAAATAAATGCAGGGGAGTGTAAGACATGGGATCAGGTCATACTGCAGCAGCAAATCAGAGCATTTGTAAGGATTCAAACTCTAGGAGAAAGCATACAGAGGGAGGGTGAAGTCAAATTACCTGTTATAATGTGAAAAGAATCCATAGACATGATTCTGCCCTGCTTTCACACAGTTCTTCAGACAGGAACCCAATGCCTGGAGGCAGGCTGCTTAGGCACCTAATAAGTTAGGCACCCACCTCACTAAACAACATGGTCTGAGGAGGTGGTAATGCCCATCTTATAACTTCTGCATATACAAGATACGCAGCGACACCACCTCTTCCTCCTCCTCCTGGATAAATTTTAAAAGGACCTGAGGTGATGTCTGAGTCTTTAGGCAGTTGACTGCCTATCTTCCTTTGATGACGAAAAGTTCCAAAAGGGTAGCCATGTTAATCTAGTTTAGCAAAATAAATGAGTCTGGTGGCACTTTTAAACACTAACAAATTTATTTATCACATGAGCTTTTGTGGGAGAAAATCCATTTTTCTCCCACGAAAGCTCATGCAATAAATAAAACATTAAATCAGCCTTTTATCAATGTAAGCACTGCACCAATCTTACAGATATAAGCTAAAGCAATCTAACTAGTTTTTAAGAGATATACTTGTGTCCACACAGAGGTCCGCCCAGTTTAACTTAAATCGGTTTATAATCCATTAAAAGTAAATCAGTGCAACTGCTATGTATAGATAAGCCCTAACTTTTAACAAGCAGATTTTCAGTGTACCTCAGAGATTACAAGAACGTAAATAAAGTGGTGGTATTCTTACTTCTGCCGAATCTGGATTCTAGTCTCCCCACACCCTTCAAAGAGTTGTCTCGTATCTCCAGAAGTGAAGGGGGTCATGGTGGATGGGAAGCTAGATATGAGTTAGCAGTGTGCTCTTGCGGCCAAAAAGGCCAATGGCATACTGGGCTGCATCAAAAGTAGTATTACCAGCAGATCAAGGGATGTGATCAATCCCCTCTATTCTGCACTGGTAAGGCCACATCTAGAATACTGTGTTCAGTTTTGGGCTCCCCACTACAAAAAGGACAGGGACATGCTAGAGAGAGTTCAGAGGAGGGCAACCAAAATGATTAAAGGGCTGGAGCACAAACCCTATGAGGAAAGAAAGACTGAAAGCATTAGGCTTATTTAGTCTGCAGAAGAGAAGATTGAGGGGGGATTTGATAGCAACCTTCAACTACTTGAAGGGATGCTCTAAGAAGATGGAGCTCGACTGTTCTTGGTAATAACAGAGGACAGAACGAGGACCAATGGTCTCAAGTTGCGGTTAGGGAGGTCGAGGCTGGATATTAGGAAAAACTTTTTTACTACGCGACTGGTGAAGCCTTGGAATGAGCTGCCAAGGGAGGTAGGTGGTGGAGTCTCCATCTTTGGAGGAGTTTAAGGCCCAGCTGGACAAAACCATGACTGGGATGGTTTAGTGGGAGTGGTCCTGCCTCTGGTTGGACTAGATGACCTATGAGGTCCCTTCCAACCCTATGATTCTATGATTCTATGTCCTTCATAGCCTCCTTGGGTAAACTACTCTATATGTTTTTTTCCCTTTTCTGTGTCTTGCTGAAGAAATAATTTACTGTAATTTCTCTTCTTTCTGTAAGTCAGGCTGCCAAAATACAATACACTTTACAAACAGCATTTTCTATGTTCTGCCATGACAACCCTTTCACTTGCTTGGACTATAAATGTTCAAAGGTGTACCAACCGATTATAGGTGTAGTGGCTTGCCTGGTCAACAACAGGAAATATAATTCCCTCTAGAAACTGTATCAGTCGTATCCTCACAACAAAGTGGAAACAATTATGTCTGTGGCACTGGAGCCCCAGGAGACTCAGTTTTTATGGGCCTGATCTGCTTATTAAACTCACAAACTGATGCCATAGAAGAAATATCCAAAAAATGCAGGTAAATTCAGCTTAGCCTGTAAGAGTTGAAATTAACTGAGACAAGAAAGAAGTAATTGAGCCAGTAATGTGTGAAAAGTCAGGCTTGAAGATACAGTGCAGCACCATTCTCTTGACAACTATGAAAGTAAATTAATGATCTGGAGCTTGTGTAGGGGGTTCCAGAAACAACACTGAAATAGTCAACTTACCACAGTTAGCAGCTTGCAGAAAGAAGAGATGTTTATTTTCAGGAGATTGCTTGTTCACTCACCATGCTTTATACCTGTCAGACAACAGTGCTGGAACAACAGCTGAGACTTAAAAAAACCAGAAATTAATATAAAATACAAGGCTGATTTGACAGACATTTTCAAAATTTCAAAGCTCTTTTACATACCCATAGCTTTTGCAGCTGCTCTAAGTATTTGTGCATGTTTTGTTTCATTTTAAGGCTTCAGCTGTGCACGTCTACCATGAATAGATATTTAAATGATCATCAGAAAATGCAAAAGTGAGTGGATGGCTTAGGAAATTGTTACTGAGAAGCCTTTCACCTCTAGTTATGACTAGCTAGTGGCTGTTTGGTCACCACTATGAAATGAGTTTAGTGATTTCTGTCCAGTTCCAGATGGGTGTCCACATTTCAAAAAGCATCACCTGCCTAATATACATCTATTTGAAATATTTTTTGCCAGTGGGACCAAAGATTTACTGGAGATAGAAGTGCAAGTGGAATTCCCCCCTCCCCCCCTTCATCAAGAGCTCATTTCAAAACGGGGGCCTACCAGCTACTGTCCTGGCTTTGGAACTGGATCCCCATTTTGCTGTGTATGCCCCACTGTAACTAAAAACTGTACACTAGCTCCTGTTGATAACAAGGTGCATGCACGATACTCAGCAACTCAAGCAGCACTATTCTATTTAGTAACATTTCTTAGAAAAACTTATTCAGAGCTGGGCCCTTTCTTTTAACAGAAAATAAAGTGTATTTCACTACTGTGAGCGGTCATTGCAAGTTACAAAATATATATAACAGAAAATATCATCAAGCAATTAAAGCAGTAGTGACTGGGTTCACCATTACTTTTTGACAGTTACTGTGAAGGAAATGCCCTAAAGCCCACTGATCAAAGCTCATGTTAGGCTATGACTAACATTTAAATTCTGCTAGTTAGGACCTATGAAAATATTTGAAGGCATGTGTACGGCAGATGAATCAATGAATTACAAAGGTTGTGAACAGGTGTGATTGTTTGTACTGAGCTTGTTTTTCCCTATGTGGATAGGAAAGAGGTCTGACTTTTTAAATCCTTACTTGTCGGTTGGCAGTGTCCTAAATCTGAACTAGGCCAAACCCAAAATTATTTATTGACTTATGAATCAGATGTGGGTTTCCCAAAGGAGGCAGTGTTACAACTCTGCCAGGTCTCACTGGCCCAACTAACTTCACCATTGGTACCACCCATAGGAAATGTTTAGAAAATGTCCCTGGTATAGACAGGGCCTTAGACCAGTGGTCCCCAAACTTTTGCAGGCCAAAATATTTTGTGGACCCCGTCGCTGCGGCAAAGCAGCAGCAACGCCGCTAGTAGGATCCGGCCCACAAGGCCAAAATCTGGGCCACCCAACCAGAATCTGGGAGAGTAGTGTGAGCCACGGCAGCCATGGCCCACTCCCTCTCCATCTCCCTGGGCCGGTGAGCAGAGGCAGTGCCATCATGGCTCCCAGCCAGCCCTGCAGGGAAGCAAAGCTGAGCCACCATCAGCACCTGCAGCCGGTGAGCAGCAGCAGCAGCCAGTCCTCAGCGCTCCCCCACTCCTGCCAATATCCAGCCCTGGCAGGGAGAACTGGGGCTGCAGCTGAGTTCTGGCCTCGGCGGGGAGCAGCACTGCAGACCCCCTGGAACACGTCCTCCATGGACCCAAGTTTGGGAACCACTGCCTTAGACAGTTTCCTCAGCACTGGAGCTGGAGGAACACAGGCCTTGCTGAAAAACTGGCCTTGGCTGGGTTACCAGATGTCAGGCAAAAGGAGAACAGGTCCTCTTTTACCTTCATGTCCTCCGTCTGGCGGGCATTTTAAAAATACATGATTTTGTCTGGCTTTTTAGTGACAGGGGTTAAAGTATGCTGGGATGCCCTAGAACTTCCTATTTTTAGGGAAAAGGGTTCCAGGGCCCCCTAAAAACAGAAGCAGATTACATTAATACTGCATTTTCTCCATGTGTCCTCCAATGTCCCCTTTTCGTACTTCACTGTCCTCCTTTACATGCTTTGGTATCTGGTAACGCCACCCTTGGGACCAGTCGGAAAACTGGGGAGTTTTCATTTCCTCTGCTGCCTTCTTTACCGGGAATGCCAAGGTGAGAAGCAGTGGCTGATGCAAAGGACAGTTGTTTCAGAAATAAGGGGGGGGGGTGTAAAGATGTGCACTAGGGGATCATTCTCTCTTTCCCTAACACCCCGCCCCTGGATTTCCCAAAACCCCCACCTGTCAGCTAGTTACAGCGTTATACCAATTTTGTGAGCACCCCTACATCTCCCTCTACACCAGGGTTCTCAAACATGTGGCCCATGGTCTGCATGTGGCCCCTAAATCTATTTCCTGTGGCCCGCAATGACACTGTTGTTACCAGTATTTGTAATCTTGTTGTATGAATAGGTTTCAGTGGTGTGGCCCTCGAGCTAATGTACTAGTCCTTATGTGGCCAGGGCTGGATTTTGGTGTTCATAGGCCCTAGGCCAGGCCAGGAGCATCACTGCCCCAGGGAAGGACCAGGGGCATGGGTCCAGGCCCTGCCCCCTGTCCGCAGGCCACGCCCCCGGCTGAGGACAAAGCCAGGAGTGGCAGCCACGGCCGCAGGGCTGCCTGGCCTTGGGGAAGCAGCCACTGCAGCCGTGGGCTGCTGAGCCCAATCAGGCTGGAGACTGGGAGAGGCAGGAGCCCCGCAGGACCCGGGCCACTGGTGCTGGGATTCGGGGCATGGGCCCTGTGTGCCTGGTGCCAGTGACGCCCCTGGGCCAGGCATGGCCAAACTGTGGCTAGGGAGCCATATGTGGCTTGAATGAAAAATTGCTGCTCCCAGAACAACATCAGCAAATCAGTTTTGGAAAGCAGCCCTAACCTAGGAGTTCAGGAGGGGGTTGGGACAGTGGGGAGAAGCCCAGCATGGTCAGGGATGACAGGGAGAAGCACGGCATGGTCGGGATTTTAAAAAAACTCACCACTAGCCTGCAGTCTCTACACTGAGCAGCAACTAAGTTTTTACTGTATAGGGCTAATTTTTATGGTAACCTTAAGTAATTATTAGCACCTGCCATTAGTCGGATCGATATTTGTCCTCTTTGTACAATAAAATTAGTGTGTGCAATGAATTTTAAACCTAGTGATTTTGGAGTAGATAAACATCTATGTCTATAGGCCTCAGTGCAGCTCGACGGTTCAATAATCAGCTTGTGTGGCTCTTGAGTTCCATAAGTTTGGCCACCCCTGCCCGAGGCACTGTCACTCCCAAAAGTGCAAAGGGGGGTAAACGCCCGTTGAGTGGCCTCAACTGACATGATGCACTTTATTCTAACGCTAAACCACCTCATTTCCCTTATTTCTTCTGTTTTTAATTTTTTCCCTCCCCCGGAGGCCCTAGCCCCTGCGCCTAATGGGAAGCCCGGCAGTGCAGGCGGCCCGGGGTGATTGGCGTGCGGGACCCCAGCTCTACACACCCCCCCCCCCGCTGTCACGTCCCCTCTCCGGCACGGGGTCCCCGCAGCCGCCTGGGGCGGGCAGGGGCCGCCAACCGCCAACAACCGACGCCGCCAAGCAGCCGGCGGGGGGCGGGGCGGCGCGCGGCTGCCCGCCCCCGCCGTTTATGTGGACGGGACGGAGAGAGGCTTTTTCAAACTCCCTGCGGGCGGCAGCAGCGGAGGGTGGCGGAGCCGAAGAGGGGCCGATGGCTGCGGGGGAGGCGCGGCGGCGCTGGTAGTCGCCTGCCCGCTCCGTGAGGGGGCTGGAGCGTGAAGGCGGGATCGTGCCATGCGCTGAGCCCCCCCCCCGGCCGCGCGTCCCGTGGTGTCGCCCGGCGCGCGCCGCTGGATGTGCCGGCAGAAGCGGGACATGATGATTCTGACACGTAAGCGCCGGCCCGGGCCCTGCCGAGGGGGCGGCTGGGAGCGCGGCTCGCGCACGTGGCCCCTGCGCGGGGAGGTTGCGAGCGGCTCGGTGCCAGGCGGCTCTGGGGGGGAGCGGCTGGGCGCGGGGAGCCGCCTGCCGCTCCCTGGCCTTTGCTGCTCCCGGCAGAGCAGAAGGCAGCCGGTTTTCAGCTGTGAGCGGTACAGGGTGTTGCTGGCAGTTTTCTCCCCGGGACTTGAAACGAGAGGGGGGTGCTCGCTGATTTGGTGTAACGCTTGCTGGCTGACAACTGGGGGGATGCTGGGGAAATCCCTGGTTGCAGGGCTGCGGGGGGATGAAATGGACTTTAAGCCAGGCTGCAGAGGGGGTGGGGCAATGTTCCCTCTAGTTACTCGTAGGCTGTGTGCCCAGGCAATTTCTGTGTATGTGCACAAACATTTCTTTGTGAGCACCAATATTGAATTTTTTTGTGCATGTTTTATTTTGTTGTGTGCGCAGGTTTCATGGCCTGTGCGCGTGCACACAGCTTACAGGGAAGGGTGGATGGGGGGCCTGGATTGAAGGGGGAGGTTGAGTTTAATTCCAAAGGGGCAGCCCTGTTAGTTTAGCCCAGCATAAAAAATCCCCACCCCCAAGGAGTCCTGACGAAGTGGGGTCTTCTCCCAGGAAAGCTCATGCAGTAAATAAATCTGTTAGTCTTTAAGTGCCACAAAGCTTTTTTTTTTGCTTTACTAGGCTAACACAGCTGCCCCTTTGGAAGATGAGGAGTCCTGTGGCTCTTAAAGACGAGCAGGTTTATTTTTTCGCATGAGCTTTCATGGGAGGGAATCCCTCTCCATCAGATGCTTTGGAGGTGGGGGAGTCTTCAAAGTGACTGAGGAAGTGGGGTTTTCTCCCACAAAAGCTCAGGTTGAGGTCAAACACCTGGAAAACTCCCCTCTGCTGCAGCAAGCCTGCTGGAGCTGGGGAAGATCATCGATAGGCAAATGGGTCCGCTACTTGTGTGATTAGATCAATAGGTGTCTGTCCTGCTGAGGGAAGGGGCGTGGAGCAGAGTTGAAAGACTGGGAGGGTTGTCAAGCCAGACCTTTATCTTGGCACGTACACTAACTATTCACAGCTCCCTGGTGTCTCCTCTTTGCTCTCCCCCACCCCCTTTTGCATTCGGTGTGCATGCTTCTCAGTGATGTATTCTAACCAAGATCCTCTGGCTCTTTTCTGGCTTGCCTGTGATCAAAATCACCTTTCAGTCCATCTTAGTAGTGTTGTTGGCCTAAACCGAATTAGGTTAGGTGCTGGTCCCCTTCCCCACAAGTTATGTACTGAGTTGCAAAGTTTAAACTGTTTCTTTTTTAACTTAGTAGCCACTGACAATAATTTTGAATATCTTTTTAACTGGGAAAAATGTTGTTAAAACCCAAAATATGTGTAGGTGGTGCTGGAAAATTTCAACCAGCAGCTTGGAAATGTGGCTGTAAAATTTAACTTCTGTGGCTGGCGACATACCAGGGAATAGTCGAGTTGCAAAGCATAGGTTGTTAAACTTATGAGAAATCTGGTGCTGGTTTGAACTAGCAAGACTGAGCAGCTTGTCTTGAAACATGCTTTTTATTAGATTGCTTAGAGTTTGTGACTCAATTCCAAGTGAAAATGTCTGAGTTGTAATTCCTAACTCATAAAGGAAAGTGTAATTTGACTGTGCCTGAGTTTTTAAAGGGCACTACAGCTGAAATAGTTAAACCAGACTTTAAGGGGGGGGGGAGTTGCCCAGGAGAAGGAAGCCTTCAGTTTCTTTTGAAGTTCTCAATAATTAGTCTGATGGCTTCAAGGAGCCAGATGACTCCCTCCTGTGCTGTGGTGCCCAAGCCCATGATGTCATGACTGGAGCCTTTGATCTCTTTCAAGGAACAACACCCTCTGCAAGTGGTAAACAACCCCCTGTATTTCTAACACAAATAGAAAACAAATTCTTTTTGTTGTCAGGTTACTTCAGCGCTACCCTCCTCTGTCTTGCAAATTGTGCCCACTGACCAAAGCCGCCCTCCTACCATAATTGTGAAGCTGCTGAACAATGTGTTTCCATTAAGCTAATGAACACTGTACTACATGTTAAAGAGCAGGTTACGATTAGCGTGACAAATCTCTTTTAACTCTGTTCTTTTAAACAACATAACAAGTCTTATGGTGCCACCTACATTTATGGCATGACATAAATAATTATTAATATGCCAGAAGGTTTTGATTTCCACCTCATATGGCAACAATTTTTAAAATGTGTGGGTTTGTGGGCTGAGGGAATGCAACTTTATCTTAGCCATCAATTACAGATGCATTTTTGACATGAGTAAGTGTGACCTATTTGAATTCTCTGGCCTGATCAAGAAATTCCCAGCAGCAAAGCAGTGATGATAGAGTGTCAGGTTACATTTTTAATGCTGTTTGTAGTGAAGGAGAGAGAAGATAATAGCCAAACAGATTGCAGAACAGCCTTTGAATGTAAATCTATCAGCAGCTCAAAGTTTGACTAATTCAGCATCCATCTGGCCAGCCAGCTATTTGGTATTAGGTGCCTCCACTAATTCAACCACTTTGGTGTCCCAAGTTGTCTTTCAGGTTACAGCAGATGGTAGCGGGTATCTTTTAAGTCACTTGACCTGCATTTCCAATGAAAGGGAGAAACTCAGTGGCAGATGAAAGTACTGAGGACTGAGATAGCTGGCTGTTCAACAGATGGCCTCAGAAGTTTTTTCAAGACTTGAGATATTGGTCAAGGTTCAGAGTCCTATGTTCAATTGAGGTTCTGAAATATATTATATACAAAGAATATGTAGCTATTGTTTTATCGGCACTCCTGCACTGATAGTTTATGATCACTCAAAAATTTTGAGATCAGGTTCATTCTGTTACCTCCAGGACATCCCAGACGTTTTGACATGTAATAAAACTATCTTTGCTCATTTTCTTCACCAATGGAATGCCTGAAAAAGGTAGATACGTTGTTGTGCTGGGTTATGCACATAGTGTTATAGTTCTTTTTGAGCTATACCAGCTGTTACTAAAATAATTTTCTAAGTAATTAAAATACAGAAGGTGATCTCTTTTGTTTAGCTCATAAATCTCAATGACATCGCCAGCAGTTTTAGAATGTGCAGGGTGATATTTGGGAAGCACATTGCATTGCAACAGAGAACTAGATCTGAGGCTGGGTATGTTCTGTTCTCAGGCCTTGGGGCCTCTTGCAGCCAGCAGAACTTGCTACTCTTCTGATACACAGCACTGTAGCTGCCCCTGCTGGGCACTGGAATATCATCAGTGCTGACTGTAGAAATCTAAAATATTTGCTTGCATACCATGTACACTGACTCTCTTGTAAAAAGAAAAAGTGTGGACCACCAGTGCCTGTGTACGCGAACTTGTAGTGCTATTAACCTACATACATAACATGTTTTAGAAAGCCTTTATGGGGATTCAGGGTTGCTGATCTTCTCCAGCTGTACTTTGAGGTCTGGGCAAGGAAGCTGGGGGAAAAGGTGGATATGTAATACCAGGTTATGCATGTATCATGCTCTATTTTAATCCCTTCAAGTATATATGTTGCATGCTGTATGTAGTTCCTAGGTTGTGTGTGTACACGTTTTGTAAATATTTATAGGTGGGGTTTATGTGATACAATTTTTTCCCATCCAAGGGTACTATGCTATATAGCAGTGGTTTTCAAACTTTTTTTTCCCTCTGGACCCAGTTGGAAAAAAATCATTTATGCCTGTGAACCAAGAATTAAATCTTTGAGCAACGCATTCCAGTCTTTTGGTGGTGGCAGCAGGGGGTGCCACACCCCACTACCTGAGAGTCTGAGCTCCACTATTGAGTCCTGGCCCTATGTTTGAAAACCACTGCCATAAGATAAGCTTCTAAGGGATGAATCCTGTTTCCATTGAAGTCTGTTGAAGATTTGCTACTGACTTCAATGAGAACAGGATGAGGCCCTTGGACTATAAAAGGAGATGGAGGAAAAGAGCCCCTGTGCTGAACAGGATGGTCCCGTATTGTAAACAAGAGTTTCTCAGGCTTAACTATCTTTCCCAGCAACAGGAAGAAGGAAATGAGGCTATGTAAAAGGACCCTGACAGGCTCCAGACAATACTAGCCCCACCCTAACATTCACACTGTATGACCAAAAGACTTACAGAAATAAAAATAACTTCAGATGTTTCCCTTTCCTCCCTGTGCCTTTTGCAGAAATATAGCAAAATCAAATGACCATTCACAATGAGTGCTGTTTTGGACTCTTAAGAAGTGCACTGTGGTAAAGGGGGAATATTATAACACCAGAGTGGCCAAACTTATGGAACTCAAGAGCCACACAAGTTGATTATTAAACCTTTGAGAGCCTCACTGAGGCATATAGCCATATACTTTTACCTACTCTAAAATTGCTAAGTTTAAAATTCATTGCACACTTTAATTTTATCATAAAGAGTACAAATATCAATCCTACTAATGTCAAATTCTAATAATTGCTTAAGATTACTGTGAAAATTAGCCCTATACGGTAACAACTTAGCTGCTGCTCAATATAGAAGACTGCAGGCTAGTGGCGAATGTTTTAAAATCCTGACCATGCCACATTTCTGCCCGCTGTACCAGACCATGCAGCACTTGTGCCCACCATCCCGGCCCTCTCCTGAGCTCCTATGCTGGGGCTGTTTTCCTAAATTGATTTGCTGACAAACTTCCAAGAGCCACAGTTTTTCGTTCAAGAGCCACATGTGACTCCAGAGCCCCAGTTTGGCCACACCTGTTTATAACACTAAATTGTTTAGGCATTATGGTGGGTATTCTGTGTAGACTGCTCCATTCAGCTGTAGTTGACAGGCTAAATTCTCCTTCATTTGTTTTTAGTCCTGACTGTGTATTTGTTTTTGTTTTTTTTTTAACCTATGTGGCTTTCAAAGATATAGGTAAGAAATGTGACAAAATCAGCAAGGTATTTCTGGAATTATTTCTTTGGCTTCTTAAAGTGAAGAAAAGTTTTATCATAGTTGAGATGAGCTACAGAACTCTGTAAACTCTCAATCCAAAGAAGTGACCAAGAATGCACTGCCAGCTAATCCTAATGTTAGCAATTCCAGGCATATTTCTTTTTTATCCTTGTGCTGTAACAAGCTAAGGTAGCTTGTAAATAATTCTGTGTGGTTCAGGATGTCAAGATTGTCTTGTTTATTTTTCACTCCAAGGCTGAGGAATACAGAGGAATGTGAAGGCTGTTGCTTTTCCAACAGAGACTGACCGAATTAGTGGAGTAGGTTATGTTTATGTTATTTAGGCGAAGATATGACCACAGCTTTTAACTTGTTCTGTTACCCTCCCATGAATACCATGCTGCCAATAAAGGCACTTCTGAATCTGGAATAAATTGCTCTGATATAACTGTAGTCCTTTGCCATTTGAGGACAATCACAGCTTGTGCTACATCGTTGATGAGGTGCATACATGGAGCACAGGACTTGGTTCTTTTCCTAGTTCTGCTCACTGTGAACCTCATTCTGCCTCCCCTACTAATGTCAGCCCACTTTACTCTACAGTTAGCCCGATGAAATCAATGGGACTTCTTGTGAAGTGCAGTAGTCTTGACATAATTAGAAAAGGTAGTTGAATCAGGCACTGTATGACCATGAGCCAGTATACTTAAATTCTTTGTCTCAGTTTCTCCATCTTAAAATTGGGGTTTGTGATATACACCTTTATGAGGCACTGAAACGTCTGTGGGTGAGAAGAGCTGTGTAAGTAGTAAGCATTATTATTATGAAAGATTGTTTGTTTCTTTCAAATACTATCCTAATTCCAGTGGAGATGCATGTGTGTCTCTTGTGAACAACTGTGGTGGGTGATAAGGGATTATGACATTTTATCCCAGAAATAAAGACTTTCCACGTAAGTTCATATGTCCCAACAGGGAGATAATCAAAAGCACCAAAGGATTTTAGGGACACTATTCCCATTGACTTCCTATGAGATTTGTTCTCCTACAATTCAGGTGCTTTCAAAGATCTCCCTTCAAATTTTCTTCTTTGTATGCAGCTGAAGAGAGGAGAACATGTACAAAAGTGTGTTGGGGTCTAGATTGGATATACATCTTCTTCATAGAGCTATTCCATTGTATCTACTGCATCTTCAAACCTACCAAAAACCCCTCAAATGGACATTGCTGCTGTGTGAGGAAACAACCAGTGAATCCACTGGCTCTACCCAACCTCAAGCTGCCAATACACATTGACTGAAGCCCTCTTTTTCAGACTTGCTGAAGTCTCCTCTTCCCCTGGTAGCAGATCCATAACATCCATTGCATTAAGCCCTTCTGTGGCCCTTAATTGACACAAGATTTGGCCTTTTGAGTAGCATTAAGCAGGGTATTTTTCAAGTGGGCTTTGTTTGGTTCCATTGAAACTTATTGTTACAATTCTGTCTTTAATAGAAGCTTCACAGACATGTTAGCTCCTAAATGCTTGATCCAAGAAAAGCCAACTGTTAGCAAGCCAAGCAACATTATGGAAATAACCTTATCTTAGCTTTGAAGTAGTTTTTTTCTGAGCAAAGTTGTCTTCTAGAAACAGCTCCTGAGTTTCAGCTGTCTCTAGAGGCTTTTATCTTCGTAATAAAAAAAACTATACTGTACTTTTATCTTAAACTTGTCTACTAGGAGCTTCTTTTTAGCCATCTAGTTAAACAGTGGAGCCCACTCTAACATCAGTTAACAGTATGGCCTCTGAAAAGAGCAATTTTTGTGGGAAGCTATCAAAATGACACATTTATAATGAAGCTATATTAAATTAAGAGAAGAGACATTTTGGCCGATGAGGGTGCTTGCATCAAACAGTAATTTAAAATATTGAAGGCCTAAGGTATGCATGGCTTGCAGCCGAGGCCTTTCAAGAATTCTGGATTTTCAGTATGGTCCATATTCTAAGTGAGTTAGCCTCCCTGTCCTGCAGCACTACCACCAACCCAAGGAGTTCTGTCCACATACCTTTTGTTATAAGGGAGAGGTCGTAGCTGGGAGTCAGGAGGCCATAATTTGTAAGATCATTTCTTCCACTGACAGGAGTTTTATATTTCTGGACCTTTCAAAGCTCTTACTATTGAGCATTTCTGTCAGAAGTAGGAATAGAAATTGGGTCCCTAATATGGCAGAACCAAGTCTTGTCCACTCGGTCATATTGCTTTTCCAAATGAGCATTACAAAAATGTGTGCTTGACTGTGCTATCATTAACCATTTTTCTCTGACAGCTATACCATAGTCTTCTACTAGATCCAGAAATGAAACCTAGGGATCCACTGCCTCACAGATAGTTGTGTAAGCCACTGGTGAAGTGTGTGGCATGTAGCCTTTGAGGGACTAGTCCCCATTAAGAATAACAGTGTAACCAAAATGGAAGAGGTGTGTGCTATAGATCTGAAGGTCCTGGCTTCAAATTCTATTGATCATCTGTTTGAAGGGAAAGTAGCATGTGACTCCATAGTTACAAAATGTGTCACTGGTAAGACATAAGTAGTTGTATTCATTTACACTGTGGTGGCACCTACCTCATCTGGGGATTCAGCCCTACTGTGTTAGTCACTATACACTCACAGATAATCTCTTCCCTTTATTGGCCAGGGTGAAGACCTGTGTTGTGAGACCCGACTAGCTAGAAATCAAACATTTCACCTCTTCTTCACCACTGTGACAATAGAGATCAGCTATGGTGACTCTTGTCAGTGGTCTCCAACTTTGAAGCCTTGAGCCCTGATGTGGGAATTCTCAGTGGAGTCTCTGTCACCCCGGTATCCCCTCACTCTTGCTTTCCCCTAAAATCTGAATTGGCTTGCGGAACATGTCCTTGGTTTGGTCTTGGCCATGCACGTTTGTGGGTCTTGTAGGTTGGGGTGTTGGAGGATGTCGTTGCTGTCTTTTGGGGCAGTCCGGCTTGATGTTAGCCTTTCAGTGTATGTCCGCATACCATGGTAAGCAGGCAGTTTTGTGAGAATGGAGAAGAGGGTTAAGATTTTCTATTCCCTCCATCCTTGTGTTCTCCTCCACTTGTGCCTCAAGGGCATTTGAGAAAGACTGGCTATCTCTCACTCTGGAACCTGTCAGCTTGACTGCACTGGCCAACCACAAGAGGTGACTGTCTGCTTTTCCTTCCTAATAATACTTGACTAGCATCACCCTACACTATCACTTGACCAGAAGTCAGGCCAGATAAAAAAAAATTTTTGCAGTACTGTTTTGCACATGGGTGGTCACTGGAATTGTTTGTTTCCCTCTTCTTAATCCCTTCTTTAACACCTTAAGGAGGGGGAGAACCTCTTCAGTACATAAAGACAACAGTTCAGTGTAAAGAAAATCGTAAAAGTTACAATAATAGGTCCATCTGAAACAAACTTGTTAAATGAGACTTCTTAAAAAAACTTCAGGAGATATATCAGATTGCACTATGTTTTATTTACCTTTCGTGCCCTCTTTGTGTGGAGGGAGGGAAATACACTGTTAATGTGTCCAGCATGGAATAAAAATATATGAATCAGTGAATCTGCCAGCTTATAACTGTGCTTTATGGTGAGTTGTGCTGTTTGTTGACAGTGTCTGAAGGAGGATAAAATGGGCTTTTGTGACTAAACATGGTTTGTGTTGAGTTAGGGGTTAGACAGAGGAGACATCCATGATTGCAGACTTTGTGCATAATCTTCAAAAAGAGTGATCCATGCCAAAAATCCCAGCAGTGAGATTATTCCTCCCTCTTCCCAATATGTAAAAAGTAAGCCAACTACAAATCAGTTTGCTTTTGGCTTATTTGTCAGTTGAGCAACCACTTTGCTTTCAATGCCAGGTATGTTGTTTTTATCCAGGTTTGGGGAAGTGGCATAAACTAATAAGAACTGGATTGCCCCTAGTCATGGGCAGAATTTGTGAGGAAGGAAGTGGTGACAGACAGAGCATGAGGAGGCTTCTTAGCATTATCCCCTTGTGCTTCTGAAAACAAGGATTGTTCTAGTTTTAGTACTGCTCCTGGCACAAACTTCCTTGGCAAAGGTGTGGCCATGATGACTTTCTTTGCACCTGCAGTGACACAGTGTGCTCTATGAAAGGATAGCTCAGTGATTGCATTCCCTCTCTTCTCCTGGGATCCAGAAATCTCTCTGAATCCAGGAATCCATGTTACACAGATGAACCTCTGCACTGCTCCCTAACATGGGCTATGGCTTAAAAGGCACAGAAAATGTCAAAGCAAGCATAGCATGATTCAGATTTTCAAGGAAACCTTTTGTGGGATAAAGGGACAGGTCAGAATTCTGAAGTTAATGTCTTTGTTCCAAATAATGTTGATCAAGAGATGCACCGTGTTATTGGGTTTTAGGTAATCATGAATCTGTTTCATGAAGGGCCTGGTTGAAAGCCATGTGAAGAGAGTAGAAAGACTCCCACTGATTTCAGTGGGTTTTGGGTCAATTCTAAAATTAAACAAATATTTAAAATCATAATCAGTCTCCTTTCGTTTGCTAATTCATGACCTAAGAGAAAGAGAGACTGACCTGAAAAACGTTCATAATAGTTTTATATATGAAGAACTGTGGAAAAGAGAATTTTGAGCATGTCAGATTTCAGTGCATGAGAATAATACTATATTTCATTTATTGATAGTTATGATCAATATGCAATAAAAGTATTATAATTGATCTTGGTATAACTTATGGGGAATAATTAAATGGAGCTAATAAACAGATGAGTTTGATTTTTGTGAACTAATATTAAAATTTGTCTTGTCATTATTCAAGTAAAAAACCAGCAGCTGTAGAAATGAGCTGCCCACTCTAACTCTGAAAAGTACTGGTATCTTTATAAAAAGTTTGTTTAAAAATTCTGCTTAGGCTTTCACAGTACATGAATATATGGTTCCTTGAATTCTTCTTTCTTCACCTTCTGTTACTGTAATGAACTCCACATATTTTCTGTTGTTTCTCCAAATGTGGCATGGTTTATACCCAATATCAACAACACAGTTAGTCTTGCTACAGGGTTCCAAACATCTTTGTAACTTGAAAATCCGCTCCAGTGCTTGACATGTGACCAGTCAATAATGCAGGCAAAGTCTTTACTCTGTTGTCATCAGCTCATCAAGAAATATTTGAGTGATTACCCCTCTTTCCCCCTTTTAGGTCTCTTGTTGTTAGAAAGCAGAATGTTTGTTCAGAAATGCCAGGCATTGCTAATCTGGGGAAGGGAAAGAAAGTGGTGCCACCTATCTTCCCTTTCAAAGACAGTATACTTTTTTCCAGAAGTCTTTGGCAAGGTAGATAGTAAAAATCAAAGAAATCTGTACTAGACTTTATTACATCTACTACATCTTTATTAGTTTGCCTTGACTATTGAAGCATGCAGCGTTAAATGGAGATTGATGTGCACTCCAGTTTAATGTATCTCAAAATAGACTGAAGCACTGTGAAATTTGAAGTCGTATTAAAATAATCATTTTGCAGAATTTTAGATGTGTTTTGGAAGATGCAGAAGAAGGAAAAGGTATCTTTTAGCTCAGGGGTAGGCAGCCCCCAGCACACATACTGACAGTGGCACCCAAGCCCATTCAGAGTGGCACATGGCCCCCTCTGCAGTACCACAGAAACTGCCACTCCTGCCACCAAAAAAAGGCTGTGAGTGGTTGTTTTCAGAAGCAGCTGGAACACAGGGGGTCGCCTCATGCCCATGTGACAAAGAATAAAGCTGCCCACAGTGTCTCCTCTCTCTAGTGTGATACTCCCCAGAGGAGCCACTCCTGGGCAGCTTCTTTCTGCAGCAGGCCTGGGAACCCCTAAAAGGAGGGACTTCTTTTTGTGGCATGTCTGGGAAGCATTCCCACTTCAGCCGTGACATTTTCAGGCAGCTGCCTCATTCTTTTAGCAGAGGGGGCTGCCAGTACCAGCTGAGGGTCGGAGAAGGAGGACTGGCACTGGAGTCCGCAAAGGTTGACGACCCCTGTTTTAGCTTCTCTTCAGCTCCTGCAAATTGAACACAAGGATCAAAATCAATGTTAATGGAGTCAATGGGTCAATTTGGCCCATAATGTTTAAAAACAAAATAAGTAGTACACATGCAATGATGGGGATACTCAGTGTAATTAAGTAAAAAGCTATTGTCTGTTCACTCTTAAAATAAGAAATGAGAACTCTTAAAATCAACCTTTGAGCAAGAACCTTCATCAGTATTTTCAGATCTATTTGGTTTTTGTTTGACTGTTCATTGAAATTCTTAACATTTATTTTAAAATATTAGGATCATTATGGTAAAAAAAAATACTAATTTTTTTCATTGTGTACATCTTCAGATTGATTTTTGTTTTGAACTGTTGATACTTGCCAAAAAAAAGTGTTGCTTTTTTGGAAGATGTGCAGCACTGACCTAATAATAATTCTTTTCCTGCATTTATACTAAAGAGGAGTAGTTTTGACAACTTTATCTGAGATTATAAAAGAGAATTTGGGGAGGTGGTGATCCAGTGATAATTTTAGAGTAGAGACCATTTGTGGTGTTAGAATGTCTGATCAAACCTGATGTTTGATCTATAATGTAGCTTCATAATATTTGGCAGGAATGTAATTGAAATACACAGAAAAACCTCTATTTCCTAAGTTGCACTGGGTTTGTCATGTTACATCCTGAGAGAGACAGGCATTAACATAGGGCGCTTTCTGCCAGGGCAGGTCTACATGTATGGCGGCAAATTCTCCACCATCAATCAGATGCAACTGCCTGGTCAAGTGAGCGAGTCTGTACGATCAGGAAAGCAATACCTGAAGATGACCCTTCAAGTGGAGTAGTAGTGAGTCAAAGGGAGAGCATTTCCCTTTGACTCAGCATGCTGGAGACATCACAGTAAGTGGGCATTAGGAAGTTGAAGGGAAATACGCAAGTTATTTTAGGTAACTTGCATATCTCTCTTTGACTGCCACTGAAAAATGCTTATAGTGTAGACCAGGGCTCAGGGTATGAGCCACTACAAATGTTCTGCAAGGTAATAATTAAGAGCTTATTGAATAGAGCAAAACACTGGTTTGGGATTGACCAAAAACTTTACAAAGCTGTGCTAAAGATTAGGATGCTGTCCATTTTCTTGAGAGCTAAACACTGCGTCCATGCAGTATAAATCAAGTATCTGTGTGTTTTGAAGTAATTGTGATATCAGTTCTTGTATCTGACATCAATAGCAGTCATTGGGGAATCCATTTTGGTTAATGTACCTTGCATAAATCTTTTGTGGTAGCTAAGCCATAGAGATTATTTTGTTTCCTTTTTTGCCAACTATTTTTTGAGCTGGAAAGCAAGTCTACGTTAGAATTGTTAGTCCGTTCAGGGATTAAGGAAAGAGTAAATGGATATTTTTTCCTCCACAGCTGTCTCAGGTCTCCAAGTGCTAGGGTTGTTCTGGACTCTGGTCTTCAGAAGCAAAGTTAAGCTTTTGAGGAGATTTGCTGTTCTTGAACAGCAACGGTTCTGTTCATCTTCTTAGCAGCTCCGTAAAACCAGCCACCTTGCTGCAGTGAAAAGGCATGATAAGTAGAGCTTCACTGATGTTTAGAGGAGCCAATAAGACCATGACTGTCTGAGTTCAGGCAAGGGGAAACCATCTGCTTGACATGATTGCTTCCATTCTGTTTGCTTCCTGCAGGGACCTGATTTTTGTCTTTCTGCAGGTGTATAAGTAGAGCCCTGCAGATATCCGCATCTGGATGCAGGTGCGGATTGACTCACGGATGCAGCTTCTATTTTCAGCTTTTCACACACAGTGCGATCCATTGCTGAAGCTGCTGAGCTGATTTGTGACAGCAACAGGCAGGGGAACCAGGAAGCACTCCAGCCGATCCTAGATTCTGATCTGCCAGCCAATCAGAGTTTCAAGCTGGGGTTTGGAGAGCCACTGCTGGCCTTTGATTGGCTCATTACCATGATTTCTCTGTCTACTTCTTTTTTTGTTTCCAGTTAGCAAGCCATTGCTGTCAATCAGAGGCTTCATTGGCAGGGAAATCTGATTGATAGCACAGCATGCAAACCACAAACAAGAAAGGAAAAAGTAGGTGGGACCCATGTGGGGAATGAACCAATCAAAGGCTGGTATGCTGCATGTGAGCCCAAGCTTGGTTGCAGATGCAGTTACAGATCCAGCTAAACCCTGGCATGTGGGTTTTGGATCAGATCAATGCTGTCTGTGGGCGGATGCGGTTCCATATTTTTGTATCTGTGCAAGGCTCTATGTGTCAGCTTTGTACCTTCTTGCATGGGGCTGCAAAAGTACCAGTGTGTATACTTTTGCCAGATCTCACGAGGTCCCTTCCAACCCTATGATTCCATTCCATTCCATTCCAAAATTCATAGATTCATGGGAGTTCTAAAAAGCCTGCAAACCATTGGGGGGGGGGGGGTTGGATAGATCAGAATTCTTACAATACTCTTTCCTTTGTTCAAAATAGATAACAGTTGTGAGTTTTTTCTTTTATAGAAGAAATTGACTTCTGAATCAGGATACACAGTTTCCATTTTTATAATGTGGTATTAACAAAGCAAAGTCTGTAGACCTTTTGAGCATTCCATTTTGAAATTACAGTGTCAAGTGATATAAGAATTAAAGGATTTTCAAACTCTCATCTTCAGGAACCAAGACACTGCAAAGTTAAATATAATGGAGGGTTGGGAATTTGTGTTTCCTTACTCTTTTGTGAGAGAACTGGGTCATCTTAACCCCCCAGAAAATGTGTTAATGTGGTCTAATGATTCCCAGTTCCATACACAAGGAACTCCTAACCTTCATTTATATTTAGGTTTGCTTTTTGAAACTACAGATCAACAGAGAAATAAATACAGACTGCAAACAAACAAAGCTGTTTTCAATAGAATTTTTCTGTTTCCTTAATGCATTTGCCTGCTGTTTGCCTTTAGAAAGCCGAAAATAAAGACTTCATTGTTTCCTTCGTATTTTTAGTTTCCAAAATAATTTGTTGTGTATTGGGAAATGTTTTCTACACCAGAACATCACACTGCTTGAAGAGAAATAGCACAGGGGCAGGGAAAAGCCATATGTAAGTTCACATTTCTTGCCACATGAAAATCCTGAATTGTAATATGAAATAATGGTTTTAATTGCCCTGGTTATTTGAATCACTTACTAGTGGCAGACTTTTTGCTTGAAAAAAGAAACAATATGTCCATGCAACACTGGCAGTGCAGGAACTTTCCTTGTCTGTCGCATTGTGAACCAATGTCCAACAAGCATAAGTACACATTTAATAATCACATGTAAAATTTTAGTAAAGGGTAATTAAAGCAGATTGTAATTTAGATACACAAATGTCACTAAAGCAGGTTGGCAGGTGGTTTTCAATTTCCAAAGGGATAGCCGTGTTAGTCTAGTCCAGCAAAAAAACAACAAGGAGTCGTGTGGCACTTTGAGACTAACAGATTTATTTTTCGCATGAGCTTTCGTGGAAGAAAATCCCACTTCCTCAGATGCTTTGAAGATGGGTGAACTTACAGAAAGGAATGAAAATAAATGCAAGGGGGTGTAAAACATTCAGATTATTTCTGTAAATTCTCCCTGCCTATATCCCACTGATGCCCCTTTTCTAATTAAGGGGGACTGTATCAGTGATATGCTCAAAATCAATTCATAATCAGGATTATGGCCCATAACTTGGATTTTCTGGGGTCAGGTGAAAGTGTGGAAGCAGGGCACCAGGTGTCTCTCTGCCTTCAGCAGCTGCCATCTGCATCTTCACAGTGGCTGTTCTTATCTGGTCCTCCCCCCCCCCTTTTGTTTCTGTGCCTCAGCGCTCAGACAGGCACTAATGCAAACATCCATTCCTGATAAGCATTCATATGTACTCACTTCTATTTGGGTAGGAGCCCAGGGTTGCTGGGGACCCCTAGATTCTCAGGAGGGATGGTTTCGTCCTCCAGCCCAGGACAAAATACCCTAGTTGATCCATCCTGATTTAATTAAAATCTTTTATTTTGCTGTTTAGACCCCACTTTTCATTTGTGGCAGGAATGGCCTAAACCATCTTTCTGTTCCTCTTGATCCTGAGCCAATTACAATGAAAGATTCCCAGACCTTACCAGGAGCACTCTAAGAACAGATCTAAGTTATGGCTGCTGAAGCTGTCTTATAGGAGCTGCTCTGACAGCCAAGGATCTGCTGGAAAGCTGTGCTCTCAACTTCATTGCACATGCTGCTCTCTGACCTGCTCTCTGCAGTACAATAGGAGCAGGTGGCATAGAGCCAGCAACAACACTGCTTCAGAGGAAACCTTGGTTGCCTCTTCAGGACAGCTTTTCTGCTGATTTGCAGTGCAGAACAGTTAGACCAGGGGTCAAGGAACTAGTCCACAAGTATCCCAGAAGGAGATAGATCTGGGATAGCTCAGTGTCTGTGAGTTAAATGAATGCTGCCATTAAACATTTGGGTATCTCCCATCCAGCATCAACTATTGTAAGCTGTTTGAATTAGGAGCATATTGGTGCTTTGTAACAGCTGTTGCTACTGGAGGAATACAACCAAGAATAATGCCAGAATTTTAAAGATATTAGGTATTGCTCCTTCCAGTGCTACAATTCTATGAGATTTAGGGGTCTAAATTTCACTTTCAAGAGTGATTTAGGCACTTAGGAGCCAAAATTCCATTGGCGGGAATTGGCAGAATAGGATTTTGCCTTCCAAGTGCCTAAATATCTTTTCAAAATGAGTTTCAGGCTCCTAAATTGTTTAGATGTTATAACTGAGCTCTGCTGTGCCTAAATATCTTTAAAAACCCAGATCCTAGGATCTTAGCTGCCATTGAGGCTTTTGAAAATCCCCCTAGGTGCCTGTCTGTATCTGTGGGCACTGAAATACTTCATAAAGTCTGGGCAATTCTGTATTTTTTTTAGTCAGGCAAAACTTCCATTGAATCCCATGAATACTGCAGGATCTGATCTGTAAAATATTGTGTTGAGAAATATTATAATATTGCCATTGGGTTCTAGAAATATTTTCAGGAATTTATTACAGTTTTATGGGATTCATTTAATCTGCACCTCTTTTCTATGACAACATCAGTGTTTTGTTGTCTCATGAATTTTCATGCCCTTAGCAAAACCAGAGTCCTTGAAATAATTTTTTGTGGAATTTCTCTTAGTATCCTTTCTTGTAGCCCTAGGGTCTGCCTAAATTAAAATCCAGCACTGAGTAAAACCCCAAGGTTGTTATGCCTTGCAGTTGGAATGATGTATCTTTTCTTTTCTTTTCTTTTCTTACTGAGAAGCTTGGTGGATGTGGCTGTACTTGTTTTCATGTGGTCCCTAATCCCAAGGTGGCTTGTCTGTCTTTACATTGGTGAATGGAGATTTCTTACTATCTAGTCATCTTGAATGTTATGCTTGGCTCTCCTTAGCATCTTAATTTGGATGTGCCTCTCAGAAGAGTAGCAGTACGCTGTGTTCAGCAAATCAGGAAGTTTCTCTTTTTAATCCTGCAATATATCTGAAGCTTAGAGTAAGTGAAATAATTGTCATTTTGGAAATCCAAAAAGACAGTCACCCTTTCTTTCAACTTTGTGTGTGTGCATCTTTAGGAATATTTTATGATGTGTGCCAAAATTGTACCAGGATTTTAAATAAGTTAAGTCTGGCATTGTTTTAAATCCACTGCTACTAGATCTATATCCTGCAACTCGTATTCTAAAGCAACACTGTTAAACTCCAGGCATGTACCCTTAGCTATGGTATCTTAGTAGGTGGCAAAATTGTCTAGTCATTTGTGTCTAATTAAGCCTTTTTGCTCTGGCCCATCAAGAAGTCTGAACACAGTCAATGACGGATAAACATTAAGAATTTCTGATTGCTTACCTACCTGTTTGATCAAGTAAAATGTTAATAAGCCAAATACATCACATGTGGGACCGTAGAGGATTGAGCAGTAACAGAAGTCAGTCTATTATTTTCTCTTTCCCTCTCTCTCCCCCCCCCCACCAAAGTTTCAGATTCTTATTTTTATATTAGCTGTTGTCAAAAGCTAAAGCAAAGACAGTACCCTATTAGATTGGCAGTGCTTATATACAAGGTTTAAAAAGGCAAGTGATCTTGGAACATTATCTTTAACATCAGAACAGTTGGCTTCAATTTTTTTCCCCCTTGCCCAATTTAATCAGTTTGAAACTAATCTCTCTTAGTTAAAATGGACCATAAATTTTGAAGCCTCTGATATGAGAAAATGCTATGGTAAAACACCATTGGTTGCTGAATTTTTATGTTTGACTTTATCATTAATCAAATTTGGTAAAGATTCATGCTCTTCAGTTCTTTTGTTAACAAACTGCAACAGTTTGCTAGGGAGAGTGTGAATTTATCAGTATTTTTCTTTTAGTTCTCATTATGGTCCATTATCTTCTAAATATGATCATTGCTTAGCAAGATACTTAAATGTTTCCAATTTATCGTACTCCTGAGTGTTTAGAAGTGCAAAACTAGATTCTGATTATCCTGTCAATTGAAAGAGAGAGAGCTCTTCTAGCTCCACACAGTTTTGATTTTTCCATAAAGGCTCTTTTAGAGCTGAATTTAACATCCATTACATTCTTCTGGTTCGTGGCCAAATGAGACTTCAACTTCTGTGGTGTTTCTGAGGTAAAGAACCTGAATTCATGAGATATGTTGACATGCTTAACAAGAAAACATAACACATAATCAGTACATACAGTTTCTTTCTCCCAGTGTTTTATGCATACCTGTGTATAATTTCATTTTGCAAAGTACTGTTGTTTTTCGATAGAGAGCAAGAAAAAGTTAGCTGGAAAGGATAATCTGGTTACAAATGAAGTAACTCCTGAATGGCTTGAATAGCTCCAGTGCTTCTCAGTTTTAACTGGGTAGTAAACATAAGCTTGAGTGAGCTGTAACACAATGTGTCAGTTGTTCTTAGGCTTTTAGTCTATCAGCACTATCTACGTGATGTTAAAGAACGGGGTATTATAAGCTTTATTAGGTATTTCTAACTAAAGAGAATAGCTGTGCCAAGAGATTACACGATTTATCGAATTAATGCTGTTCACGTTGATTGCAGCGCTTGTTTTTCTGGTTTTAACAAAATCTGCACAGTATAGTCCATATTAGCAGCAGCATTCATTTCTATGTTTATTTGAATATTGGCATTGTGCAGATTGTAAATATGAGATGCGTTAATGTGGTTCCAATATCAAAGATGTCACTGGTTACAAAAAGCCACCAAAGGAAAAAGCAAATCAAACATGGAACAACAAAGCCTGGAGAATGATAAGCTATATTTCAGCTAGGATTTTGCTGAATATTTACATGTTCATTTTGTAACCATAGCAAAAGAAATGAGACAAAAGAACTTTTTGCTTTGCAAATGACTAACCAGCAGGCGTTTTGCTACTCTTCTCTTCTAGAAATTGAGGCCAAGGAAGCATGTGATTGGTTGCGAGCAGCAGGGTTCCCACAATATGCTCAGCTTTATGAAGGTAAGTAATGGAGTTGATTAAGTTGATTTTTCTATGTCATCGTTTTACCAAAGCTTTAATATTTAGACAGAATAATTAATTCCTAAATGCAGGGTCAACTATGGAACTATGGTGGGGTCTTCAGGCTTGAAGTGCAATTAGATCCTGTTCTGTGCTTCTATCTATCATCTACCACACACAAGTTGTTGAGTTTTTACCAAAACTTACGCAGACACGCAGTGCCTAGTGGATCTTTTCAACACAGAATCCACCAGTTCAGTCCCACTTCTTACCAGCAGCTGTAGCCGGAAAAGACCCTCCAAAGGATCCAGTGCCAGGAAATAAAGAGGGGACCAGGAACCCTGTGTCAGTATGTATGCCCCTGAGTGCCTCATGGATGGCACTAGCTTCCTGTATTCTCTGGCATAAGCTGGTTTTGAGGGGAAGGCGGGGCTCATTCTGCAGAGATGAGATGGCATACACACATTGGATAATTTGAATATAATTTTCTGAAGAGATTTTTGAGTCCCCAAGGCTCTGTCAATGCCTGTATGTCTGAGAGAGGGATTGTTCACTATCCTCACGTCTTCAAAGCCCTTCCTCAAGCAGACCTCTATTGATGTCACTGTCAGTTTTGTCTGGTAAGCAGCTCAGGATTTGGCTAAATATTTTTAAGCTAAATCTGACGTTTGCTACAGGACAGAAGTCTTTTTTGTTTATAAAATTATTTGCATCATAATGAAGTTGTAAAGCACTGTTCCAGTTGCCTTGTCTGATTCATGAAACCAAAACTACAGCTGTTAGTTTTAACACTGAATATAGACAATCCATTATTTACAGTGAATAATTGTTGGAAATTGGAACCAATGCTTACTAGGCTCTCTTGAAAAGTGATTCATTTGAGCTTTAATTGGTAGCTGCATTGGCAGTGTGAGAATAGCACTTGCAAAGACAGCAGTTGGCAATTGTTTTGTTGGCTTGTTTAGAAATTAAATTTCCTTCTATTGTGTTTCCTCTCTTTTGGTGCTGATGTGGTGCCAAGAACATACTTTTTAGGGATGTGAGCTTGGCACCCTAGATCCAGTCATTGTCAACACCCAGTGAACACTCTTTTTTCCAAATGTAATTCCTTGGATTCTTGGACAATATGGAGCTTTTGAGGGTATTTGGGTCATGCTTTATTGAAATGCAGAATTTCTAGGAAATAGTTCACACATAAAACATTCCTTCCTTGTGATTTTTACGTTCTGTTCGTAGTCATTGTGTCTGCAGACTCTAGACTTTTATGAGACTTCTAGTTTTAGGATCAAAACTTTCTTGACTTCAGTAGGACTGCCCAAGTAAGAGCAGAATTTGGCATATTCTGTTATAAAAAGATAGCTATCCCTATTTAAAAACAATATGCTATTTTCTTTTAAATTTACTCTGTCAGGAAAAAAAAGCATATCTAACAAAGATATGGATTCTATCTACCCTCCACTTATGCTAGTCATCTGATCAGGCTTTCAGATTAATTTTGATATATACACCTTCCTACGGGTGAGACAGAGCTAGCTTGTTACAGGTGAAAATCCCAGCAGAATTTGCTAACGTTTTGTGTTTTCATTTGGCCTTACTCTCCTAGAATGCGGCTGGAGCTATTGGATATAACAGCTTTATGGGAAAAAACCTGTATGTTATGGCCCCAATTTAATACTCATTATAACCACTAGTTTCAATAGGCCTTGGCTCAGGGTGTGTGTTTTGCTAAAATTAGAACTTATCACACTTTTCAGCAGAAATGCCAAAATTCCTTACCATTTTCAGAAAATGTTATTGTGCCTTTTTGTTTCTTAAGGAACTATAGGCCAAATAATTCATGAGATTTGTTATTTGTTGGTCTAATGAAAGGTAACATTGTCTAACCTCTAACTTGTCTCCAATTTTACAAGTTTTCCCTTGGTCCTGTTTGTTTTAGTACAATAAGGAAAAGCAACTTGTGATAAAGATTTAATCTTCAGAAACAAGGAAGAGCTGAGTTCAAGTACTAAAACTGAGTGGCCAGAAAAGCAATACATAGCTTTTATAGAAGCTTTAGATCACAGGTCAGCAGCCTTTGCTGAGAGCCGTGCTGACCCCTCCTCCTTGACTGTCAGCCAGCGTCAGTGGCTCCCTCCACAGAAATAAACGTGGCGGCTGCCTGAAAATTTGGTCGCAGCCATGGCTGGAGGTGGGGGGCTAGGAAGGGTGCACTTCCCTGGCATGCTGCTAAAAGGAGCCGGTTGTGGAAAGAAGATGCCTGCAGTGGCCCCTCATAGCAGCATCCCTGGGGAATAGGGGTCCCCAGGAATGCCATGGAAAGCAGCTTCCTGGAACTGCTCCTCCTGGGGGCTCCCCAGGCATGATGAGGAAAGAAGCTACCCACAGTAGCTCCTTGGCAGCTGCACACCATGGCGAGAAGCTGTTCCAGACATCATCTTTCTGTAACATGCCTGGAACATGGGCATGGTGGGGACCCTCCATGCCCAAGCTGTCCCTGAAAGAACATGCCTAGAGTAGTTTTCCATGGCAAGAGCCATAATTTCTGTGGCATTGCAGGGGGTACCGTGTGCCGCTCCGAATGGACTCTTGTGCTACTGTCGGCACACATGCCAAGGATTGCCTGCCCCTGCTTTAAAGCTTATTCCTGTGTTGCTTGAACATGCAGCCTGCAAATGGCTTGTTTTGACTGTTTACAGAACCAGGATCAGGACTTGTGTGACATTCAGGAATCTGTGTAAATAATATCTATATCAGAGCTGTAGTAAAATTCCAGCATGCTGCCAACCTTGTTTCCTCCTCCATGGTCTCTCAAAGTGTTTATCTAAACAATCTCTTACAGAATGGAGACAGGATACAACTCTGAGCAGTTTGGGTTTAAAATTTCAGTTCATATCTCCTTAATGTTACTGTGACAAACTATTAAATTGCTTGATTAGCAGCTGGAGAGATTTTGTTCTTCATTATTTTCCAGAGATTTTGGTTTTGCTGACCTTTTGCTTTAATGTGAGAGTTGCAAGCTCCATCAAAGTACTAATATTTGTTTTAAATTAGCAAGCTTGAATCAATTTCAGCTTCTGATGACAGGCAGATGGCTGCATTCAGCTTGTTGCTCCCTCTGTCTCTCCTTGTTTCATCTTTGCTTTGTGCAGTATTTTTTCCATGACGCATGTGAACTTTATCAGTTAACAGAGCGCCACACAAAAGTTCCTACATGAAAAGTAAATATCATTCTGGCATTTGAGATGGCAAGATGTGCACTTTATCTTGGAGAAAGCCAGTTGTCTGCTTCTTAGTGAGCTGACTGTGGGACAGCTGGCTGCTTTGAAATCAGTTACCTTTGGGAATAAGAGTCTTTTTGATTCCCCATCTGTCTTGTTTTCTTCAGATCTCCTGTTTCCCATTGACATCACTTTAGTCAAACGAGAGCATGACTTTCTGGACAGAGATGCCATTGAGGCCTTATGCAGGTAAGTGAAAAAATACATTGTTTTAAAGAAAGTACTGTATGTGGGATAACTGAATCATTTGTTAATCATTTTGTGGAGGACTTTTATGGTATCCAGTAGCCATGGCCAGTATATATTAACTAAAGGAGTCATACAAATATGCTTAGGTTTAAAGAAAAGTGCTAAAAAGAAACTAGTGGCCATCTTTATGACAGACATTTCACAGCCTTTTTCTTTGCTTGTTTGGTTTTCACTGCCTGTTCTAGAGTTATTAAAGTCATAGCAAAATCCGAGCTATGCTAGCTGCAAACTGTTTTTAAACAGACCTGTTGCTAAAATGGCTGTACCACGTTCTCCATCACAAAGGTGAACAGGGATGATTTTCTGAGAGGTGAGCTAGCCAATCCATGCTACTGCTACCTCACAGCCAGACTGTTAATCGCTTACTAACACTGGCATGCAGTTGCTTACATAAATAGTCTTGTTCACTTTAGTAGGACAATTCACGCAAGTAACTGATCACCCAGCTTGAATAAATCTTAAACAGTTCTACCTTAAATATTCTAGACTACAAAGCTATCATCCTGTTACAAAATCATGTTCTGACAGTTAAAATACAATTCCATCTTCCAGTGTAAGATTCGATTTTCTTGCATTGCAGTAAAGTTCTGTCACCCATCTTTTATATTTGCCTCTAGGTCGAGATAAATAAGTCTGGCAATTTTTTTCCACTCCTGCCTTTTAATACCTCAGCTGTCCAGTGTGCTAGTCAAGTGAATGCTATAAGACAATGCATGCATATGTCATCAGCCTTTAGAGAGCTGAAACCAGGTTATGAAGAGAAGTTTCTAACTTTAGTGCAAAGAGAGAAAAAGACAGTAACTAGAATATGAAATTTTTCAGCAATATTTAAAATGATTTAAGCTGAGGCACAACAAAGGACAAACTCATTTGACATTCTTTGGGAATAAAAAAATGTCATGTAAGTGAAAAGTTCACACATAACATGCGATATACTGGTTTTCATACCTGAACATTGAAGTGTGTTATGTCCTCTGTAATCTGTAAGACCAGTTAACAGAAAGTACAGTGATGTGTTTTTTCAAAAAAGGCTCCCAGAAATGTAGTCTTCTTTGCCAGGAAAAAAAATGTAGCTAAACCAGCATATTTTGGATTCAGTGCTCTGCTTAAGTATTATCTTAACCTGGATTTTTTTAAATTTATTTATATCTGAGAAAAAGAGGCTGAGTCTCATCTTTATTCAGTAAGAGACAACTTCCTGTATTAAACTATGACACTCATTACTAATGTGATCTATAAAGTAAGGTTTTGATTTTATAGTCTTCTATCTTAATGATGGGTTACAAATATTTAGGAAATAGAATCTGACAAAACAATGTTCTGATCAAGGTAACCAACTCAAGAGGACATTCTTTTTTGGTGAAAGTAGCAAGTGTTAAAATAGCCCATTTGCTTTAGTCTTCAAACTGTAATATACAGTATAATTTTAATAGTAGGCCTGCAGGATTACTATTTACAAAATTGAAACCAAAAACAGTTTCTGAAGCTATAACATGTATACTCTGGTTTCTTTTCAGATCGTATAATTCTTTTAAAGCCATTGCGATTGATCTGGCAATATAGTACAAATGAAGAATGTTTTGGCTTGTTACAGTGGCAGGGGGCGCATACTCACTCACATTCTATTAACTTAAAATAAAGCCAGAATAATTCCATGGAGCAATTCTGAAATCAGAATTTGAACACAGATTTTTTTTTAATAAATATTGTCCCATATTAATAGATTATCAAATTCCATGTTCCTGTAGAGTTCCTTCACACTCCCTTGGCTAACTTTTTAAGTCAATTAAATATCTTTGGCTAGGCTAATTCAAGCAAACGTGGTTTGTAATTAATATGCTGCTATTTTTTCTTGCTTTTTGCTTTTATTTTGACTGATGTTAAAGACACTTTGTAAACATTATAATGATTAATTTAGATAGGAGCTTACAGCTGTTGTCATGGAGCCATAAATCTGTCACTAAATCTTGGCTGAAAATCTTGGTAGTTGGGAATTCTTTTGCATTTTTAACACAATGCTCAGCTAACACCCAAGTCCAGCGCAGGCATGTGTGTGTGATTAAAGATATGAAAAGTTGCTCCCAAAAGCTGATGATCTAAGGGCCCCAATCTGCCCAAATTTAGTGAAATCTATAGGTGCTAAGTACCTCTGAAAATCAGGCTATTGAATTATGTGCCTAAACAGGGATTTAAGTGCCCAACGTTAAGTATTCAGGTTTTTAAAAAAATGATTTGTCTTTAAATTGTGCCCAATACTGACATGTTAATAGAAATGTAAAACGCTCAGATAAAAACATCTCCAAATTTAAAGAAGGCCTGGTTTCAGATCCAAACTTTATAGCTTGGGTGGATCTCTAATTTGTAGATGCTGCTCAATCCTGAATATTAGAGGTTTTTAAAGCAAAAGGTGAATGGTGCTACTGTGTTACTACTGGCTTTCCTGAACAATAGAAACCAGCAGATAAAATCAAAATTAATAGAGAGAGCACACAGTGCTCGTGATAACCTAGTAAGCAACACAGTAGAAATCTTTAGAAAAATAGTCTGTCACTGATTATGAAATGTATGGGTAGCTGATAACATCAAGGATTATATCCTAATCTGTCTGAGATGCTTCAGGTGGTTACTGTCTGCAAAACCCTGTTTGTTTTGTTTCTTAAAGAGCTCTGTACAGTAGTGATTAGGAACAAGTCCTGAAACATGCTCATCCTAAGGAATGTTGCTACCTAAGTACAAAATTTATACCTAACTGTTATGGAAATCTCTCATTTTTTTGGATTTTTAAAGTACCACCACTATTTGCTATAAGCAGACATAGCTGTGTAAGAGATATGAGAGCATTTAAATCCTGTGGCTGCCAGACTTTCTAGCCGATAAAGCTGACTGTAGCAGAGCACCATGACTAGTGCTTGCAGCTCCTGTGAGCTTTGTGGTTTGGAGGGACCCAATCACCACTGCAGGTTAAAACAGGAGTTGGCAACTTAAAAGATAAGGAGATCAATTTTTTAAAATTCCTTCGATAACCATGTGTTTTGAAAGTCACAATGGATGTAGCCTTCTAGGGGGAGGGGAGCAGGGAGCTACACAACGGTGCCTGCCATAGGGTCCCCTGGCAGGGAGGGGGGAACCCAGAACCAGGAGCATGCCCCCCACAGGATCCCCTGGTGGTGGGAGGGAGCTTGACATGGGCCACCTGCAGAGTCCTCTGTTGACAGGGGTAGTCTAGAGCCCAGAGCCACAAGAAGGAAGCTGAAGAGCCTCATGTGGCTCAAGAGCCGCAGATTGCAGACCCCTGAGTTAGACTGAGCATGCATAGGGTTAGCAGCTGTCAGGCAAAGGAGGACATGTCCTCCTTTTTACCTTTGTGCCCTCCGTCCGGCAGGCATTTTAAAAACACATGATCTTGTCTGCTTTTTACTTAACAGGGTCTAAAGTTTTCTGGAATGCCCAGGAACACCCTATTTTTAGAGGAAGTGTTCCAGGGCCCCCTAAAAACAGAAGACTATTACATTAATACTACATTTCTCCATGTGTCCTCCAATGTCCTCCTTTTTGTACTCCCCTGTCTTCCTTTCCATGCTTTGATGTCTGGTAACCCTAAGAATGCACAAATGAGTGGGAGGTGAACAATGGAGACACATTGGGATCCCACAGAGAGACTCATAACTGAGGTGTGTAGGAAAAGACTTAAGTTTCAATTGCAAAAATCTGAATCACCAGTATTTAAGCATACGGTACTAATGACTGGGAACCTCCACTTGAACATAGACAGAGTACTGGGCCAAATTTTGCCCTCAGTTACACTATTCACAGATATTGCTGAGGGCAGAATTTGACCCTGCAGTAATTTATTAAACCTTGTGTCTGAGTATGACTAAATAATTTAAATGCCCAGTACCCATGAAGTATTTTTGAAAGGGGGGAGGGACTGGACAACTAAAGGTGGGTGGGAGGAAGAAGAGAGAGATTGTGTGAGCATCTGAAGTAGAGGAGAGTGAATCTGATTGGAGAGACTAGGGCAAAAGATCCAGGAGGGACTGGAAGAGATTGAATAAAGAAAATAGGATGGGGACAAGGAGAGAAGACTGGGAATAGTGGGGGGCAAGTTAAAGGTGATGAGGCAGAAAGGATCGATACTGGATAAAACAGTCAGAAGAGTTCGCTCTATAGAGAACGTTCCTCTCTAGAGCCTGGAATGGAACCCATGATTTCTGAGTCTGACCAAAGCTCTGCAATCAGCAGGTACCTGTGGTACCCACTAGCAATATGTCCCAAGTGCACAAATGTTAAGAAATCAGAAAAAATCAGGTCCTGAGTGTCTCACATGTGGGCCCTCAAATTAGTGGGGTTTTTACGTTGATCTTGTTGTGCCTCTGTTCTTCGTTTGTAAATGGGAATAATTTCATTTTATGAGGGAAAATAAATAAAGGTCTGAGACAGACACAGATGCTGTCAGTATGAGAATCATAGAAAATCCTGAATGGAAATTTACAAATCTGTCTTCAGAGCAGAGTTTGAATAGTGTGTAGGAAATAAAACCTAAGACCACACACTGAACGATGAGAATACACAATATTGATTAATGAAATGAAAGGAAAATATTCATTAAGTGAGCACTCTCCCTCCAGTGCTCTGAATGAGATATGTAATCACGTAACTAAAGATGGTGGCGTATGCACAAGGGACAGAATTAAGGTTGAAAAGGTAATATTAATCCCGGCATTTTCTACCTTTTGAGTGCGACTTTCTAACCTTAACAATGGTTTTTGTTTTGTTTTGTTTTTTAAGTGTTCATGTTCATTAAATGGAACTGCTCATAGATTGAGGCAATGTGATTAAAGGTTTTGGAGTCTTGCCCTACATAAACAAACTAGACGTGATTATAGGACTGCTACATGAAACACACAGATCTAAGACATTTTTATAGAGCATTTAGGTTTTCAAAAGGAAACTTTTTTTTTTATAATGAAAACCTGTCAAATCCAAAACAAAATTTGTCTGGTTATTCCTGATCTCATTCATAAAGGGATGATCTTGTATTCATATTCCTGCTTGTGAGAGATTGGGGGTTTTGACGGGGTTTTGTTTTGTTTTTAAGGGATCTCTGTATAAATGGTCTCTACAGTTATCTCATTCAGCTGTTCAAGGGTTTTATTTTAAATGGGGGGCCACAACATAATCTTTGTGAAATCAAAGACACTCTTATCAGGCAGGCTCTAAATATGTTTTCCCTGACAGATCAAAGTAGTCAGACTAGTTAAAAGCAACAGGCTGGAAAAAGATAAAACCTGATATGGGATTCAGTGGCACCTTTTTTTGTTGTTTGAGGCAAATGCTTCAATACTGTAAAATTCACAAACTGTTATATGAAACAGTGCTGAAGACCAAGTTAGTGTGTCCTTGGGTGGAGGCCCAGAATTCCAAATTGAAAAAATGTTGAAGAACCAAGTAGGATTTACTCCTCTGGAAAATTTTATAATGACCTGTGGACTTGAGTAATTAACACTTGATCCATAATAATGTCAGATATGCTTTTTAAAAAGCTAGTTTAGTTTAGTTTAGTTTGGAACTGAAGGTTTGGGAAATCATATTTTAAAGAAAAAAAATTTTAAAGGAAAAATTAAAACCTTTCCTCAAAAATAATTGCTATTGTGCTGTCCAGAAAGGATGGTTAATAGTCACATTCATATAGTTGAGTCCTGATATAAAATCTATTTATGAACAACTGTTTTTTGTTTTTCTTTCATGTTGATGATTTAAAAACTACACTGAATATACATTAGCATACTGCAAGAGGTCATCCAAAAAAAAGAGAATCAATATATATTGCATGAAGGTTTTTTCTGAGGAAAAAAGTCCTCTATAACATTTTGAAAGGAGATAAGGAAACAGGCATGGGGAAGTAAGGGAGGAAGAAAAAATACACTCTTCAGCCAATTGCTTTGAATCTTACCCCCTGTAGACTTTGGGTAATAGTTGAACCTGTGGTTTTTTTTTGTTTTTTTTTTCATGAAGGCAGCAATGCTTTGAACTTTGTAAGGCCTACCTCAGTTTTTTGTTTTTGTTTTTTTTTGGGTTTTTTTAAACAAAATATTTGGTAAGGCTTCATGCAACCAAAATGTCAACTTCCCTCTGATACTTGCCTGCCATATTTTGCTCTCCATGACATAATCAGAAGTAACTCCACTGAAGCTAATGAAATTACACAAGTATAAAGTTGAGGTAAACAGAATCACATCCAGGAAGTTTCATCACAGTTTAAGTACACTGAAGACAAAATGGAGCAATGTTTTAGGATGGTGTTGGGCACTCTGAGTTTTGACAGGTGCGGTCAGGACAGCCTCTTGCATAGGGTCTAGGACTAAGAATCAAGACCTAGGTTCTGCTCCCAGTTCTCCATTTGTAAATGCAACTAATGCCATCCCTTCATCCCTAGAGGTGTTGTGGAAAAAGATAGTAATTTTTGAGAGACCCTCAGAAGCTACCGTGATAAGGCATAGGAAAGCGTATAAGATTAATAATTCTGTCTTCAGAGCAGGGTTTGGATAGTGCAGAAAATAAAGATCCACACATTGAATAATGGAAGAGAACACACTGCCACAGACCTCTCTCTCAAACTCTAACGTGGTCCTTCAGTTTCCTAATTTAGATCAAATGTAAGTTTCTAATGGGCCTGATCCATTGTCATTGAAATCAATAAGAGAGTTGCCATAAATTTCTGTGGGTGCAAGCCCTGAGCAAATTCCATCAGTAAAGACACAGCCAACACTTGAAAAATGTAGGTCAAACTGAAAAACTGCTTTTTGTTCAAACTAACTTTGAACTGCTTAGTTTGGACTAAGCATGTCTGAACTAAGCTATTAGATGTAGAGGTAGCCATTCTGCTCTCTCTGAACTCAGTGGCCTAACTTGTCAGTGGACCAAGAAAGGTCATATGACTGCCCTTTGAACTGTATAAACCATCGTATTTAACAGAGACATCCATTGACTTTAATGGGCACTTAAAAATTATACAGAAAGATGCATGTGTAATACCTGAAGGTGTGCAACCTAGCAGTTAAAACTACATTTCATAGGGAGCCTGGTTAATTATAGTTGCTGTACTCTTATTCAGTAGTGAATTTTGATTTTGTTTAAATGTATTTTATTTTGGAAGCCACAGACTTAGATATGAAAGAAACTATACAGACTTGGAATGAAGAACAAGCGTTGTGATTTTTCCCTTCCTCTTTTTTCAAAACAGATTAGCAGAGTTGTCCTGGGGCTATATTGAAAGTAATTATATTACACAACACAGGAACAAAATAAGCACCTGATGTGTGGAAAATTAGTTTTCCTTTTTGAGGCTTCAGCTAGACAGGCACAAAATTAAAGTAATAGCGTGCTGCATCACACACATGGTTTCAGAGAAGTTCTTTCTTCTTACGTTATTCTCAGTATGTGAGGATAATTTGCTTCAGGGTTTTATATAATAAGATATTTGATATTAAGCAATAATTATAAGTAATTTATTAATGTAAAAGCACTTTCAAATTTGGTGTGTGTCTGTGCTCTTTGCACTATTCATTTATTCGCTTGTCGCTCATTGAATAGATTCAGGGAAACCAGTGAAGCTCATCAACCCCCACTCTTCTCACCCAGATTTCAGCTGAAGTAATGTGTTAATAATTAAGCATAATAAGAGCTAATTGAAGCTCCCCTAATGGCTATTTGTATGCAGAAGAGTTTGGAGAGAGCCTTCACCAAAGCCTCTTAATTGAAAGAGGCAATGTCAGAAAAGCCATAGTCCTGCTGTTAATGTTTTTTTTCTTTTCTTTTCTTTTTTTTTTTTTTTTGACTCCACAGGCGTTTAAATACGTTAAACAAGTGTGCAGTGATGAAGCTAGAAATTAGTCCACACAGGAAAAGGGTAAGTGTGTTTAACATCCTACATTACAGAACTATTTAAAAATGAGCTCAGAGTCCATCCAATATAGCTGCAGCACAAGATTGTTCCTGGACCAAATCTGGCATCCTTACACAGGCAGAAGCCCCTTTACACCTCACTGTGATTCTTTTCAGTTAAGGACTGTAGAATGTGGCTGTGTAAGTGAATACAACCATTGATTCAGCTAAATCTTTTATGCACCTTGGGCCCAACCCTGACAAATGCTGAACACGCTAACTATTCTGACATGTCAGTGCACTTGCGTTCACATTGTGGGTGAACTTGAGTGTTATAGTTAAGAGGACAGTCAGTTGATATTACGCTGACTAATTAGCATGGGCCAGAATAAATCATCATCTTGGCTAACTTGAGTTGACTCTTCAGACCCTGTTAGAACAATAGGACACTTTGTCATATAAGCAAGCTCAGTGGGAGCTGAGGGATTCTAGCCCTTCTTGGTAATTAAGCATGTTGTGGGTTTGGGCCCATTACTTTGCTTTTTTAAATCTCAGTTTAAGACATTTGTCCAAATTAAAGCAAAATCTCTTAAGAATATTGTCCAGTTAGGTTGAAGTAATTTCATATTGATAAAGAAATCCAGCATGGGTTGTACAGTTTCTTTGCTGTTGACTCAGGACAGTCTGACTGCTCAGTGAGACTTAAAATAAGACCACTACATTTCAAACTGGAGTTCCTAGTATGGATTTAGTATGATGCTTCTTATGAAAATCTTAGTTGTAGTTATTGATTTTTAATAATAAGATACAAATACAATATATTTAACACATTATACCTCTACTTAGATTGATGGGCAAAGGCAATGTGAAAGGGTTTTTTTTTTTAATCACTTGAGCAGCTGGATAGAAGTCTGAGGAGGAAACAAGTCAAAAAGGTCACTGGTAGTCAGGACTGTCCCCTTGAAATGAGCAGTTGCTGATAAAAATGACTGAGTTTATGCAATATGTTGCTGCCCTACTTGTGACAAGAGTCCATGCAAATGCTCAAAGGTTGTTTACCAAGGATCAGTCGTCCCTGTCCCCATCTCCTCCTATCAGTTTGTTTGTGGTATGCAACAAAAAGGGTTCTAAAAGATGACATTTTGTGCTAGCATACATATAGGAAATGTATAATGAAGCTTTCTGGCTACCAGATTTCTGTTTCCTAAAGTCAGATCTTTCTTGTTTCTGAGCCTCATTAACATCTGAATGATCAATAGAGACAGGTCCAATTAAGTGTGGATTGTGTGTTCTGGTTTTGAATCAAGTGTTGGCATAGTAAAATATGAACCTTGGGGCAAATTCCAGTTTTGTTAATGTAATGATGACCAAGATTAGGCTCTTAAGCTTTGTTTACAGTAGGAAAATTACCTGTTGCTGAGTAAGTGTCAGTAGTCACTGCATCTAAATGAATACTGGTTTCTTGATCTCTCCTTGTAACTCAAATCACATTCAATGTCTATTCAGCAGCCATTGTCAGCTACAGATAACTTTCCTGTTGTAGATAAACTTCCGTGTTTAATGAGCAAGGCAAACTTCTTTATTGTTTCCTCACTTATGAATAGAATCTTTAGGTTTCGGTATCAGGAGCCCATAGAAGTGGGGCCACTGCACTGTGTTCTGTGCATGTATTTGAGTAGAAACATAAGTACTGTGTTTTCCTTATATTCTGAAGTGCCATAATAGACTATAAAAGAAACCAGAGCTAGCAGAAAAGAGCCATTAGAGACTCCATGAATAAAGCCCTTTGGATGAGAAGTGTGTTCTCTGGAAAATCAGATAATTGTTCTTGTGCTCTGCCTCTAACAAATGGCTTATGGGAATTTTTTGGTTTGGTTTGTTTCAATTTGGCTTTTTTTTTTTTTTTTTTTTTTTGTCTTTTCAAACACTGTAAACAAACCAACCAACCAGAACTTTGGAACATATTGGACTATATAGAACACTAGATTTGGCATGCTTGCTGCTTGTTCTTCTTGAGTACTAAAGGTGTAACCTGCTTTCCTGTGGTGTGCTGTAAAATAGTACTCTTTTAGTTCTGTTCTTTCAATCATTGTGTCATACGATCAGGGCAGGATTATCAAAAGCCCCAGCCAAAAAGGGGGCCCGCAGCTCTGGCCCCTGAAACCCTGATGATCTGGCCCCCACCCAGCTCAGCATCAGGAGGGCAGAAGTGTTCCTACTCTGGGAGGTGGGGGGCAGGGCCTTTGAGCCAGAGGCCACACTCTGAGCTTTGCCCCCAACCCGTGGGACAGCTGCCCACCCCTGGGGACAGGATGGGGTGGACTGACCGCCATTCACTCTGCCGGGTGGGATGGGCAGTAGGGTGGGTATGGGGCCAGCTGGCTTGTGACAAGTCTGCTGCCACTCTAGCACAGCCTTTCAAGGCCCATGGTCCTGGGGGACTGTGTTAGAGATCCACACGCTGCATGCCAGCTACCACCCTACCTCCCAGGCAGAGTAGGACTGGAGAGGGAACACCCTCTGTCCCCAGGCGCACACACCCCTGCAGTTGGGAAGCGGCCTGCCTCTGCAGTGGGGATCTTAAGCAGGAAGGGTCTCATGGTGCGGGGCAGGTTAATCCAGCCCTGCATATGATCTCCATGTAAATGGAAGAGAAGTGTGATGGTCATGCAAGATCATACACTTCCAATAAAAGGTTGAGGCTTAAGTGGCAATGTTGAAGCATACCCTTAGGCACTCCTGATACATCAAAGCATAATCAGCAGAGATGTTACTTACAGTTTATTTGTGTCATACGCTGTTGTTGACTTTTGCTGCTCCGTATCTCTGAAGTAATGTTAAATTTGCCTGGAGCTAGTCTGAAGTAGAAACTTCATAGGGCAGTCTTAAATTGTCAGCTTCTGGGTTATATGGGGAGGAAAGGACCAGGTAAGAGCCTAGAGGCATTAAACTGTGGCAGTGTAATAGTATGAAGCTATCTCATTAGTCACAGTTGTAAGACCTTTTAAGCTTCAAGGATGGGTAAGCTAAGCTACTACAAAGAAGAATGTCTAAGAAGCTGCTCTTAATTGCAAAGGAGAATATAAACACAGCCACTATCAACAGAAAGTAGCATTGGAGAGACTCCAAAGGGAGCCCTGCCCATTGCCGATTCCAGTTTAAAATTTTATGCATGCCAGGAATTTCCACTGATCTCACGGGTATCTACTGTGACCAATTAATTAAAAGCCAAACAGATACTGGAGTTTGTTGAAAAGAGCAGTTTAAAGCAGATTATATTATTTGCTTTGTTTCCTTTATGTCCATAAGACAGCTTTTTTTAATCAACTTCTAATGTATATTGTCATCTATTTCAAAAAGGTTTTAAGTACCTTGCATATTATACGTTATCATTAACTGAGATTGGCTTAAAAGGCCCAGTCTTGCTCTCAGCTGAAGTTCATGGCTGTTTTGATAATAACTTTAATGAGCACAAGATCTGTTAGTAAGTATATTTAAGTATCACCACTATTTGCCTTTATACCTTTGCTCACAGAGTGAAGATTCTGATGAAGATGAGCCTTGTGCAATAAGTGGGAAATGGACTTTTCAAAGGGACAGCAAGAGGTGGTCCAGACTTGAGGAGTTGGTTTTCCCTCCAAAACCAGATTTGAATCCCTCATCCCCAGATGCTCCTTGCCTGACAAACGCAGCTAGCCATGAAAGCGTGCTGACAGACCTCAGCGAGCGTCAGGAGGTGGCTTCCATTCACAGCACCAGCAGCACCAGCAGTCACCTCGTCACTCCTCAGAGCGAAGCAACCACCACCAGAACAAACTCAGTTGTTAGCGTTTGCTCATCAGGCAATGTCATAGCAAATGACGACTCCTTCTGCAGCCTTCCCTCGCCTAAGGAGCTGTCTAGCTTCAGCTTCAACATGAAAGCTAATGAAAAGAATGCCAGGTCTAAAACAAAGAGCCTGTTAAAGAGGATGGAAAGTCTGAAAATCAAGAGCTCTCTCCATGGCAAAAACAAAGCCCCTTCAAAGCTTGGTCTTATCATCAGTGGGCCCATCCTGCAAGAGGGCATGGACGAGGACAAGTTAAAACAATTTAACTGTGTGGAAATTTCTACCCTCAATGGCAATCATATTAATGTTCCCATGGTACGAAAAAGGAGCGTTTCTAATTCCACCCAGACCAGCAGTAGCGGCAGCCAGTCTGAGACGAGCAGTGCTGTCAGCACTCCCAGCCCCATCACAAGAACACGCAGCCTCAGTGCATATAATAAAAGGGTAGGAATGTACCTTGAGGGCTTTGACCCCTTCAACCAATCAACATTCAGCGATGTCATGGAGCAGAACTTTAAGAACAGGGGAAGTTTTGCAGAAGACACTGTGTTTTTTATCCCTGAAGACCACAAACCAGGCACCTTTCCCAAAGCCCTCTCCAATGGTAACTTCTCCCCATCAGAGAGCAACACTTCTGTGAACTGGAGAACAGGGAGCTTTCATGGACAGGGCCATCTCACTCTCAGGAGGGAGAACAGTGCAGAAAGCTCCAAGGAACTGAGCATTGGGAAAAGGCGCAACTCCTCTAGCTCGCTGAGCAGCCGCCTTAGCATTTATGACAATGTACCAGGCTCAATTCTGTACTCCAGTACAGGTGACCTGGCTGACCTTGAGAATGAAGACATCTTCCCAGAGCTGGATGATATCCTGTACCACGTAAAAGGGATGCAGAGAATAGTAAACCAGTGGTCAGAGAAGTTTTCAGATGAAGGGGACTCTGATTCAGCATTGGATTCAGTTTCACCATGCCCTTCCTCTCCAAAGCAGATTCACCTTGATGTAGATAATGATAGAACAACCCCCAGTGACCTTGACAGCACAGGAAATTCGTTGACTGAGACTGAAGAACCCTCAGGAATACAGGACAGAAGAGACTCTGGGGTGGGTGCATCACTGACAAGGCCCAACAGGTCAGTAGTGGGGGCTTCTCCTATTAGGCTCAATTAAAATTTTAGCACAGAAACGGCTGTGGTGATTAAGCAAATGTGTTACTTCTGCATATCATTTTTAAAAAATTAAGGAGGAGAATAATATTTTATAGCACCTTTAATCCAGAATGGTTCCCAAGCCACTTTAAAACTGCATTTGTTTATTCAAAATGTGGCCACCACTGAAATGCAATTCTTTCAGCAGTGCAGTATGAGAGTCGCGTTAACCAGCACTATTAAAGTAGTTTTGGGGGGTCAATGAAAAGTAACTTGTCAAACTGAAACCTGGCTGCATGAACATAATTGCCCAAATTCTCAATCAGCCAAGATACCTTTGGTCATATTCCTACTCTTTCCAAAACGGTCATGCTCTGTCATGACACTATGTGGTCAGAGGTTTGATTATTCAGTTTAATCAAAATGTGGCCATTCAACAGTGCCCCTTCATGCTGAATTGTGCAAATTACATGATGTAGTTAATGCTCTCATGGAAATCAGCCTAGGATGGTTGTGTGCACCTATCTTAACACCTGGGAATCCTGCCTTCTCTATTGTATATTAGAAATTCCTGACTCTCGATGTCTGAGAAATCTCAAAAGAGAATGGATATTATTAATGCAGTTCTGCTAAAGGACACAGTCTTAAACAATGCTCATTAGGACAAACGGCCTCCACATTGTTAGAGAGAGCCCCTTCATTGTGGTTTTTACGTGTCTTCCAAAGGCATTTCAGTAAATTGCCTTTTATTTTTCCTTCCTTCCTTCCTTGCAGGCACAGACTGAGATGGCACAGTTTTCAGAGTTCCCATCGGCCCAGCTTGAGCTCTGCCTTGTTACAGATTAACAGCCAGTCAGTGGCACAGATGAACTTGCTACAGAAATACTCGCTTTTGAAGTTAACTGCCCTCCTGGAGAAATACACACCTTCCAATAAGCATGGCTTCAGCTGGTAAGGGCCATTCAAACCTAAGGATTTGGCAGTTACCTCCAACTATCTTCCCTGTTCCTGTTCACCTGCAGCTGCACCTAATTAGCATCCCATTTTTCTACCCTCTTAGGTGGCTCTATCCTCAGAAGACAGCAGTAAAACCATTAATCCTTTGCATTATTTTAATGTCACTGGGTGTCAAATGCTTATTAATAAGAGCGCCACACAGGCTAACTGCAATTAATGTGGAGAGATCTGGGAATATTTCAATACAGATGATAATGGAGCACAGACCAGCTGTTTATATTGGGAAAAGTCAGGCTAGCATCCACAGCACAAAGGAATTATTAAAACAATCTGTTAAAAGGGACTTCCTTTAGTACTTCTTAAAAGATATCAGAAAATTTGTTTTTAAAGTCTCCTGCTTTTATCCTTCATTGGAATCATTCTTAATATTATTTATTTAGTGCCAGGGCACTATACGTAGAATGGTTTTCCCTCAGTTTTAGCATGTTGCTATCTGATAACCAATTTTTATATGCTAAATACATTTTGTTTTAAAAGAAAAAGACAAATTCAATTATTTTACTATAAAAATAAAATGAAAAAAATCACCAAGTTTGGAAAAAAGTGGAGTTTTCTTTAGCTACTTCGGGTGTTTATTACGCAGTCAATTCCTTTTATTAGATTAGTGAAATAAAAAACCTGTTATTGCCATAGATGTATTGCAATCTGTGCAACCCTAAAGCAGCAAAAAGTACAATATAGTTGGGGGGTTCCCCCCTTCATTTTTGTACCCTCCTCCCTTCTCCAGGACTCAGTGAGTATTTAACTCCAACATCAAAGTAGCTCCTGTTCAAAGGCTGTTATTATGTGAACCATGCTAAATACAGAAGTTGTTTGTTCTGAAAGGCAGAAATAAGTATTGACCAGTTATCCTTGCATGCTTTAGATTCTCGGTGAAGATCGTAATGTGTTCTTTCACATTCTGCTGGCATGTTTTCTGACAAAGCGAGTATTATTCACACATATATAAATAATGCGCCATGTTTAACTGCATTGTAATATATTTGTTTCTTTTTATGTTTTGTAGAACAGATTAGCCCCCAAAAACATAATACGTTATTTGTGTAGTTGACATGTACGTGCAGAAGTTGTCTCCCTGTTTTCTAATGCTGTTTTGTCATGGAAAGTTTTTTGTATCCTGTATTAACTTTGTCTTTTATTAGTGAGATGATCTCAACAGCTTGAAATGCTAAAGGAATTTTCTTTTTTTTTTTTATTTGCAAAAACAACACTCTTGAGGATCCAAGAGTAAATAATTCTTTTGAGTTCTGGTAAATTTTTCCTGAGTTAAAAGCAAATGGAAAGGTCTTTCATTGGAACTAGGAGACTGGCAAGGAGGGGGGTCCCTCTAAGAGGTCATTTGAAGAACTGAAATTTTTAGCTGACAAACTCAAATGTCTTGCATTAGCTTCCCGCTGTTACACATGCTGGTGGGTGGTGGGCCTGGTTTGAGCGCTTTATAGAACAAGTGGTTGACATACAAAAAGCCCATTGTTTACATGCCCATCTTTGAGAGACATTATAAAGGGCTGTTGGTCACTGGATTTATTTTGACTGTACTATACTTCAGCCTGGTCCCTGTTGTTCTTCCCCACAGCATTTGCCATCTTGGTGTTGATAGACTAGCACCACATGTTAATGCTTGCAATCAACATATTGCCTCAGCTTGCATCATAGAAATGCTCCATTCTCAACCCCCAGCCTTCCTCCTTGGAACAGATTAAGTATTTAATGTCTTCAGAGCTACAGTTATGCCTTTCACATAATATTCAGTCTGTTAAATTCTTTCTATTTCACTTTTTTTTTTTTTTTAGCAAGTTACAGCTGCTGGAATCCAGAATATAGGAGTGGGCGAGTGTGAGGAGAATGATGTGAATGTTATGCTAACACCTACATTTTCTTTTTCTTCTCCTTATCTCTGCTTAAAACAGGGCTGTACCAAAGTTTATGAAAAGAATTAAGGTCCCCGATTATAAAGACCGAAATGTGTTTGGCGTTCCCCTGCCAATTAATGTCCAGCGTACAGGGCAGCCTCTCCCACAGAGCATCCAGCAAGCCATGCGGTACCTCCGTAGTCACTGCTTGGATCAGGTTGGTTTCACTTCACTACCATTCCACTACACCTTTCACCATTCCAGCATTTGTGTTGTTTTCGAGCCAAATCTTGAAGGCTTTTCTACTCTAGACTTATTCAGGCACAACTCCTGCTGGAGTCAGTGGGTGGGACTGTAGAATTTGGCAAATCCTAGGTGGATTTAATCTTTCTCTCACTCTTTCTCACTCTTTTTTTTTTAATTATGCAAACACATATAGGTTGGGCTGTTCAGGAAATCTGGAGTCAAGTCAAGAATCCAGGCTTTGCGCCAAATGAATGAAAGCTCAACAGACAGTATTAGCTATGAAGGCCAATCTGCTTATGATGTAGCAGACATGCTAAAGCAGTACTTTCGTGATCTGCCTGAGCCACTCATGACCAACAAACTCTCCGAGACATTCTTACAGATCTACCAATGTAAGTCCTCAAATTTCCAGGGTAAAATAGGAAGTTGTGCTCTGGTTTCAGAGAAATATCCATTCTCAAATGTGCACTCCTACAATGTCTAATTTGCAACGCTAATTTGCGAGATAGCCCAGATCTGGGCACAACATGCATTGGCTGCTTAAGGAATTTGGAAACAAATAGCATTGATACCATCCCATACTTCCTCTTCTTTTTGAGGTATCCATTATTTGTCATCCTGCCTCTTGTGAAACTGATTTTTGGTCTCTAGTTATATGGTGACATTGATAGCGAATTCCCCCAGTTTCATCTCTCTCTCTCCCTCTGTCTCTCTGAATGCTTGAAACAAATATAAACCTTTCACTGCTTTGAACTGGAATTTCCCATCGTCTCTGAGTACATCTGGTATTTGAAATTTAAAATAATGTCCACGTCTCATTGGAGAGCAGGAGGAGAGCATACAGATATGTGATTAGGAGAGCTTTGATTTCTGTAAAACTTGCAAGTTCACTTCAAAATGACTGTGTCCTTTTACATCAGGATTGTCCAAACTTGTGAAAATTCTTCCATCTTGTGTCCATTTTACACCTGGTAGCAGCACTCATAAGCTTATGAAAACATAAGCTTGCAGCTGCCATTTTATCATCTCTGTGCTGGTGCCTAGGGTGAGATCCGCAAAGGTTTGTAAGTATCTGAGTCCTAGTTTCCACTGCAGTCCACAAACCTGCTGCCAAACCCCTTTGGCACCTCACTCACTTGGTGCCTAAGGACTTGTATACACAAAAAAATTGGCTCTTGGCAGTAGCGGCTCTTGGACTTTGAGCCGATACTGTTTCAAGAGGGGTAAGATCAAGGTAGGTGCTCTTAACTACTGGACTACGAAGTCATTTTCATTCTTTCTAACCCAACAACCATTTCATTTATCTGCAGTGGAACAATCATTGGGCTAGAGAGACAGGAAGCTCTGGTTCAGTCTCCCAGTTCCAACTACTTCTTTGTTCTTTATCCACAATAGAACAACTTCAAGAGGAGAGATTAAGGCAGTCCCACATTAGACTATCCCATAGGTCAGTGGTTTACAAACCTTTTTTTCCTCAGGACCAAGTTGAAAAAAATAATTTATGCACACAACCTGACAACTACATCTTTTGGCAGTGCATTCCAGTCTTTCGGCAGCAGGAGATGTTGCGACCCAGTACCTCAGGGTCTGCGATCTTGAACTGGGTCCTGACTCATAGTTTGAAAACCACTGCCATAACTCAGTCGTTAGATCCCTGACCTGACAAGTGGGAGACTGCTATTCAGATTGGTTCCCAAATGAGTGCTAACCACCAGGTGAAAATTATAAGGTGGGTGATACTACTGATGCCAACGCCAGAAGCCATTCTGCATGGCACGTCTAACCCTTTCTGCAAGAAACACGTTGAGCACACAAGTCATCTGACTCCCAGCAGCCAGTTCCCATTCATGGATCAGTAATCAAAATTAGGCACCTATCCCAAAGATAGAGGAAGGGCTTAGAGCACACACCACATGTTGGTATCTCCTGTTAGCTAGCTCAGGCACCTGGCGTGCTTGTTCTTTGTGGGTTGCATTCTTAGGTATTTATCTTTCCCTACTCACTGTACAGTAAGTTGAGATGCCTGACTTGGCTTTCTGGATAGCAGAGTTGTTCCTGTTCTGTTTCTCTTTTCTCTAGGTGCCTGAAACTGAGCTGTCATGACCCTCAGCACTGCAGATCCCACCCTTAGCTAGTATAGTAACTGGTACCCTATACATACCATGGTTGGAATGATTGATTGCTAAAACAAAGGATTTTGGAAGACTGTAATTTTAATTATCTGGAAAGAGAAAACTAATCTTCCAGCAGGATGATTTCCCTTCATTACAACTTGATAAATTGTGCAGAACTCAGTGTGATACATTGTGTAGGATGTCTCTTGATGACTACAAAACAGAGGCTCAGATCACACCTAACACTGCACATCCCCTAACAAATTTTCCCGTGCTCAGCTGTTAGGATGAGACTATCTAACCATTCCTTTGGAATCAGTGGAGGTGGGCCAACTGTCATAATGTCTGTATCCCCTGGTGTCCTGTGGAAGCCAGGTTGATGCATATATGGGCCTTGTGTTTTCTTGGTGCTTCTGTGGTCCCATGATGTCCTCCTAGTTTCCATGGTACAGTAGCTACAGTAGAGCTTTGCTACAAAGGGACTATTCATGCTGTCCATTTAGGTTTCTTTACTGTATTCACCACGATATCTGAATGCCTTACATCACACTGCAGCTTTCTCCCCAAAATTCCTCTGGGAATTCTGTAATTCTGAATAGGTGTGCAAGTGCCAATCCAGTCAGCACCAACTTTTTTGTGTTGATCTAATGTGGGATGTATATGTGTGGGATAGAGGTGGAAAGGAATGACTGTACTGCTACCTCCCGACCAGTCCTGCAGAGAGAGAATTCCTGGTGTTTAGTGCCAGTGGAAGTTTGAAACAATGGTAAAATAACTTCACTTCCCCATTTTGCATCTCCTTCCCCAGGGTTTGATCTGTAAGGGTACCACACTCTTTACCCATAAATTGGGAATGAGCTGGGCCAGATGTTAGCGGCTGTCTGTAGGCAGCAAAATCCTTTGAAAGTTATTGTAAATTTTGATTCCATGGGTCTGGATATAATTTCCCTGTCCTTAGTGTTATACAGCATATTATCCACCACTTTTGCCAGTGCACCATTTGTAAAATCCCTTGAGCTTAGGGGGTGGAAGACAGTATGTCACATGGGAGATATTTTATTGTACTGCTTTTAAAACGTTTTAACATCACAACCTACCTCAGTTTAAAAAAAAAAAAAAAAAAACAAACTACAATTGAGCTTATGCCTAAAGCGATACAAAATAAATAGTCTATTAGTAGTATGAAAATTATGTATGAGCTGTACCGCTGAGTTCCTCTTAAAGTACTGTAGTGTTGATGGTGGTAGGAATGCCGTATGATTCAGCCTTTTTTGTTGCCTGTTTGGAGGTAGTTCACTGGCACTCCTCTTTATGAAAAGCAGAGCTAGCCTGGGTTATTTCATTATTTTTTTTCCATCCTTTCAGTTTTTAAAGAAAACACGTAGTCAAAATTTCCTGACCAAAGTGTTTGTTTATCAGTAACCATGGAGCCATGTAATGGCATGGGGGCCGCGTGTCAGTGACTTTCTTTTTCCACCATGTGACTTTGAAAGAGCTGCTCAATAAAACAGAGTGGTGGGTGTTTGAAGTACTTTCTGGTATTTTATAGCGTCAGTGTTGAAAAGATTTAGTACCCATTTGTTTGTTTTATTTTATTACTTCACTGATTGTTAAATACATTTCCCTTGTGAACTTTTTGAGAGCTAAGGAATTTTTGCTGGAGTCTGAGTTAGCTGGACCTCTGTTTCCATGTCCACCACTGCCCATGTTTCTCAGTCAGACTTCCCCAGTTATAGCATCCCTTTTAGTAGGTCTGCAGACAGTGTAGCACAAGAAATTAAATTCTAATATGAACTATGGAATCTGTGCAACTTTTATGCTATTGAGTTTCTCACAAGTCAGGAAATAACTGAGGGTAGGTAAATTGGTGGCAATTAAAAAACAAAAATTCTTTCACGTATTCCACGCAACTGGTATGCATCCTGCAGATAATCATTTCAAGCTTAAGTAAAATATTTGAAGCTGGAGTCTGGTTTGGGATGGATTCATGCTTGTTTGTGTGGAACATCAATGAGTTGATGAGAATATTACTAATACTATGCAGATGTGCCAAAGGATCAACGACTCCAGGCTATCAAGGCTGCCATTATGCTTCTACCTGATGAGAACAGGGAGGTCCTACAGATTCTTCTTTATTTCCTGAGTGACGTCACTTCTGCAGTGAAGGAAAACCAGATGACTCCAACAAACCTTGCTGTGTGTTTAGCACCTTCCCTCTTCCACTTGAATACTCTCAGGAGAGAAAATTCTTCTCCAAGGTATGTCTCCAGAAAGATGTTGTTCAGTACTACTATTCTAATGATATTACTCCCCTATATCATTTGGCAGGCAGTGGGATTCACCTATTAACAGCTAGTATCTTGAACCAGCTTTGTAGTAAGTGGATTCTTTCCCCACAACACCTTTAATTACATTGGAAGTGTCAGACAGTTTGTTGTGTTTAAAATGTGCATTTGGTCCCATTCACTGTTGCTGAAGCAGCTATAAAGCAAAACTAATTCTTAGAGCAGTGGTTCCCAGCCTGGGGTCAGGGGACCACTGGGGGTCTGCAGACATGTTGCAGGGGGTCTGCGGAGCCTCTCCCTACTGAGGCCAGAATCCAACCATATCTCTGTTCCCCGCCAGGGCTGCCTCTCCCCACCCATGGCTGGATCCCGGCAGGGGGGTGGGGTCATGGCAGCTCCCCAGGAGGGCAAAGGCAGGGTGCCATAGCCACCATAGCTCAGCACCCCAGCAGCATGGGCTATGGTGGTGGCAGCACTACGCGCCGGCTGTACTAATGGTGCTACCAGAGGCTGCCTGTGTGGGCCAGATTACATAATCAGTTGGGGGGCCACAAAGTGGTTTGGGTTTTGTTTTGGTTTTTTTTGACTAAAAAGGAGTCCTCGGTCTGAAAAGGGTTAGGAACCACTGCCTTAGAGACTTCAAAAATAGTGAAGGAAATACAATGACCACTCCAAAGTGGTAGCTCCTGTAGCATAATGTGAAGTCCTCTAACTACTTCTGCAGTTGCATAACATTATTAAAATAATACTAGGTATTATTGAGGATTAAAAAGGCATGTTTTAGCCTTCTTACAGCTTATCTGCAAGCCATGTGCAGTTATTCATTTAGTTCTGTTCTGCCACTACTGTGTGTCAAATAAATTAGGTAACTGAATTCCCATAGCATAGGTCAAATTAAAGAATGGGTAGGTGTTATCAGCAGTTGAAGTATAATTTGGTGGGCCCCAGAGCTCTCTGGCATAGGTGGGCCCCCTGAGCACCCCCCCCCTCCCCCCAAGGTCTTACCTTGGCTGTTTTCACGCTGGCTGACCAGCTGGAAGCTGCTTTCGGCCACAAGGTGCTTCACCCTGCAGGGGGGAGATTGACTAACTCCAAGCCTGCCGCAGCTCTCTACTGGCTGGGCTTAAGATGGAGCAGGGTTTAAGGTGGAGCCACCAGAACACTGAGTTCTGGCTGCTGTAGCTATTTTTAGGGGCCCTGGAACACTGCCTGCCTAAAAATAGGGGGCCCCAGAACTGTGTTCTGGTGTGTTCCCCGTTACTTTAACCCCTGCATGTTATGAATTTCATTGGGATATTTCATTGGAAACAGGAATTAGTAGAAAAATGAAGGTGGTCAGGTGAGAAAGTAATTGGATCTGGGGGACAATTGATTTATCTTCACTGGAGGGGGCACAGTTTACCTATAATCAGAGTGGGGTAGTCCAGTTGCTCCTCCTTATTCCCTTTGTAGATGAACACACACTGATGCTAGTATTGAGCTCACCAGTGAGAGCATGGAACCAAAGTGTAGATAGACAAGTTTGTATTCCAATCTCCTTTTCTCTGGGTGCTAATGGAAAGGAAAGGCTTTGCTGTATGGAAAATGATCAATTGTTGAAAGTCACCAAATATCAGAGTCACAAACAAAGTTAGGCTGCACATTGCAGCACCTAACATTTAGGGTCGCTGCCTCCCAGTGGAGTTCAAAACCCTGAATTGGTAAGGTGGTGGTGGTAAGAGTGGTCTAAACTCTTTTCTAGACCAGGTTGATGTATCCTTAAGGGCTGGTTACTCATAATAATCCAAAATCTCCCTATCTCTTTACTCAAGGTGAAGTCTAGATTTCCCATGATGAACATGCCATTCTCTTTACTGGAACTGATCATGATGGTCAGCTAGGCAATCACCGTGGCTACTTACAGCGATCAACAAGATCACAGTGGGTTAGACTTTCCACAGAATAGGCCTAGGTGAAGTAGCAAGAAAACGCATTCATTAACAATATAAGTTTTTCTGTCCAAGACAGCTCTGGTCTAGGCCATCAGGACATTGTGCTATCATGCTGCCTGCTTACACACCAGATAAAGTTTTCTTCTTCACTAAGTTGTTTGTGCTGTACTGATGTTTGTTTTCCTCCTTCATAGGGTGATGCAGAGAAAACAGAGTCTGGGCAAACCTGATCAGAAAGATTTAAATGAAAACTTGGCTGCAACCCAAGGCCTCGCTCATATGATTGCGGAGTGCAAGAAGCTCTTCCAGGTGAGATAGCTGTATGTGAAACAAATAGCTCCATTGATTCAACAGTGAGAAAAAGAGCTCTGTGAAAAATAGACAGGAGCTTAGTGCTGGGGAGCCAAGTCACTTATCTGTTTGTTTAAATAGTTAGACAAACCTATAAGCATGTTTAAGAAGCATATGTGTATATTTTTATGTGTGCACGTTTATTGTAGGTAGTGTAGGTAGTGAGGCCTGCAGTTTTTCCAGCTCCCCAATGTCAAAAATAAGTCAGATCCCAAATCATGAGATGGATTTAAATATCATAAACTTTATGCTAGAAACCACAGCCACTGCGAGAAGGAATTCCAGGAGGTAGGCATTAGGATATGAAACTGTGTGGGCATGGGAGATAATTGAAGGGTCTGTAATCATTAAGATACACACCCCTCAGAAACTAGACTAGAACCCTGGGCTATTGAGTCTCGGTATTCTTTTACTGTCCATAAATAGCTATGAAGCCCACTGCCAAAGCTGTCCCTCATTTTCCTCTAGTGTCTGGAGGGCATAACAGCCTGCTAATGTTGCTGAGCTAAGTGAATAACCCTGTGGCAGAGGTTTGTGCTGTGAGTCTAAATGTTCAAACCTTGCCGGTGTCAATGTGCTGCACTGCTTCCACATAATGGAGTTTCTTTACAGTTTGCTTTTTAAAAAATGCAGACAGTTACAACAAATTGACTACATGAGATAATTAAAAAGGTTATAAAATTGAGTATTCAAGAGTTAAAAAATGCATGAATTAAACATGCCTATGTAACTTTAGTTCAGCTTTCTTGTATATGCATTATAGTGCAACATTTGATTACAGGATAACTCTCCCCCCCTCCCCCCCACACAGCCTTTACTTAATCTAGTGCATGATATATCTACTCTGAAGATAAAGCGGGGTTGTGTAGTAAAGGAGAGTGTAGTTTGTAGGACCATGTCTCATTAGCTTCAGGACATACAAGATCTGTAGTTCATGAGGTGTCGGATATCACAAAAAGAATAGTCTCATGCATAAGGCAGGAGAATTTCACTCTGGAGAACTGTACTCTGTCCCTCCTTTTATCAGTTATTCTGTGGCGCTAGGCAAGGGTATTAGGACAAACCTTTCACCAGGAGGATTGTAAAGCACTGGAAGTGGGTTACATTGAGAGGTGGTGGAATCTCCATCCTTAGAGGCTTTTAAGGCACATTGTGACAAAGCCTTGACTGAAGTGATTTAGTTGGGGTTAGTTCTACTTTGAGCAGACCATTAAACTAGATGACTCCTGAGGACCCTTCCAACCCTAATCTTCTGTGATTCTATAAGATGTTTAAGTCAAACTTGTCATAGGTGGGTCACCAACTGTGTCTTCCTAATTTTCTGGATGTCTGACTTGTTGAGTACCCTCAGATACAAATTGAAGTCAGCAAGAAAGGTGCTAGAAAAAGTTAAGTACTCTGAAAAATGAGGGCATATGAATCTAAAATTGGGCACTCAAAAATTGATTTAAATTTTTTATAGTGGTATCTCTCTGGGTCAGTTTCTCATCTGTATAGTGGGAATAATACCCCTTCACCACACAGGAATATTATGAAAATAATTCATTAATATTTATGAATCAGTCAGATCACGTGGTGTCGCATACCATCAAAGAAAACCTGAGGCAATTAAATATCCTGTATTCAGAACACATTTTGAGTAGTGTGCCATAAAAGAGGCCTGGGGCACACATTGAACAATGAAAAGAAAATGAAATATGGAGTAGTTGTTACTACAGTGAGCACCATCCATTCTGTGCACTGAATGAAGTCCTGTGTAAAAATAAGGAGAAGGTCATGTAATTAGACTGTATTACAAATGCATGTACACAAAGGGAGGGACCAAATTAAGATTCCATGAGCAATCTTAATGCTGGCACTTTACTTGAGTGCTTAATTTTGCAGCCCCCACCCACACCCTCTTTGTCTCATTCACTGCCTTTTCTCTTCAAGGTTGTGACTCCATTTAGCTTTTAAATCCCAGGAGGTTGGAGTATGTAGTATATATTTCTTTCAACAATTGGCAGTCCCCGTCCCCCCACCCCCCCAGTTCTTTATCAGCTTCTTTCTTTTCTGTTTGTTCTTTCATTAACATACTTCTATAGATCTCTGATTTATGCTCTGTCTTAATCACCATTATGTACATCTACATTGTGGGATATTCTGAGTTCAGGTGGCTGTCATTTATAAATCTTTGAGCAGTTAGCCTTGTTCCTACTGAGTCCTTCACCCTGCAAATGGTTTCACCCGAAATACAAAGAGTTCTGGGATGACGATTCTCTTTTTGCAATTCCCAGATTCCTGAAGAAATGAGCAGATGTCGGAATTCTTACACAGAGCAAGACCTGAGGCCTCTAAGCCTGGAGGAACTTGGGCGAGTCAACAGTACAGAGCCCTCAGACTATCACTGTTATCTTCAGGACTGCATGGATGACCTGCTTAAAGAGATGAAGGACAAGTTTAAAGGCTGGGTCAGCTGTTCTACATCAGAACAAGCAGAGCTGGCTTACAAGAAGGTACATCAGTGAAGTCTCAAGTTTACAGTTCCCATTTAGTTGGCTCAGTTTCTGTGATTTTAGTCTAGTGCTGGATATAACTTTAATAGATGAAGGTACAGCAGAAAAGGAAAAAACTGTTGAAATGCGTCTGTATTCTGAAAAGGGCCTGGTGGGGGCGGGAACAAAAACATAATCCACTGCAGTGGATCTCCTGCCTTAGGGAATAAAATAGGTTTATTATTGTTCGTTCCACAAAGCAGTCACAGCTTAGAGACAAGTTACTGCCACCTGCTCTTTCTTGTGCATCATAATCATCAAAATATTTACTGAATTCCATTGGCAGGAGCAGTTACCTCTGTGCAAACTTAGAGCCAGTGCTGGAGTTGCACAGGTGTAACTGGAGATGTTGTTGTTTGGCCTGCAAGAACCCTTATTACTTGTAACAGTGGGTAAGAAAAGAAGCTTTCTTGCCACTTGAATCAAGTTTGCAGAGCTGGTAGCTTGAAGTCACTGAGATGCAGTAAAGATGGAACCACAGGACACTATTCCTGTAGTTTCTCTTTTTGATACAGAATCCCCGTTGACATTATGGTTGTCGTCTTTAGAAGGCGACTTGGAAGTTTGCACACCAGTTCCATTGGGCCATATGGCTTAATTCAGGAATCATGAGATTTTCTTTCATATGACAACCCCAGTAAAATGTGATGTTTTGATTCCCTTTGTCATACGTTTTTGAACGCTAAGCAGTTAGGAAGAAAAAGCACTGAAAAGCTTATGCTGATGTTTTCAGGTATGTGAAGGACCCCCACTCCGACTGTGGAAAGCCACCATTGAAGTCCCTGCTGTGCCTGAAGATGTTTTAAACCGTTTACTTAAAGAGCAGCATCTTTGGGATGAAGATCTCTTGGATTCTAAAGTAATTGAAACCTTGGACAGTCAGACAGATATATACCAGTATGTCCAGAACAGCATGGCCCCACACCCAGCCAGAGACTATGTAATCTTAAGGTGAGTTTTCATATATTCCAGTAACAGGTTTAAAATAGAACCGTCAAAATTTTTAAGGAAAAAGAAATCTTGCTTGCATGCCTTAAGAAGGGAGAGTTTGTAAACACATGCCTATTTATGAAAATTCTAATGTTTTTTCCAATGCTATTACAAAGTAGACCCCTTTCTTACAATAACTCAAGTATCTAATGTAATGCAGTTTTTTCATGTTTGCTTTGAACAGAACATGGAGGACAAATTTATCCAAAGGAGCCTGTGTGCTGTTAGCCTGCTCAGTGGATCACGACCGTGCTCCTGTGGTTGGTGTTAGAGTTAATGTGCTCTTGTCCAGGTACCTGATTGAACCCTGCGGGTCAGGAAAATCCAGACTAACCTACATGTGCAGAATTGATTTAAGGTACATCTCCCATTTTCTATCTCAACACGCTTCATTGGTGGAGGCAGTTCCTTTGATTCCCCCCCCCCCCCGGGTCTTGTACTTTTATAACATGGAGAGTAAGCAAACTGTTATATTTTAGCCTGTATGTCATGATAGTCCCACACCTAAAACAGCAGAGTGACTGACTTATAGTGGTCATTGCTGAATAGGAATCAGAGCACTGTTAATATCCTGTTCTAGGTATGGGGAAAATGACAGTAGTTCAGATTCCACTGTGTGGCAATGCTTGCTAAACATTGACATTTTAGCAGCAATCCAGGCTCATGTTTCATTACAAGCACATTATATACCTTCCAGAACAAGTAAAGGCAAGATCCCATCAGCAAAGCAATTCAATCTAAATTTAACATGACCTGGCAAGCAAGGGTCAAACAGATGAGAAGAAAAGACTAAGATGCCAATAACACTCACACACGTTTTAGTGGTTCGGTTCTGTTTTTATGTTCTTGCTGGTTCTTTTCTATCCTTTCACTTTTCAGCAGGCATGAGTATTTGAGGGAGAATAATTGTATTTACATTTATATTAGTGATAGAGCCAAAGTTCTGATGAAATCTTACTTTGACAGTTCTTATTTGCTCTGGTAAATCTATGGGTATTTGAGTTGGGTGTTGTACATCATGAAAACTAAGATGCAATAGAAATCTCTCCAGAGGAGAAAAAGTTTGTCGGAACTTTGTTCAGCCAGGCTTTAAGGAATAATCAGTAGAGTAGCCAAGCAAATGTTCATTTAAGTGCCTTTGGTATACTTCTGTTTAGTAAGGACCAGTACTACTGATAGAGCTTCTCATTTACTTCATTTTCCTTGGTGCTACAGGGGTCACATGCCAGAATGGTACACTAAGTCTTTCGGACACTTATGTGCATCTGAAGTTGCTAAGATCAAAGACTCTTTCATTAATAAAGAAGTATCGGTAAAATCCAGGTGACTACTGAAGGGGAACAACTACACGTTTAACCCATCATCAATGTACACATTCCCAGCAACTGAGGACTGTTGAATGGACTACAGCGTGACATGCAGGTGATGTCCTGGAAGACCAGTATTCTGAATTGGACTGTGACCATCCCATATCTTTTAAAGCTGCTTCCTGTCTGTGTAAGGTCTGTAGTATAGACCTTGACTGGAATATATAGGAGGACTGTGCAAAAAACTAATTAAAAAAAAAAAACCTGTATATTGTATTATTTACTAGATGGTTTGAATTGCTTCTGAGAAGCAAAACTCTTTAAACACAAATATATTATGGAATGTGGTGAAGATACTTCATTCCCATGTGTACTCGCTTTATGTACATACCTGTCATTTTGTTTGTAATGTGTTGAGGGACTGGTGTATCCACTGGAATAGCTGGTACTCTTCAATGTGCTCTCACTGAGAGAAGCAAAGAAAGGTTTGCACAGAGATGAGTGTGAATGAGTGTAATTGTTGAAAGGAATCACTAGAAGCTTGGTGTCTGGCACACTGCTAGGGATCCACAGAATGGATTTTAACGTATTGGACGCAGTTCAACCTGGAATCTGACTACCCAATGGATGAGCAGCAGAAATCCTTCACTCTTGCCTGTTTTGTATTACTAACTAAAATTGTTACCCTGTGAGCAATAGTTATAGCAGACTTGCTCTGTCTGTTTCATTCCTTTGTGATCTTTCTAGGTGAGATAAGCAGTACACAGTACAGTAAACTGTGTAGGTTGAAGTAGTATTGAAATTCCTCTCTAGTGGTTAAAAGCCAGTAATTTCTTTATTGCCTAAAAGTGAATATTTGTTAAATTTACTCCTGGATGTATTGTAATAGTTATACATTATCTTGGTATGTTTCACTATATCCTAATGGCTTTTAAGAGGAAAAGATAGAGAGCAGCAGACAGAGTAAGTTGACTAGGAAGATCATATGGATTTTCTTTCTCTTCTTTACCTGCCTTTCTGAGAGCTGCACATTAACATGAAACCTGGAGAGCTTCAATGTGAGCCATTTAATTTTTTAAAAATCCTTTGGATTTTTCTCACTGACAGTCATGTTATGGACAGTAGGAAACCAAGAGGTCCTCTGGAAAAGGTGGTCTTTATGCAGGTTTTACTATAAAGTGGGGATTGGATTTAGAGATGCAGTATTAAGCGATAAATGTATTTTGTGGCCAAAGGTATGAATGAGTTGCAAGATGGCTGAGACTGTTACCATAGTCAGTATTATTTTTATTTTTTTAAATGGCAAATGTATTATGAGTTTCCTCTTGAATAAGGAGCCCTTCTGTATTCAATGTCGAGCATTTTTTGAATTTGTAAAATCATATGTTGTACATACCATTCTGTCATAAACACATACTTGCCCACAGTTTACTGTCAAACATAAGTGAAGCATGATAAAGATAATTATTTAAAATGTACTTGTATTTATACCTCAGATATTCTTTTTGGGTTTTTGTACCTCAAGTATTTTTTTTTCTTCTATTGTAAATATGCTTTATATATGATTAAGTGAAAGAACAAAAGGAAAAGGTTTATAACTTGGTATATGTCTGTACAGAGTATAATCAATAAGTGCACTATTAAATGTTTAAATTGGGGGGAAAAGATATAGTGTCTTTCCATCTTTTTGCATATAGTTCTTCTCATATTCCTGCCCCAGTCCACATTTCATCATCTCTCAAAATCAAGTTTACTGTGAAGTGCGCATAACTGCTATGGGTTGCAGAATAAAAATCTGATGAGGATCAACAAAGACAAATGTAGGGTTGTTCCAGCTGCCCTTAGGACAGAGGAGTACTATGCACTGCTATACAGTGGGGCCTGACTGACTGGCTAGGCAGCAGTTCTACAGAAAAGGACCTGTGGGTTACAGTGGACAAGGAAATGTACAACACTGTGTCCTTATGGCCAAGAAGCCAAACCGTATATTGGGTTGCATGGATAGGAGCAGTGCCAGCAGATCGAAGGAAATGATTATTCTCTATTTGGCACTGGAGTACTTTGTCAAGTTTTGGGCTCGCTGCTACAAAAGGATGTGGACAAATTGGAGGGAGTCCAGCAGAGGGCAACAAAAATGATAAGGGGGCTAGAGTAGATGACTTAGAAGAAGAAATTCAGGGAACTGGGCTTGTTCAGCCTGCAGAAGATAAGGGTGAGGAGAGCAACCTTTAACTATCTGAAAGGGGGTTCCAAGAAGGATGAAGCTAGGCTGTTCTCAGTAATAGTAGATGACAGTACTAGCAACAATGGTCTCAAGTTACAGTTGGGCAGGTCAAGGTTGGATATTAGGAAAAAACCTTCTCAGTAGGAGGGTTGTGAAGCATGGGAATGGGTTACCTGAGGGTGGTGGAATCTCCATCCTTAGAGGTTTTTATGGTGAGGCTTGACAAATCTTGGACTGGGGTGATTTAGTTAGGTTGATCCTGCTCTGACCATGAAATTGGACTAGATGACCTCCTGAGGTCTGTTCCAACTTTAATCTTCTATCATTCTGTGAAGAGCTTCTTAGGACCCCACCAAATTGTCATCATAAAGGTCCTCTGTGTGGGAGTGGACTAGATGTACTTTTGCTTGAATGGGATTAGGGATGTCAGAATTGAACCCAAAATCAGCACAACAGCTAAAACAATGCGAGTTCCTCCCCTTGCTAAATCAATCTTCTGATTGAGAAAATGTATTAAGACAGGACTTCAGGTAAACTGAATTTCACAGGAAATGCTAACGGGTCAGGAAGTGTTAGTTCCTTCAAACCAAGAGAGCAAATGAGTAAAATGTGAAAAATCTGAGAAAGTTAATCACATGCACAAATGAAACTAAACAAAAGAATGGAACAAAAGAGAACTTACAAGTAACTGACTAGAGTGAAAATATTTAATTGCTTGACTTAACAGACTTTGGCTTTAAGGTCTTGGTCAACTGAAATATCACTTGAGTGTGCAGAATATTTTAGTAGTTACAAGATTTTGGGTCAGGGGAGGGAGTGACTTTAACACAAAATCAATAAGTAGAAATTAGCAGCACTACTACCTTTTAAGAGGAGCACCAGGTTTAGAATATTCCTATTTTGATGAGCTGTGCCCCCTAAAATGTGCTGGGTAATATCAACACTCATTCAGTCTAAGGGGACAGCTTGTGCCCAGATTGCTTCCACATTGGTCTCAACCCCATGGTTTAGGCTAGGAGACCACCTTGCAAACCAGACCAGTCTAATCTGACAACATTATAAGGCAAGGCACAGAGAGGCACTGAAACCAAGAAAGTTTGTACTATATAGACTGGCCCTGAGCCCTGCAGGATGGGGTAGGAAACCCCCTGCTACTAATCTGCTACCACTGGGCATGCTCATGCTGTGGGAGGTTCCAGAGGTATTGCAAGCCAGGTGAGCATGGGTCCCCTGGAATCCCTAAAAATGGGGGCTGACAGCCAGGACAGTGTTAAACACAGGCAACCTCCACTCAACTGTATCAGCCTCAGGTAGCAGGGGGATGGGGGAAGCCTTGCCATGCTGAAGGCTCAGTTACTCTTGAGTGTGGGGCCTGAGAATTGAGTGGCAGGGGGGAATAGGTGGCAGAAGACAAGCAATTGCAGCTGGAAGTCCCCTGCAACCCTGGTGTTGTTTGGCTGTATAACATGCCTGGCACAGTTTGCTGCTGACAGTTACGTGCTAGCTGCTGGACTCTAGAAAGGAAGGCTCTGGTTCCCATATCCACAGCTGTCCCAGGAGGGGTCTCCCAGACTGCAGTTCTGTCACAGATTCTAGTTGGAGTCTCTTCCTTGCCTCCAAATACAGCCCCCCCCCCCCCGATTCAAAGATGGGAAGCTGGAACTGATACATTTCTTTTCCTTGAGCTCTGGAGCAATAGCACATCTGGCTTTGCAGGAGCAGAGGTGATACTCTAACAGCAGCAGCACTGGTTCAAGACCTGGGTTAAAGGGAGTAACTTGCAAAACATAGCACTGGGCAGAGCAGAGGTGTGGTGGGAGCAGAATGGGAGTGCAGAGGCAGAGATGAATAGCAGGCGGCAATGAGAGCTTTTCTGACTATGGCCTAGTGATGACACACATATATCCACAATAAAAAGCTAGACTGGGGCCCATCATCTTGTTCTTCTGCCACTAGCAGGTTGGAGATGAGGGGTATGGACCAGGAGGGGCCTGGTCAGCCCTTGCGGACAGCAGGAGTGCTACCAGCCCAGGAAAAGACCTGGGGCTTGGGCCCTGTAAGCCCAGCACCAGCGATGCCCCTGGTGGACAGTGCTGACTGGTATGGCTGCCACTGAGGAGTTAACATGCTCTGCACATGGGTAAACGAGAGCAATAGTAGTTAATCACCCACATCCCTCTGTGGTTGCCCTTTACGGTATTTTCAATGCCTACAGTGTTCTTACACCAGTTGCCCTTGCCAAACAGCTTTCCTCATACAACAGCCTGCCTATATGGCTGGAGATAAAGCCTTCCTTTGCATGTCTGCTTTGAACACGCAATTTCGCACCTCACCCTTTGTGAGCATACACAATACAGCTCTGAGCCGAAAAAAACATCTACAGCATGATGGTAGGCATTTATAAATTGACGCTTCTAAATCAATTTATTACTTTGTCCCGTATCAGCAGTGGTTGGGATAAGTGCCCCATTATGCTGGCCATGTGGGGGGGGGGAGGTCTGTAGAACCATCTAGGAAGAAATAGTCCTTACCCCATTCGCTTAAAAACTGAGCGTATGACCCTTTTTTAAAGTTAGCATATAGGAGAGTACTCCAAGACGGACAACTGCAAAAATGAGGCCAGTTGCGCTCTCTCTAGTTCTCTCGCACTAGTAAGACCATGCTGAGAATGCTGCATAGTCTGGTCACAGCACAAACCAATGGGCAAGCATTCAGAGCAAGCCCTCAAAATAATTAAGGAGCTGGAAGGCGTAATCTAAGAAGAATGATTAAAAGGAACCACATACAGTAAATACACCCATCTTGGCTCCCTGACAGCTTAGGGGAATGTAGTAACTGCCAAACAAGATGAGCAGTGAGTTAGTACAGGCTAGAAATATATAAATGAGGCATAATGGGGTAAAGTGTATTAATGGAAAAAGTGAGGCTGAAGCGTAGGAAAAAAAAATTTCCAAGCCATAGAGGTTGTCTCCACAAACATGTCATTTTTAACTGCATTGAACAAAATGTTTTGATACATGCTAGAGCAGTGATGCCCAACATGTGGGCCACGGACCCCGGGGGGCTGCAGAGCGGCTCCCGGGGGGTCCATGGACAGCCTGGGAGTTGGGGGCCGGATGCTGCTGGGGGCTCCAGTTGCCAGGGAGACCACTTCCAGCCAGCCAGTAGGAAACTTCCCCAGGCTGGGAGGTTTAAAAAAACCGCCTGCCCTGAGTACGCAAAGCATGCTCAGAGTAGTGATGGGGGGGGGCAAGGAGGCAGCCAGGTACCCCCTGGCTCCATCGGCCAGGTAAGAGAGTGGAGAACGGGACTCTGGGGGCGTTGAGGCAGGGGAGCCAGCAGGGAAGAAGGGATGGCGAACAGGCAGGCGGAAGGGAACACAGGGCAAGGGGGGCCATAGCTGCGGTGGCTCCCTGGCTTGGGGGCCATGGGCTGCTCTGTGCAGCAGCACCTCATGCAAAACAGGGTAGCACACTTTCTTTCCCCTCACAAGGGGGTCCCCAGTCTTGAAAAAGTTGGGACCCACTGTGCCAGAGAATGGTCTTGCACTGGCATGGGGGAGGATAGACGAAGGACACCGGGGGGGGGGGGAAAACGGGCAGAAATTAGGCACGGAAGCCCTGACGTAAGTGAGCGAATAAAAGCAGGTGAGGACGCTATAAGCAGCAGCTAGTGACAGTAGCGAATGGGCCAGGAAACAACCGGTCTATCAGCGAGGCCCCCTCTTCAGACCCTGGAACTGAACCCTTCGTCTTGCCAGTCCTTTGGCATCTAGAAAAATAGCTGTGAAATGCCTTGGCAAATGCATCTATGTGGCTTGATCCCTTTCTCATGGCAAGGCACTGCACAGGATTAACACCCATCTACTGCAGATTATTTGGTTAGCTCACGTGGTAGGTTACTGTGCTGTGGTTCTAAAGCTGCTGATGTTGCACAGAGGAGGACCCCATGGGACAACGGGTGTTTTTTGTCATCTTAAGCATTGCAAAGCCAAGCACTGCCAGAATTACCATTACCCATGAAATCTTAGTTCAGCCTCATTGTGCATCTATATTATCCTAGCATTTAATTGCCAAAAAAAAAAAAAAAAAAACTCACATGGCCCAACGCTGGAGATAAATCAGAATCATTTTGTCAACAATGCTGCTTGTAGGCTTCCTGTTTGTTGTAGAGGTCAGTAGGTATTTAGTGAACAAGGAAGGGGATGGCAGGAAAAGAGGCTTTTTATGGTGACAGCCAAGTCAGCACTCTGTGGTACACAGGATGCTATCTTTGAGCAGCATGCCAGGCAGCTCCTGGACCCAAGCAAGGCCATGCAGCAGCTGCGCCTGCCTTCCAGCCTCACCTGTCTCCCACAGGGACCCAGTGGTGTCCTGGCCAAAGCCACTGCAAGCAGGGAAGAGTGCTTGGCCCCTGCTTGCCTAGGGTTCTCACTCTCTGTGGCACCCTAGATGCACGGAGGAGGTGCTGGGAGGCTGCGAGGCCAGGTCAGTGCACTACTGGCCCTGGCCAAGAGCTGTGCAGTGGATTGCCCCCGCCTCAATCTTCACTTATTTTGTGCAAGCTGCCACTATGGCACTGCTGGGTCCACATAAGCCAATGACAACTGCTGGGGATGTCAGTGGGGAAAGCTCCTCTGAGGTGAGCCTAGCCAGTGCACCTGGACAGGGGTGGAGGGGGGCAAAAATCAGGCCCGCAGACCACCAACCCCCTGCCACCGAACACCTTGGCTAGGGCACAGCCTGTGGGAGATAGCCAGGGACAGCCCTGGCACTTCTTATCCAAAAGCTTTTTGACCCCTGGTTAAAGCAGTAGAATGCCAGCCTGGAGAATTGGATTCTAGCCCTGCCTTTGCTAGAGCTCAGGTGTGTTGCTAGACAAGCTACATAATGCAAACATTTGCAGCGATAGTCAGAGACGATGCACATCATATTTTCTGAGGTGCAGGGGTATGATTTGCAGAAGTGCAGCATGCTCACAGCTTTAGCAAACGTCAATGGGAGTGCTATTCCTCTAAACAAATTAAGTGCTATACAATGGTAAGTTATCTGAAAAAAAATTAGTCCCATGGTATCTCAAATTGTTTATTTTGCTAAAATTACCTGATACTTTTGACTTGAGTTGTTGGGCTGCCATTCGCTACCTGTGAAATGGCAGTAATCCATTTCAGCATTCAGAGGGGGTGAGAACATAAATTCCCACTAACATCTGTGATGCAAACACATGAACAGCAAGCATCACAGAAGATGCTATGATGAAAGCAATTCTGTCTTCAGAACCAGGTTTGAATAGGGGACTGTAAATAATGCATAGGCCACCCATTGAATGATGAGGCTATAAAGAAATACTGAATAGCTGCTCATTAAGTAAGATCCTGTGACCTAAATGAGGCATGGAGGTGTCCCTTGGCTACAAGACATCATGGCACTGTTTACATGGTCAATAAGGGGCCCAATGCTGGTCACCCTACTTGCCATAATTTATGCATAGCCTGCTGTAAGCCATTTTTGCCCACCTCCTCCCACAGTACACTGCAGAATGTTAAGGGGGGGGCGGCAATTGTCCCTCGTCTTAGTTAGCTGTTTGTTTGGGAGCTGTGTGGTATGCTGGACATATCTGTAATGGACCAAGAGCCCCTTGCTTACCATGTCTGGAACAGCAGTCCTACATGGTACTGGTATGTGCAGAGCAGAATGTGGGTCTGGCCTCACATTCTGTATAGTTGCTGCAGTTCCTGTAACAATGTGTCATTTTTAGACTACATCAGCCCATCTAACAATGGGAATTGTGCACTTTGTTTGCCTTACAGCAGACCATGGTTAGCCTGACCACAGAGGTGAACTAGGTGGTCGCCAAGTGTGCCAGGCTTTAAGGGCCACCAAATTAAACAGACATTTTCTTGCTGTCTGGCTTGCTTTCTTTTCCAGCAGGTTGCAAACTGCCCTTTGATCATCCTTCCTTCCCTGATTACTCACTTTAATAAACCATTTAAAACAAATGTTTCCCTGATCTGCAAATCATGTCTGGGGCTGCTGCTGTTCTGGGGCACTGGCTTTCAGATGCTAATAAGGCCAGGGCACACACTGTGCAAACACAGCAAAAAGAACCTTTTCCCCGTCCCTGTTCCCAGCCCTTGCCCCCTCAGTCTCAGCGTAAGCTACTATGGCAGCAGGCCGGGGCGTACATTCCTTCCAAGTCCAACTCCCCATGGGTCAGTTACAAAGCTGGGGCATGGGGTGTGCAGTAAATGGTGGTGACCCTCTCTGGCCAGGTAGATGTGCTGGGCAGCAGGGGAGAGCCCCAGCCATGTAAGAGTAAGGAGCCCAGGTAGGGCCAAAAGTCCTAACTGATAGGGGAAAGCCAGGGGGCGAGTAGGGAATGAAGCTCATAGCCGATCTAACTTGACCACCCTTCGAACCTGGCCCCAGCAGAAGCTAAGCACAGTGGGCCAAAAAGTCCCATAACCACTGCCACCTGCTGGTTAAGGAAACCATGGTGGGGGGACGGGGAATGCTGCTAGATGATTGACGCCTTACGTCCCTCTAAGCTGCAGAGCCATGCAGTGGCTGTCTCCCACGACACAGGCATCACAGACACTCACCCACAGCCAGAAAAAATATTCATCTGGCCAGCAGGGAGCTGTGGTTTTCAAATCCCCTGCCCTGAGCCTGCTCAGATGCGTTCTCACGCCTAGAGCAGCCTGGCCAGGGAGCAGCTTCAGCCAGATAAGGTGAAGTGGTCCTGGGGGGTTGGGGGATGGGGGAACTGGTGGGTTTGGGGAGCTGGCGGGGAAGGCACAGGGTTTCAGGGAGCTGGCAGGTGGGTCAGAGAAGGGTTTGGAGGAGCCAGCGGGCAGGCAGATGAGAGAAGGGGGTTGGGGGAGCCAGTGACCAGGTAGGTCAGGCAAGGAGGTCAAAGCAACCGACAGGGGGGTCAGGGAAGGGGCCGGGGGAACCAGTTGCTGGGCAGGTGAGGGAAGGGGGTTGGGGAGCCAGTGGGTGGGTCAGGGAAGGGGTTGGGGGGGAGCTGGCTGGGAGGGTTAGCAAAGGGGTCCCCGGGGGGGTCAGGGCACTGGTGGGCAGGTGAGGAAGGAGCTCGGGGGGGGGGCGGTGGGGAAGGGGCCCAGAGGGGGTGAGGGAGCTGGCTGTCAATGGGGAAGGGGCTAAGGGATCTGGCAGGGAAGGGCCCAGGGGAGTGGGGAGCGAAGCTGGTGGCATCTATTAACAAGCCTGGTGACATCTCCAGCTGATGTGGAAGAGGTCTGTGTGGTGGATGCTTTGGGGAGGGAAGTGACACTATATATGTGAGTGAGAGGATAACAAAGCACTAGCCCTGAAACTTGGGAGATGAAGGTTCAGTTCCCCGCTCTGCCACAAACTCAGTGTGACTTTGGGCAGGGCACTTAGGCTATGTTCACACACAGAGGGCTTGTTTCAAAACAAGCTGTTTCGAAATAAAGGGTTATTTCGAAACACCTTATTTCAAAAGACCAAAAAAGCGTCTTCGAAATAAGGGAGCGAAATAGCACGTCCACACTATTTTGCTTGGGGAGGGGACTGCAGGCACCTTCAGGGCAAAGCGCAGCCACACCTCACCCCCCGGGTGTCTGCAGAGGGCTGCAAGCACCCACGGGGTGAAGCGCAGCCAGGTGCCTCACCCCGCAGGTGTCTGCGGGGGGGGGCAGGCACCAGCGAAGAACAGTGCAGCTGGGCGCTGCAACCCCCCCCCCCGGCTGCCCCCAAAGCCCACCGCATGGCTGTGCTTCACCCCATGGGTGCCTGCAGTCCCCCTCTGCCAGCCAGAGGCCACCCCTCAGCACCCTGGCCAGGTTGTTTCGTAATAAGACTGCTGTGTGAACACACCCTAAGAGGAGACAGGAGTCCTTCTCCCCTGCTCTAGCCTATTAGATCCCCCTCCCTGCCCAGCCCAGGACCAGAACCCAGGCGTCCTGACCCACAGCTTGGGTTTGTGGGGAGTGTTTCTCCACTGCCCTTGGCCTGCTATTGGTATTTACACATCCCTGCCAGGGTACAGGAGGGGTGAACCCCAAAACACACTCTTTCTTGGAGGTAAATGATAGCCTCAACTACAAGGCAAATACGATCCAAACCCCCACAATCATAATTCCAATCTTGCTTCTCCCTGGTGTAAAGCAGGAATACTTCCATTAGCATCAGGGCTGTGACAACAGGTCCAAATCCAGTGTGGCATCTCTGGGGTTGATGGGTGGTTCACACTATGAACACACCTTAGATTTGAAAGCAGCTTTGACGCAAAAACATGATGCTAATGCCACTAGACTTTTGAATGTGGGTGATTGATTTCACTCTGGTCTGGGTCCCTCATCACGTTTGTCCTCCCACACCCCATTCCACCCTTGTCACTAACTTCCCACTTAGGAATCCAGCAACTCCTCCACATACCACCAGCAGCCCCAAACATCAGAGGGTCTTTCAGGTGAGACAAACACCAGCTTGGTTCTTGGGGTTAAGAGATGAGGCAAGAAGGCCCAAAGAATAGACCAAGGAGAGAGTATAGAGATGGGTTTACTGATAAGTCCTGGCTTTTAATTGCTACTCTGGGTGGGAAGCAGGGTCTAATGGTTAGAGCGGGGGGGGGGGCTGGGTGTCAGGATCTCTTGGCTTTATTCCCTGCTGTACCATGGAGACAGCATATAAACTCATGGTGATGGACTTCAAGTATCTTCTGTGACATGTGCCTCAGTTTCCCCCACCCATTCAATCGAGATTGTAACTGCATGGCACAGCATGGGATAAGAGGCTTCTCACCCCCACCCCCACCCCGGCTCTACACCAGGCTTAGTCTGGGAAGAGCTGTGCCTGCTGCCAAGACCCACTATTGGCTCCATCACTGTGCTGGGAGGGAATCAGGTCAGGATCCTGGCTCGGGATGTGGGCAGCCCCACTGGGCTCTGTATAAGGGCTGCCCAGCCCTGCTGATGCTGGCTCTATTGGCTCAGCATCTGGGGGCAGGGTGGGGAGCCACCTGGCCCCTCTGGGCCCAGTTCTTTGGCTTCTTTCTAGAGTCAGAAGGTGTGGAGGAGGCATCTGCCTGGCCCCATGGTGTTGTGCCCTGTGACAAGGATTCAGGGGGGGGGTCCAGAGCAGCAGTCTGTCCTGCACATGGGCTTAGAGTCGGGGAGGGGGGCAGCCAGGGCTTGAGGAAGCTGGGGGGTGGGGGGGCTTGTGCCCTGAATCTTTATCTTGTGTGTAGCTTTGCTCCTGTTGTGGAGCAGAGCTGTGTATGTAAATAGTTAAAATGAGTCACTGCACTGCTGCCTGGGTTTACTGTGGGGGACGTCTGCTAGATTAGTCATTCTCAGTAGCCCAGTGCTGCCCAGTCATATGGACAGGGCTGTCCCTGGGGGGTGGGGGAGGCCCAGAGCCAATTGGCCTGTAGGGGCTGGACCACCCTGGGCTATAGGCTGGGCTCCATGGTCTCACCGTGCCCCTGGGCTGACTGGTCCACCCCCAGGGGCGGGCCAGAACATAGTCACTCCACTCCGGGGGTGAGGACAGAAATGCTGCAGAAGCACAGCACCCCCACCGCTGAAGGCAGCATGGGGCCCACAGGGGGCAGCGTGGGGTGTACTGAACTGCAGAGTTTTGGATGATGGTCCTGCTTGCACCCCCCCCCCATATGATGGGAGCACCAAAGTCATAGTTCACCTAGGATGCCAAAAAAAACCTCAAACCAACCCTACAGCTGACTTTCAGCTACATAACTCCCACAGAGCACCTCACACAGATTAGGAGGAAGAAAAAAACAAAACCAGGGCTGACATGTTCAGCCCCCCTCATGAATGCCCCCATAGCAGCTGAGCGGGAGCTCAGATCATAAAGGATGTCCTTGTCTGAGAAACTGAACATAGCTGTTGAGGACAGAAGAGCAGCGTGGGAGCAGGAATGTGAACTGTAACAGGAAATGTTGTGTATTATGAGGGATTAGTTCGGCATTCTAGCACTCCAGGAACAGCAATGACTGACAGAGTCCCTCTGCAGCCCCTCCAGATCACTCAGCAATCCATGTTACCTACCACACCCCCAGTGCTCCAGGTGGAGGCTGAACAAGCAGAAAGTGGTGATGGCCCCTTTAGGAACTTCCCATAGCACTGCTTTTTAAACTCCCCCCATCCCCCATCCTACTGCTCCCCAAAAATAAAACCTGATCATAAATAAACTTAACTGGTTTATAAAAAAAAAATCGGTCTTTATTCATTCATAGCCTGGGTGCTGTCATCATGGAAAAAACGGGGCGGGGAGGATTGGGCATTGTGGGGTTGGAAATTAAGCACACAGCACTGAGAAGCACATACATGCATTACTGCTGCTCATTGCAGATATGGGTTTTCAATGTTTCCTTGATATGCAGCACTCCACGGTTCGTTCAGACCATAACTCTAGCATTTGGCTGCTCAAAATTTGCAGCCAGCCTATCAGCCTCAGTGAGCCACCCCTGGGGGAATTTTTCATCATGTGTTTCCCACAAGTTATGGCACACACAGCAAGCACAGATAACTATTGGTATGTTTTTTTCACTGAGGTCAAGCCTAGTGACCAGACTCCTCCACCTCCCTTTTCGTCACCCATTATGCACTTACTGAGCCTATTATGGAAACAAATGGATATAAACTGGCCATCAGGCATTTAGACTTGAAATTAGATGTAGGTTTCTAACCGTCAGAGAATCATGGAAACTGGAAGGGACCATGACAGCTCATCAAGTCCAGTTCTCTGCACTCATGGCAGGACCAAGTACCCCTATTAAAGCATCCCTGACAGGTGTTTGTCTAACCTACTCTTAAAAACCTCCAGTGTAGGAGATTCCACAACCTGCCAAGGCAACTTATTCCAGTGTTTAATCATCTGACAGTTAGGAATTTTTACATACTATCTAGGCTGAACCTCCTTTGCTGTAATTTAAGCCTATTGCTTCTTATCCTATCATCTGTGATTAAGAAGAACAATTTTGCTCCTTTCCACATAACAGTCTTTTAAGTATTTGAAAACTGTTATCATATCCCCTCTCAGTTTCGTTTTTTTCTAGGATAAACCACCTCAGCTCTTTCAATCTTCCCTCACAGGTCAAATGTTCCAGACCTCTAGTCATTTTTGTTGCCCTTCTTTGGACTGTCTCCAGTTTCTTCACATCCTTTTTGAAATAAGGTGCCCAAAACTGGAGACAGTGCTCAGGTTGAGGCCTAATCAGTGCAGAGTATAGTGGAAGAATCATTTCTTGTGTCTTACTTACAATACTCCTGTTAATACACATGAGAATGGTGTTTGCTTTTTTTGCAACAGTATTACACTGCTGACCCATATTTAGCTTGTGATCCACTATTACACCCAAATCCCTTTCTGCAGTACTCCTTCCTAGGAAGTCATTGCCCATTTTGTATGTGTGCAATGGGTTGTTCAACCCTAAGGTGACGTACTTGGCACTTATCTTTATAGAATTAAATTCTATTTACCTCAGACTATTTCACTAGTTTGTCTAAATCATTCTGAATTGTGATCCTATCCTTCAAAGCACTCACAACCCCTCCCAGCTTGTATCATCTGCAAACTTAATGTTTGCTCTCTATGCCATTAGCCAAGTCATTGATAAAAATGTTGAATAAAACCAGACCCAGGACAGATCCCTACGGCATCCCACTCATTACATCCTTCCTTCCTGAATGCGAACTTTTGATAACTACTCTGTCGGAGCGGTCACCCAACCAATTTTTCACCCATCTTACAGTAGCTCCAACTAGTTTGTATCTCCCCAGTTTATTAATAAGAATGTGATGGCAGATCATATCGAACACCTTACTAAAGTCTAGATATACCATATCTACCGCTTCCCCTCTATCCACAAGGCTTGTTATCACACCATAGAAAGCTATCAAGTTGGTTTGACATGATTTGTTTTTTGACAAATCCATGCTGACCAGCCCTAAGCACCTTAGTCTCTTCTAGATGTTTGCAATCGAGTCCTTAATTAACTGTTCCATTATTTTTCCCAGTACAGAGGGTAAACTGACTGGTCTATAATTCCATGGATTGATCTTAGTTCTTTTTTTGTGGATGGGTGCTATATTTGCCCTTTTCCAAGCCTCTGGAACCTGACCTGTCTTCCATGATTTTTCAAAGATAATAGCTAATGGCTCCCATATCGCCTGAGTCAGCTCCTTGAGTACTCTAGGGTGCATATCATCAGGCACCATTGACTTGAAGATGTCCAACTTGTCCAAGTAACTTTTAACTTGATCTTTCCCTATTTTAGCTTCTGACCCTCTCTCATTCCTATTGCCCTCCTCTACATCAGACATCCAATCACTACCAACCTTCTCAGTGAAGATTGAAACAAAGAAATCATTTAGTTCTTCTGCCATGTCCACATTTTCATTTATTGTTTTACCCTCTTTGTTGAGTAAGGGTCCTACACTGTCCTTTGTTTTCCTCTTGTTTCTGATGTATTTGAAGAATGTCTTTTTGTTACCCGTTATGCCTTCAGCTAGTTTGATCTCTGTTTGCGCCTTTGCCTCTTGGGTTTCTCCTCTACATAATTGCACTATTTGTTTATAGTCCTCCTTTGCAGCAAGTGGCTCAGGGCCAAATAGGACTCTGAACAGCCTGCCGGCAGTGGCAAAAGCCAGCTTTGAGCCCATTGCTGCTTATGGCAAGCATCTCAGGGCCTGACTGGGCTCTGAGACCATTGCCACCTGCAGCAAGCAGATTCGGGTTGGTATGGGCTCCAAGCCACCTGCTGGTGGCAGCAGGAGTCAGATCAGGCCCCCAGAGCTGGCTTGGGCCCTGGGGAGGAGCGGGGGGTAGGGCCCAGAGTATGTCTATTCTGTCTCCAGTGTAGACATATCCTTAAGTTGACTTCATAAGGTCAATTTAAAGTTGACCTTATGAAATTGACTTAACTGAGCTCTCTAGTGTAGACATAGCCAGTGATCGTGCAGAGTGGAGCGAGCCCCATACCTGTTAGCAGTGGCATGCATGTGGCAGACAGAAAAGACACAGAAACTCTTTTCAGTTTCTTTCTGAGAAGACAAGAAGAGGGAGCACATTGCAGCATGAGAGTATGATATTCTTCCCACAAGCTTCTGAGTCTAGTTGCTTTGTGGGATAGCTAGCCACAGTGCACTGCTTTCAATGTTCACTCAATAGTGATTAGTGGGGGCACAAGGGCCCGATGCAAGAAGCATAGTGTGATCATGCTCCTGTGGCTTTCAGCATTTGACAGGTGAAAATCTATTTGAAATAAATCAATCTTCCTCCACAGTGTTCACATGGCCAAGTACCAACTGAAGAAGCAGATGCCACCCCAAAATGCTTACAGTCTACATTACAACAAAACACAGAAATTAAGGTGGAGGATCAGGGAACATTAAGGAGATGCCTGTTTTAGCATAGCGAGTCAACTGGCCATTGTCTACATGGCAATGCCAGCAGACATAACAGCAGAGGTAAGTTTTACAATGTCACTGGAGGCATTAATGCCTTTATTGTATGGTTATATTGTACCACAGATTGTTCAGCATTCTGGAATAATGCCGGGTTCCCTTCAGGCAACAGAAAGGCTGGCAGCCAGTTGCAGGAAGTGGGTCATATCTAGAATCCAAGCCAGGCCAAGAACAGGGACCCTCCAGAAAGGGTACATAGAACAGGAAAGAACAGGACAGATCTGGGCCTGCTCCAACCTAGCTTCCTGACCTCCCACTATCCCTGGACCTTTTCCCTCCTCTCTGGCACAGTAGTGTCAAGATCTGGAAATTGCCCACCACGCATGTGTCTCCCAATTTGGGAGAAGAGTATTTTTAAAAGCCAATGGGGGGTGGGGGGGGAGGGGAGGGAAATTACCTGCACCAAAGTTGAAGAAGTTACTATGTTAAATTCATGCTTCTCCTGTCAAAACAGTGACATTGTGCTCTGATACACTTTCAGTGCTCCACGCAGACTAATCTAAGTACCTAAGATGACCCCAGGGATACTAACTTTTTGTTATTCCTGTCACCTAGCAGCACAGACTGCTAGAGACTCATTTCCGCAATTATCTATAGCACAGCTGTGGCTTTGGCAGCATATTTTGAGAGACTGTAGAGTGAACAAAAAGGAGTTGGCTTTAAAGAACACCTAGGAATGCAAAAGACTAATGAGTCCAATTCCAGCACTAGAAACCCCACAGCTTTCAACGGAAAGTCAAGAGAAGTTTCAGTGGCCAGCTCCTTGAACTGGACACAGACATACCATGGTGCATGATCCACCACATAGATCTGGCTCTACGTTTACACTATATAGCTATGTTCACACACAGGGGGTTATTTCGATACAAGTTGTTTCGAAACAACTTGTATCAAAATAAGGCGTTATTTCGAAATAAGTTAATTAGAATTAAGAAAATGTTAATTCGAATTAAGGAAAAAAGCTCAAAGTGAAATAGCATGTTCGGACAACAGTTATTTCGAAACAAGTCACCGTCGTTTTGAAATAACATGTTCAGACGGGATTGTTTCGAAACAATCGTTGTGAAACAATGTTGTTTCGTGACCAAACGGGGTTTAAGTTGTTTCAAACCACCGTCGTTGTTTCAAAACAACGGAACCCGTCGTTTCTAAACAACGGTACGTCATGTGACCACGGTGTTTCTTATTTCGAAACAACCTCTGTTGTTTCAAAATAAGACTGCTGTGTGAACACACCCTATCAGTAGTGTTGCAGTGGAGACTACTGCAGCAATGAAACTAAATACCCTGGCCAGTTCTGGTCACAAGACACTAATTATAGTTAAAATTGCTTTGTTCGTACACAGAAATAACTTCTAAATCCTTTGGTATCAAAAATAGGGATGCCACATGCAATGTTCCCTGTCGCTGCCCTGTACAGGGGACACTGCCAGCTGCACACAGCTGGCAGCCAGAGTCCCTACTCAGCTGGAAGACTCTGTCTTCAAGCCAGCTGAGTGCTCCTCCAGTGCTGGGAATTTTAAAAACTTCCACCCAAAGAAGCTCTGAGCATGCTCCATCAGTGCTTCTACAGCTGGAGGAGCTGTGGCACAGCCATGCCGCTCTGGCAACCATGTGAGGGTGTGGAGAGTTGGGGGTCCAGCCGGCTGGGGCGTTACCAGGGGAGTTGGTTAGGGTTGGAGAAGGGGGATCAGACTGGCTTGTGGGGGGCTGAGCAGGGGCCAGGATCAAGCTGTCTGGTGGGGGGACTGGGCGAGTGCAGGGGACAGGACAGGCCCCGCGGTAGTGCCTGCACAGCAAGCAATGTAAGTTGCTCACCTGCCCCAGGGTCTTAGAGGGAACGTTGGACATGAATGGCATGTAAATGGATAATGGCACTGGCTCTCCCTTTGTGATACTTAGGGTCTTAGACCCAGTATCTAAATATTATGCCCCTTTATTTCAGCTCTGAAGAGGATGATGTCATGGGTACATAAACAGAGCAGAGGTAGCACAATGCTGAAGCCCCCATGCCCCAGCTAAAGGGCAGGGCCCAGGCTCCAACCCCTAAAACTCCTACTTGATCTGCCCCCCACTCAGTGCCAGTGGGGCTTGGGAGTGGCTCCTGCCCTGACTGTGTTGGGTTTGGGGCCTGGGGGCAGAGGCCAGGTTCTGTAATGTGGTGTTTTGCCACCCGGGCGCGTTTTGATCGGAATGTGCCCCTTCCCATTAGCAGCACTTACAGCTGGTGCTGCAAAGCCACTCCTTTAATAGAGCAGCCCCACTGAGCCGCTCTGGGCTTCCCAGGGCTTTGCCCTCTCAGCCCTGCTGTGGTTACAGTTCTGCCGGGGCCAAGGCCTGTTCCAGCCACAGGCCACCATGCTGGGGGAGGGGAAGGCCAAGGTGCGGGGGGCAGTCCAGGGGCCCCAAGCCAGTTAATCTGGCCCTGACCAAGTATTGTATCCTGTCCAGCTGCAGAAACAAAGCATTCAGAAGCTGAAGAAGATATATTGGTACCTAGGATGAATGAGAGAAGCTGACGGAAGTTGAGGATGCACAGCTTTTTTATGGAGCTGGCACTAACTATGGGCATGTCTACACTGGAGTCTCTCTTAAGTTTATTTAAGAAGCTCGACTTTAAGTCCGCCTTGTTAAATTTACTTAGAGAGTCCATATTCAAAACACCTGTAGATTGCCCACATCCATGCTGGCAGCTGCTAGGTTGACTTAAGGCTTAAGTGAACTTATTAAGTCAACTTAAGGGCTATGCCCCGTCAACGCTGACTTAATAAGGTCAACTTAAGCCTTAAGTTGACCTTAAGAGGCGGTGTTATTAAGTTAACTTAAGGAAGCGCTTAAGTTGACTTAATAAATTCCCCATGTGGCCAGAGCTTTCCTTGAGTTGACTTAAGGACGGTTAAGTTAACATACGGCTCCAGTGTAGACATTCCCTCTGTTTTCTTAACTATTATTAATTGAGAGGGTTATCCCCTCAAGATCATCAGATTCCACAGACAGCTTATGATTACACATTTTTCTGAACACAAGAACAAAGGGCCATTCAATTGAATTAATAGCACATTGCTCCTTAGGAGCATTGGAATGCACACACGTGCCCATAAAAGGTCTTCGGACTCTTAATATTATGGAATGCTGCAACTTGTGCTTCTTCTGAGGACTCTCAATTCCACCTGAAGAAGGGCCACATGTTTATAAGATCCTGTAACTATCTTTGCAAACTGCATAGGAAGAAAGTCTGAAGTCAGAAGGAAATGCAGAGTTAGGGAAAGGACCTTAGAGGAGGCTCTTCCCACTGGCCTGGTCATTGAGCCCTCAGGATTGCTTGAAGGACAGTGAAGAGCAGGCAGGTGGGCTTGCTTCTTTTGAATGGAACTGTACATTTGTCAATAAGCCAGACTGCAGAGGGCTACAACGATGGAGAAACTCTGCAAGGAAGGGTGGAAGACTTGCCCTGACTGGAACTATGCACTTGTTACTAAACCAGACCCTAGGAAGAGAGAATCACTGTTGGAACGCATGAGTTGCATAGCATGTCTTGGACTGAAGAAATGAAAGTGAAGCATGGTGCCCTGGATCCTGGGTAGAGCATAAGCCAATCCTGCTACACACATAACTGGGAATACTTCTTATATGCCATGGGCTCTGGAACCAGTTGCTTGCCACAATGTCATGGATCTAACAGCTTTGAAGACCTCATCACAAGATTAGACATTTACTTGGAATGTGAGAACATTGAGCGTCACAGTTAAAAGAATAAATGTATCCATATAAACAGATGGCTGTAAACCCTCATGCTTCAGTTTCTAATCCAGCCACTAATTACCTGGGGATTAAAAGGAAATTTCTTCTATAAGCAGGTTATTTCTTGCAGCTATGTCTACATGAGGCAAAGCTAGTTCAAATTTCTTAGTTTGAGCTAATTAGTTCAAGGTTAGTTTGAACTAACTTCAAACTTATTAGCTTGAATTAACAACATGGCCTAGTTTGAACTAGTCCACTGTGTTAATTTGAACTAAATGCCCATAGTTTGAATTTATTAACTTCAAACTAAGGGTCAGTCCTGGTCTCCACTCTATTTAGCTCGAACTAAGGAATTCCTTACTTTTAACTAATGAAAGCTTGATGTAGACAGGTAAAAAGCTAGTTTGAATTAAGCCTCCTTAATTCAAACTAATTTGCCAATGTAGACAGCCTAAGTGTTCACTACAGGGTTTCTTGCGCCTTCTTTTGCAAGCATTTCCCAGTAGTCACCATCAGACATGGGGCAAATATACAACATCTACATGCAACATAAATATCTGTAGTATGTGTGTGTGTGTGTGTGTGTGTGTGTGCGCGCGCGCACACACATATGTTGACATATATATTATATGTATATGTTGTATACATACTGTCATATATATACACTGTGTGTGTGTGTGTGTGTGTGTGTGTGTGTGTGTGTGTGTGTGTGT